>JAUCBN010000004.1:21130000-21567500 GCA_035048815.1 Abelmoschus esculentus | reverse complement strand
GCATAATACATATAGTTGTCACTATGAGCAATATCGTGACCGTCACATAATAATCCAAGATATATGCTCATAGTGGGTCAATCCAATATATTATTCTCTATTAATATATTCATGTATTAATTCTGACATCTCTATGTCAATGACAACTCATTGTCATCAATTAATCACATGTTAGTCTTAAGCGTATTATTATTGTCCATACCCATAATAATACTTGACTAAGGATCTTTTAATAATAATACATATATATATTATTATATGGACCTTATTGTTTCTCAGTTTATGTGACACATATATCTGAAAACAACAATGGCAATGCCTTTATTCAATAAAATTGGTAAATAAAAGTATCCATACAATCATCATATGATTGGTCTTTGGGCATACTCTAACAATCTCCCACTAGCACTAAGACCAATCACTCACATATCTAATACCGAGTGACTCAGTGTGACGACAAAACACAAATCCAGATTGAGATCTTGAGTCATCCTTATCTATCTTTATAGATTTTAACCCCTAAGATATATGCTGCCTCACCCAAATCTTTCATAGAGAAACAACTACTTAACCAAGTCTTAACTGACTGTAAGGTAGGTATATCGTTTCTTATAAGAAGTATGTCATCTACATACAAGATTAGGAAAGAAACAATGCTCTCACTAGTCTTCTTGTAAACACAAGGCTCATCTTCGTTCTTGATAAAACCAAACTCTTTGATCGCATCATTGAGACGAAGATTCCAACTTCGAGAAGCTTGCTTTAGTCCATAAATGGACCTTTGTAGCTTATAAACATTTCCAGCACTTGTTGGAGCGACAAAACCTTCTGGTTGTGTCATATACACATCTTCTTCAAGTTTTCCATTAAGGAAAGCGGTTTTGACGTCCATTTGCCAAATTTCATAATCATGGAATGCAGCTATAGCAAGCAAGATCCGGATGGATTTAAACATAGCTACAGGGGAGAAAGTTTCGTCATAGTTAATACCATGAACTTGTCAAAAATATTTAGCGACTAGTCGCCCCTTGTATGTTTGTACGTTTCCATCCATGTCGGTTTTCTTCTTGAAAACCTATTTACACCCTATAGGTTTTACCCCTTCAGGTGATTCAACCAAAGTCCATACTTGGTTGACTGACATGGATTCCATCTCAGATTTCATGGCCTCAAGCCATTTCTCAGAGTCTGGGCTAGATACTGCCTCTTGATAAGTTCTTGGCTCATTTTGATCCATAATGAGAACATCTCCATGCGTGGTAATGAGAAATCCATATCTCTCAGGTGCATGGCGTTCTCTTGTGGGCCTGCGCAGTGGTTGTATTTCTAAATCTGTTGACTGTTCCTTAACAATTTGTGGAACATGTTCAATCTCAGGTTCAATGATTTGTTGTTCTTGAACTTCTCCAAGTTCAATGTCTCTACCTTTTCCTTTCTTATTGAGAAATTCTCTTTCGAGAAAAACTTCTGTTCGAGCAACAAACACTTTGTTCTCTTGAGGGTTAAAGAAATAATATCCCCTAGTTTCTTTGGGATATCCAACAAAATTACACTTATAGGATTTGGGTTCGAGCTTTGTAGACATCTGATGTTTGACATATGCTTCGCAACCCTAAATCTTCATAAAAGACATACTAGGACGTTTTTCAGTCTATATCTCATATGGTGTCTTTTGAACAGATTTAGACGGTACACGATTTAAAGTGAAAGCAGCTGTTTCTAGTGCATGTCCCCAAAAAGAAGTCGAAAGATCACTATGACTCATCATTGATCGAACCATGTCTAACAAAATTCGATTTCTCCTATCAGAAACTCCATTCAATTGTTGTGTACCTGGTGGAGTCAGTTGTGAGACAATCCCACATTCTTTAAGGAGTTCATCAAATTCTATGCTTAAGTATTCTCCACCTCGATCTGATCAAAGTGCTTTAATACTCTGGCCTAGTTGATTTTGTACTTCATTCTTGAATTCTTTAAACTTTTCGATAGCCTCAGATTTATGATGCATAAGGTAAATGTAACCATATCGACTGAAGTCATCAGTGAAAGTGATGAAGTATTGAAATCCACCTCTAGCTTGTGTGTTCATTGGTCCACATACATCACTATGTATTAATCCCAATAAATCACTTGCTCGCTCACTTTTACCATTAAAAGGAGCCTTAGTCATTTTTCCTAATAAGCAAGATTCACATACATCCAGTTGTTCGAAAACAAATGAATCTAAAAATCCATCTTTATGGAGTCTTGATATGCGTTTCTCACTTATATGGCCTAAACGACAATGCCAGATATAAGTTTGATTTGAGTCATTTGTTTTTTGATCTTTTGGTATTTATGTTATAAATGACATTTTCTAGATTTAAAATATATAAGCCATTAACCAATTGTGCTGAACCATAAAAAACATTATCGAGATAAAAAGAACAACAATTATTCTTAATAATAATCTCAAATCCAATCTTGTCCAAACAAGAAATAGAAATAATGTTTTTAGTCAAACTAGGCATAAAATAACAATCTTCTAAATGTAAATCATGTCCACTAGGTAAAGATAAAACGTATGTTCCTATAGCTAATGCAACAACTCTTGCTCCATTTCGCACTCGTAGGTCTATGTCTCCCTTAGCTAGATTTCTTCTCTTTTGCAGTCCCTGTACAGAAGTACAGATGTGATAACCACAACCGGTATCTAATACCCAAGAAGAAGATATTGACAGATTCACATCGATAACATAAATACCTGAAGCAGATGCACCATCTACTTTTGCCTTCTTGACCTCTTCAAGGTAAATTGGGCAATTTCTTTTCCAGTGTCCGGTCTTATTGCAGCGGAAACATTTTCCTTCCTTGCTAACTCCCCCTTTGGGTTTCAGTGCATCATGTTCTTTGGGTATATGCTTACCTTTACCCTTGTACTTTGCCACTGCCATTCCCTTTCCTTTGTCCTTGCGGACCATCAGAATGGGCTTTGGTCCAACTTTAGACATATTTTTCTCAGCAGTTCGTAACATGCCAAGTAACTGTGACAAAGTTTTGTTAATTTCATTCATGTTGAAATTAAGGACAAATTGATTGAAGTTATTCGGCAACGATTGTAGAATAACATCAGTAGCCAATTCATCCTTGAGAGGAAAACCCAGCTTTTCCAACGTTTGGATATAGCCTATCATCTTAATGACATGAGCTCCAACAGGAGATCCCTCTACCATTTTGCACTGAAATAGAGCTTTAGAAGTCTCATACCTCTTCTGACGTGCTTGCTCCTCATATATTTCTTTGAGGTTTTGAATCATTTCATATGCAACCATGTCCTCATGTTGCTTTTGAAGATCAGCAGTCATGGTAGCAAGCATAAGACATCCGACATCTAACATGTCATCCATATGTTGCTTAAACTTATCTTTGTCAGCTTTAGAAGCATTAGTTGTCGGTTCTTTTGGAATAGGTTGTTCAATGACATATTCCTTTCTTTCCTGTTTGAGAACAATTCTCAAATTGCGGTACCAATCAAGGAAGTTTATGCCATTGAGTTTCTCCTTCTAAAGGAGTGATCGCAGTGATATAGTGTTGTTTGCCATTTAGATCTACAACAATGGAAATATATAATATAAATTTACCAATTTGAAATATTATAAATAGGACTTTGTTTATAAAATACTCCCACTATTTTGTTCAAAATTAAAAACCCCTCTCGTTTTTAATTTCGGAAAAATTCGACGAAAATTTTTCTAGTGAGTGAGGATCCATAATTCACCAATTTCCTAAATCAGCTTTGGCTTTTCTTTTAGGATAAAGGTTATTTAGGTAAGTAACCCTTTACTAATTACATCTCATATAACTCCTCCATTTGGTGAACAACTCTTGTTCAGTCATCTCATGACTTAACCAAATATTTAGCCTTTAGGTTTCTAATCCTATTAGAACAACCTAACTAAGTTATTACCAATATTTCGACCGACGAATATCACTTGTTTATTCTTCGCGTTTAACCAAGATGGACTTATGTGCTAATGCTTTGGCAAAACCCACATAAAATCGATCAAGGCCTTAACGAGGGCAAATATTGGACAGCTAATTTTAACTTAGATTAATTTGAGGGAAAACATTAAATATCTTATAGTTATTTCTTTTAATCTAGCCCTTATTGATCTCATCAATATATGCGAGTAGAAGATATATATCATACATTGCATCACATACATGATAGATATAAAAAAAATTGCAATGGTTGTAGCCCAAAATAAAGAACTAAGGTGGGCCATCCCAAGCCAATGGGAGAACCTTAAAACCCTAATTCTACACTAAACTTGCTTCCCAAGAATCTTCTCGCCTTTGCTCCAAACGTCTTGATGCTTCTTGGAATAATGTTACAATTATAGAAACTCGTTTTACATACGAGGGAGTAAGATGAGAGGAGAAGTACAATAGAGATAGAGAAAGGCACGGCACGCAGGCCATATTTAAAATTTACAACTATTGTAAAACCAAGGGCTATAACCATGCATGTCAAACACCGTACAAAGCAAACATATCATATATATGCTATCACGAATTCATTAATATTACCAATATGGGCCTACAATCTATGTTGCCTACGAAGGGGTCAAGGGGCGAAACCCCTTACGCCCACGGCAGGAAATTTTGAAAAATAGCGACTATTTTTCTATGGAAAAACATCATGATTTGATAAGATTTATCAACAGAATCGTGTTTTTGGGATTTTTAAATCCCTTAGATTTTTCCATATTGGAATAACAATTATTCCTTTTTCCTTGATGCGATCTACTATCGCACTTTCGTCGATCACTATGTCAACGATTGACATATGATTATCGTAAAACCCTCGTAACAACATGACGACTGTAATTAACAGATTAACATATTAATCGTATCCCTAATCGACTAGCAATATCAAATTTTATATCGCCGATATAGTAAAACAAATTATGCATCTCATACATATCGCATCACCCAAGTATTTAACCCGATTACGGATCGTACAAGTGGCTCTGATACCACTGTTGGGACCGCCGGCACACCCCATGGCGCAGCGGAACAAAATTACGACGGTCTTTCCAGTAATCCATGTACGTTTAATCCAAAATCGGAAGGAAGAGTTACGATAACTTACATTGGGTTCCTTGATAAACAGCAAAAAGCAGCAACTGGATTTGCTACAATCACGATCGTTTGACAATTCGAATCTTTAGCCTCCACTAATATCGTCTCGGCCTCTACTCAGTTCACCCGGTTAAGAGAGCAAATCTCGAAAAACTGTTTTTCGAGATTCTAGGGTTTGGAATTCGGAATTCTCTAATCTGGCTGCTAGACCAATTGATCCTTTATATAGGTGTAACCCTAGGTATAAGAGTTTGATTCTGAATTGGTTTATAGGAAATAATTACTTTAATTATTTCCTTAATTTTCATAATCTATATTTAATTCGAATTTAAAGAGTTTGATTCTGAATTGGTTTATAGGAAATAATTACTTTAATTATTTCCTTAAATTTCATAATCTATATTTAATTCGAATTTAAAGAGTTTGATTCTGAATTGGTTTATAAGAAATAATTACTTTAATTATTTCCTTAAATTTCAGAATCTATATTTAATTCGAATTTAAAAGGGATATAATTACTTTAATTATATCCTTTATTTAAAATTCGGGATTAAATATAATCTACTTATACTTATATATATTTGCTTCGTTTCAACCATTGGGTGTGACCCTGTAGGCTCATTGTAACGTTAGTAATAATATTAGAACAATTCTAATATTAAAAAACAATGAGTGACATCTAGCAATATATCATTGTCATCTAAGTTACAAGAGATCTTGATTCGATGTATCATGTCCGTGACCAACTCTTTTAATGTATTATATCCTTTTGCCCTTTTATATCTTTAATAGGCACAAGTCTTGGAATAGTCACACTTGTATAGCCTATTTTAATGTTTCTTGATATCTAGAGTGGACTACTTTTAATGAATAATTTGTGATATCTCATATCAACATATTCAAGCATGGTCATGCATTTCTAGTCTTACTCAATCAAGTGGCCTTTGATATATTTTCCTATTATGTAGGAAGGACAAATCCTATCTTGATTATTCACATCTCACTACATATATTGTAATATGTCCAATGTCAGTTTTTATAGTGTAACTAATTACGAAACACATTTAACTGCATCAAAACATAAAACAACATATGTTGAGATAGTAATAATCTCAAGTCTAAGGATAATACATATAGTTGTCACTATGAGCAATATCGTGACCGTCACATAATAATCCAAGATATATGCTCATAGTGGGTCAATCCAATATATTATTCTCTATTAATATATTCATGTATTAATTCTGACATCTCTATGTCAATGACAACTCATTGTCATCAATTAATCACATGTTAGTCTTAAGCGTATTATTATTGTTCATACCCATAATAATACTTGACTAAGGATCTTTTAATAATAATACATATATATATTATTATATGGACCTTATTGTTTCTCAGTTTATGTGACACATATATCTGAAAACAACAATGGCAATGCCTTTATTCAATAAAATTGGTAAATAAAAGTATCCATACAATCATCATATGATTGGTCTTTGGGCATACTCTAACAGATGATGGGGGATCCTGGTGGTGTGCTGAAGACTTCCCTCCTCTTGGATGGTCGTCTGCTGGCAGATGATGCCGCGGCAGAGTCTACTGCCCTAGATGGGCTAGCAGCATGGAATTATTGCTGAGGGCCAGTAGTGTGGAATGGCCGTGGTCCTGGAGCTGAAGTCGTCTCGGTGTAGGGTGTAGCTGTGACAAACATGTTGGTGGGGAATTCTGGAAACTGCATCCCTTGGTTTGGAAAGTTGTTGATCATCATCTAGGCCATAGCTGTGTTGAAGTCCCTTTGGTATTCCATGTAGCGTTGTTTTCTGAGGTCCATGGCTGCTATCCTCTAAAGGATCTCTTGGTATGGATCTGTCGAAACATTGTTGTGAGAGGCAGCAGGTATGTCTGCCGTGTATCGGGCCCCGACAATAGTGTCGACAGTGAAAGGTTGTGGTGTTGCCTGGACTAGTTATGCCTGGGTGATCTGCATGACTTTGTGGTAAAAGTCCCTGGTCCATCCTCGCTTTGGAGCTGTAATTTCATCAGTGTTTGCCATTGGTACACCTGCAGTATTGCAAATACCCGTAATTAAACAAGGAAAATATAAAGGTCCTCTATCCTTTTTACCGCACTCGTAGATTTCCCTTAAAATTATCTCTCCAATATTGATGCTTCGTTTGTTGATTATGGATTGAATGAGCACCAATCTTCTTCGGTCCACCGTGCATTTGTGGTAGGTTGGGATTAATCGTCTTTTGATGAAGGTATTCCACAGTTTTGCCTCGGGCTTAAGATTCTACCTTGCTACCGATCCTCTATGGGCACCATTTTCCCACTGAGTGTTTTCGTAGCAAATGTCGTCTTTGATTAGCTCATAGTCTTCATTGGTGATGTCCTCCATGAATGCAGCATGGTCATCACGAAAAATGGTTAGGCCGTAGAATAAATTGATTGTATCGGCATCAAGTCTGACAGGCCTGCCTCGGCAGTGAACATATAGAGAGTCCTTGCTTGGCCCGTACGCATAGAATTCCCGTAAAACTGTGGCACTGGCTTGGGTAGGTTGTAGGCAAAAGATTTGTCAATCTTGGTATTTGACCTTGTCGAACAAGTAATGCTCATTGCCGTAATTTTCCTCATCATCGGAGTGTTGGAATCCTTGCTCTTCCCATAGCTGCCGAGCAATGAAAGATCTGTTGAAGCGTTCTTCAACAGCGGAGGGGCAAATCTGTTGTATGCAGCCATGTATGAGTAGTGGAGATTTTCTGAATATCTTTGAGAGTTTCTTGGAAAGTTTCTGAAAAAATTAAGAGAGCTTTGAGATTGTTAAGAATATAGCAAGAGAGAGATTGAGTAATAATTCTAAAGAATCAAGAATGTAAGAGTGAATAGTTCAAGAGGGAGAGGGTGCTTATAAAGGCCTCTTCCTTGTAGTCGTTTGAACCACTAGCCGTTTTGTAGCCTTTAGCCTTTACTGCCGCAGCAGGAATTTCGGCAGACTAGCCGTTACACTGTTCTGCCCGTTGGGACTGCTACGGCCCTGACACTATTTTCTACCCCGGCAGCTAATTTCTTGCTGTGAACTACTGCTCCTTTATTCTTGCTTATTGTCCTAAAATAACTGTAAACATAATTAAATAAATAACAAATATAATAATAAAATTTTAACTTTAAACTAAAACTATTCCTAATATAATAAAGATAAGGGGAAAGAGATTATGTCACTGGGGGAGTGCATGCAAATGCATCTCCTAAGGTGATTGTCTCTTGTTGGCCAGAATAATGCTTCAAATATTGGCCATTCTCCTTGAACTCGTGCCCATCCCTTTTCGATTTGATCTTTACTGCACCATGTGGTTCTGACCATTTGGACCTGAATGTGCCTGGACAATGTGCTTTCCTATTTGCTGCCTCCACCTCTGGCTTAATCTTACTGCCAAATATTATGTCGTAACAAGCATCGATTTTTCTGCTGAGCTTACTGCCAAGGCAGTGATTGCTGAGACAGGATATTTTAGTGCCTGTATCTGTGTTGTGGATAGCTTTGTACTCCTTTGGGTCATCATGTTTTTTCAAATTATAGAAAGCATTGAGTTTGACTTGCTGGTCATTGACCCTCATTGTCAATTCTCCTTTTTCCACATCAATTAGAATGCGTACAGTGGCAAGGAAAGGTCTTCCCAAGATGATCGGTGCATTGTCATCTGCTTCATAATCAAGGACAAGAAAGTCAACGGGAAAAATAAATTTATCCACTCTTACCAGTATGTCCTCGATCTTTCCTTCTGGTTGCACGTATGATCTATCCGCTAATTGGAGCATCACGGTTGTAGGTTTTGCCCTTCCTATTCCAAGCTTTTGGAAAACAGATTTAGGCATCAAGTTTATGCTTGCTCCAAGGTCGCATAAGGCCTTTCCTTTATAGTGGTTACCTATCGCACAAGGTATGGTGAAGCATCCAGGATCCTTCAATTTAGGAGGCATGCGATTATGTAGCATTGCCATGCATCCTTCAGTAGCAGCCACTGTTTCAAACTCACCAAGCCTCTTTCTCTTAGACACAATGTCTTTCAAGAACTTAGCATAGTTTGGCATTTGTTCAATTGCCTCAACAAATGGCAAGTTGATGTGGACTTGCTTCAAGATATCTAAGATTTTTTAAATTGGTGGTCCTGTTTTTGCTTTTTCAGCCTTTGTGGGAAAGGAGGTGGTTGTTGCATTTCTTCTAGGGTCTCATTTGTTTGGAATTTAATACCTGGCACCACTGGGTCTTTATCTATCTCAGTGACTGGTCGAGGTACTGTCGAGTTCTCTGCTGAGGCAGTGCTTTCTGCTAGATATCTGTGGCATGATCTTTTGGTTCAGCATCCAAGTCCTCTTTGTCTAAATCTTCTTGTTCTACTAGTGGGACTTTGTCTACTGAGTTTTCTACTTTCTCTTTAAGTTTAGACCATTCCTAGTAATAATTGCTTTGCATTGTTCATGCCCATTACCTTAGCAACTTCAGTATTGCTAGGTAATCCTTCTTGTGGTCTAGTGTTCATGTTTTGAGCAAACTGCCCAACCTGAGTTTCTAGTGATTTGATTGCTGCCTCTTGGTTCTGTAACCTCATCTCAGTTCTATTTATGAATGCATCTATTCTTTTGATGAAGTTACTGTTCTCTGCCATGTATGATTTTGTTTTCATCATAAAGCCCTTAAGAGAATTTTTCCAGTGAATTTACAGGCTGTTGCTGATGCATCTGCTGCTGTAGCAATGGTTGTTGGACCTGCTGCTGCGGCAGATGTTGCATTGGTTACTGGAAACCTGTGGGTTGAGTATTTGGATTCAAGGCATTGTTGGGATTACTCCATGAAAGGTTTGGATGCCTCTTCCATGATGGGTTGTATGTGTTGGACATCATATTGTTCCTATTGTAATTTCCAACATAAAGGCTAGACTCTTGATTCTGCATACATTCAGAAGAATTATGGTTACCTTCACATAAATTGCAGAAAGAATATATGGCCTTAACCTCATGGGTATTGTGCTATAATTGCATGTTTTGCACCATCTTAGTAAGAGAGACCAATTGTTCTGCCACTGAATTGGATGTTTCTAACTCATTCACTGTGGCTTGGCGTCTTACTCCTCCTCGCCTAGATGTAGGGAATTGAAAATCGTTCTTTGCGAGTTTGTTCAATATCTCTATAGCTTTCTCAGGTGCTTTATCAAGGAGTGTTCCATTGGCAGAGGCGTCTAACATCATCCTTGTTGGGGCATTGGTGGCATTGTAAAACATGGTTACTTGTGTCCACAAGGGAAATCCATGTAAAGGACACTTGTGCAGTAGCTCCCTATAGCGCTCCTGATGCGTGTAAAAAGTGCGCAATTAATTGCAAGTGTACACGTCGCAAGTAATAAAATGATAAGTATATCAAGTATCGACCTCCACAGGGATTGGTATACTTAATATGCCTTCTTGTCCTCTTCTTGCTCTTGTAAAGAAAGTAAAGAACACATATTATGAGATTATAAGGTTTAAACTAATAAAGAAGATAAATTAAACGAAATATAAAGGAATTGAGAACAAAGAGAGAGAGTGGGCAGGATCTAGTTGCGTTGTATTGTGGATTCGATTGCCTTGTTTTTGTCCAATGCTGTCACATAATACTGTCTCGGCAGTGCTACAGACTACTGCCTCGGCAGCGATATGCGTGTCTACCGCGGCAATCCCTTGCTCTTGGGCAGACCTCACTAAGATTCGGCAAAGTTTCCTTGGGTGGTTCCGCTTATCCCTAATTCGAAACATTGTTGATAACTAGTTCTTGACGATACCTCCCGGCATAAATCAATCATAACTATCAACCAATCTCACACTTCTTTTAGCCGCTGAAACTTGAACCTATCCCTAGGCCGCATTAGTATTATACAATACCGTACTTACTCCTTTCGTGAATCTAACTCTCTCGAGTCTAGATAAATGGTTTATTGCATTGAATCAAAGAACAAGATACAATCTCTTCTCACGAATACTTCAACAACCTTCACCTAACCCTAAGAGAACTTAGAACATAATGAAACAAGGAAAATAAATTTTAGGGTTAAGCTCTCCCTTGTACATTGGACGGCTAACATATTTATAGTCTAGACCTAGGGTAACTTTTCCTAAGTAGAATATAACTTGGAGTAGGGAACAAGTCATAAAAATATAATATTTCCAAGTTTAATTCTATCTAGAAGACTATTCCCACGTGGCCTTTGACTTGTCTTTTTCTCGTGCTCTTCTAGTCCGATCCAAACGCTTGTTGTCCAGAAATTCTCAGCTTATTTTTCTCTTTCAGTCGCCCAGCATCAGTACTGGAGCTTCTGCTGCCGCGGCATTGGTTCTGCCTTCGGCACTGTTGCTGCCTCGATAATGGTTCTGCCCTCGGCAAGGCTTCTGCTCTCGGCTTCACTGCTGCCTCGTTAGGTATTTCCTGCAACTGCACAAAAAGGTGCTGAAAAGCCTGTTTTTCTCACAGATTTTATCTTTGTAAGCTGTGGCAGCAAAATATCAGTTATTGAGCAATAAGTATATGCATCAGATCGAATTGGAGTATATTGAGTGCATAATGTTAATAAAAAGGATAGTAAATAATAGCCTTTTTAAACACTTATCACCTCCCATTGGTCATACATAGGTTCATCATCTATCTGCCGAAAAGAAGTAATTTCATTACGAATACGATCATATAAATTTATAGGATTAAAACGTGTAATGAAACTACGGCATAATTCACTCCAAGATCCTATTGATCCTGCTGGAATGATGTTTAACCAGGTTTTTGCCCTATCCCTCAGTGAAAAGGGAAATAATTTCAATCTCAAGATATCTTCATGGACTCCTTGAATTTTGAAAGAGTTACAGATCTCAATGAATGATTTAAGATGTTGCCTGGCATCTTCTGTCATAGACCCACTAAACTGTCCAATAGTTTTGAGCATATTGAACATGACAAGTTTCAGTTCAAAGTGGGCTGCTTCTATTTCTGGTGTAACCACTTCAGGATTTAACTCATTTAAATCTTCTTCCAAGAAATCCCTGACAGTGATTTGCCGTGGCATTGGCGGCGGCAGAAGGCCTCCATTGCCGGCAGGTAAGTTCTGATCTCCTTGATTGACTGCCATAGCTCCTTGGATTTGTCTCCTCAACCTTTGCCGTGTACGTTCGATCTCTAGATCTAGCTCGTACAAAGGGTTTGTTGGGTTGGCCCTGGTCATACACCAAGAAAAATCAAATTAAAATAAAAATTAAAAAGCAAGAAAATAGAGAAAACAAAATTTAGTTGCCAATCCCCGGCAACGGCGCCAAAAACTTGTTGCGTGTCAAAAGTGCGCAAATTGTGCAAGTGAACATGTCGCAAGTAATAAAGTGATAAGTATATCAGATATCATCTCCACAGGGATTGGTTTACTTAATATGTCTTCTTTTGTCTTCTTGATCTGAAAAAGGAATAAAATAAAGACACAAGTAAAATTGGGGTTTGATGAAACTAAATAAAGAAAACTAAATAAAAGAGAATAAACAGATTAAAGAAGTGGCCAGGATCCAGTTGTGTTGTATAGTGGATTCAATTGACTTGTTTCTATCCAATGCAATCGCACAACACTGCCTTAGCAGTACTGCAGATTACTGCCTCGACAGCGATGATGCTCGTCCGCCGCAGCAATCTCTTGCTCTTGGGTGGAATTTACCAAAGTTCGGCAAAGTATCCTTTGATGACTCCGCTTATTTCTAAGTCAAAGTACTGTTGATGACCAGTCCTTGATGATACCTCTCGGCGTGAATCAATTATAATCACCAACCAATCTCACACTTCTTTTAGCCGCCGAAACTCTTAACCTATCTCTAGGCCGAGTTAGTGTTTCCCGATTGAAACACCGTACTTATTCCTTTCGTGAATCTAACTCTCTCGATATTAGATAAATGAATTACTCACAAACTTCTCTCTCGAGCTTGTATGCAAGAACAAGGAATGTCAAAGAATAAGCAAACCTTGTTGATATTTTATTGAATTGAAACAAGAAACAAAATTCAATCTCTTCTCACTAATACTCTACAACTTTCACGTAAGCCTAAAGAAACTTAGAACATGATAACAAGTAAAAGAAAACTCTAAAATCTAAGATGAAGTCGGCTCTCTATGATGCTAAGTGCTTTGTGCCGAATTCTCCTCTTTTTTTCTCCTTGGACGACTATGGCTTATATAGGCTTGGTCTAGGGCAAACCTTTCCTAAGTAGGAATACAACTTGGAGTAGGACACAAGTCAAGTCCATAAATAAAATATTTCCAAGTTTATCCCAACTAGGATGCTTTTCCCGCGTGGCCTTTGACTTGAGCTTTCCATGTGCTACCCAGCTCCGATCCATGTGCTGCTTGTCCAGAAACGTCCAGCTCATTTTTCTCTTCAGCTCGCCTACAATATCACTACTTGTCCTTCAACTGATGCCTCGGCATCAGGTCCTGCCTCGGACTCAATCGCTGCCGCGACAATAGTTTTTCTTGCACAGCCACAAAAGTGCAGTAAAGCTTGCCTTTTCTATAAGTATCATCTTTATATGCTACAAAAGCAGAATATCTAATTATCTCACATTAAGCACATGCATTGGCCCAAGTAGGTGTGGATTTAGTGATTATTGTCCATGAAAAGTGTAAAAAGTGATAGTGAGTTGAGCACTTATTGATAAGTGCTTAAAAAGGCTATTATTTACTACTCTTTTCATAGACATTATGCACTCATTATCCACTAATTCAAGCTGATGGATATACTTACTACCCAATAACTGATATTTTGCTGCCACAGCTTACAAAGATGAAATCTGTGAGAAAAACAGGTTTTTTAACACCTTTTTGCGCAGTGCAGGAATTACCTGCCGAGACAGAAGTGATACCGAGAGCAGAACCACTATCGAGGCAGCAGCAGTGCCGAAGGCAGAACCAATGACGTGGCAGCAGAAGCTCCAGTACTGATGCTGGGTGACTGAAAGAGAAAAATAAGCTGAGAATTTCTGGACAACAAGCGCTTGGATCGGACTAGAAGAGCACGAGAAAAAGACAAGTTAAAGGCCACATGGGAATAGTTTTCTAGATAGAGTCAAACTTGGAAATATTATATTTTTATGACTTGTTCCATATTCCAAGTTATATTCTACTTAGGAAAAGTTACCCTAGGTCTAGACTATAAATATATGAGCCGTCCAATGTACAAGGAGAGCCGAATTAGAGAGAGCTTAACCCTAAGAACTTTTTTTTTTCTTTCATCCATTATGTTCTAAACTATCTTAGGGTTAGGTGAAGGTTGTCGACTATAGCAAGGAAGATTGTATCTTGTTTCTTGTTCAATATAATAAAAGTATCGAAGTTTTTTTATTCTTTGTTATCCACACTTACATTCAAGCTCGATGGAGAAGTTTGTAAGCCATCTATTTATCTAATATCGAGAGAGTTAGATTCACGAAAGGGATAAGAACGGTGTTAGGTAACACTAACTCTAACCTAGGGATAGGTTAAGATGTTTCAGAGGCTAAAAGAATTGTGGGATTGGTTGTCGATTACGAATTGATTCACGACGATGGGTATCATCAAGGACTGATCTACAACAGTACTTCGACTTAGATATAAGCGAAGACATCAAAGGACACTTTGCCGAACTTTGGTAGACTCTACCCAAGAGCAAGATATTGCCGCGGCAGAAGACACTATTGCTGCCGATGGCAGTAAACTGCAGTACTGCCGAGGCAGTATGGTGATATTATATTGGACAGAAGCAGATCAGTCAACTCTGTATACGACACAACTGGATCATTCCCTCTTTCTCAATATTCGACTTCCATTTATTATATTTTTAGTTATTTTAATTATTAAGTTAATCCAAATCTTATCAATTGTGTTTTTACTTTCCTTTACAAAAGAACGAAGAGGACAAGAAGGCATATTAAGTACACCAATCCCTGTGGAGATCGATACTTGATATACTTATCATTTTATTACTTGACGATGTGTTCACTTGCACTTTATTGCGCTCTTTAAACACGCATCAAGCTTTTGGCGCCATTGCCGGGGATTGACAACTAAATTTTGTCTTCTTTAATTTTCTTGCTTTTTGTTTATTTTTATTTTTTTAAGTTATTTTTAATTAGGGTTTATTTTTGGTGTCTGACCAGAGCCAACCCAGGCAGTCCCTTATACGAACTCAATCCAGAGATCGAACGTACATACTTAAGGCTGAGAAGAAGGATTGAAGCAGCTATGGCAGATCCACCAGTAGCCCAGAATTTACCTACAGGCCATGAAGGATTTCAACAGCCACCATTGCCGCAGCAGCCGCTGCCGCAACCATTACTGCCGCGGTAGAGAACTGTCAGAGATTTCCTGGTGGAAGATCTGAATGGACTAAACCATGGGGTAGTTACACCAGAAATAGAAGCAACCCACTTTGAACTTAAACCGGTCATGTTCAACATGCTGAACACTATGGACAGTTTAGTGGGTCTGCAACTGAAGATGCCAGGCAGCATCTCAAGTCTTTCATGAAAGTGTGCAATTCATTCAAAATTCAAGGAGTCCATGAAGATATATTAAGACTGAAATTATTCCCCTATTCACTGAGGGATAGGGCGAAGGCATGGTTGAATGGCATCCCAGCAGGATCTATAGGAACTTGGGATGAACTCTGCCGAGAATTCATTACGCGATTTAATCCTAAAAATCTATATGATCGAATCCATAATGAAATCACATCTTTTTGGCAAGATGATGATGAGCCAATATACGAGGCATGGGAGCACTACAAAGAATTATTAAACCGATGCTCACTACATGGTTTTCCCTTGTGGACACAAGTGTCAATGTTCTATAATGCCACTAATGCCTCCACAAGGATGATGTTAGATGCTTCTGCCAATGGAACATTACTGGACAGAGCTCCTACAGAAGCCATTGAAATTCTGAACAAACTCGCAAGGAACGATTTCCAATTTCCCACATCCAAGCAAGGAGGAGTAAGACGCCATGCCACAGTCAATGAAATTGAAACATCCAACTCAGTGATAGCTCAATTAGCATCTTTAACCAAGATGGTTCAGAATATGCAAGCATAACAAAACACACATGAGGTTAAGGTTATAGATTCACCCAATAATGTACAAGATGAGGAATCTAGCCTATATGTTGGAAATTACAATAGAAACAACAATATGATGTCCAACACATATAACCTATCCTGGAAAAGGCACCCAAATTTTTCATGGAGCAATCCTAACAATGCCTTAAATCCAGTAAATCAAGCCACTGGTTTCCAGCAACAATTGCAACATCTACCGCAGTAGCAAGGACAACAGTCAATGCTACAACAGCAGATACAGCAACAATAGCCCATGAATTCACTGGAAAATTCTCTCAAAGCATTCATGATGAAAACAGAATCATACATGATAGAGAATAGCAGTTTCATGAAAAGGACTGATGACTTCATGAACAGAACTGAGATGAGGCTGCAGAACCAGGAAGCTGCCATAAAATCTTTAGAAACCCAAGTTGGTCAATTTGCTCAAAGACAAAACACTAGACCACAGGGAGGACTACCTAGCACTACTGAAATTGCTAAAGTAATAGGCCAGGAACAATGCAAAGTAATCACAACCAGAAGCGGCCTACAGCTAAAAGAACCATTAAACAAACCAGTAGTCCAACCAGCAATACAATAAGACAAAGATGACTTGGATGCTGATCCTGAAGAAAGCACTGCCCCGGCAGAAGAACCAGCAACACCTAAAGCACCTACCGAGGCAGCAAAAGAACAGGTAATTCTAGGTATTAAATTTCAAACCAATGAGACCCTGGAAGAGATGAGACCATCACCACCTTTCCCACAAAGGTTGCAACAACAGAAACAGGACCATCAATTCAAGAAATTCCTAGACATTCTTAAGCAAGTTCACATCAACTTACCATTAGTTGAGGCTATTGAACAAATGCCCAACTATGCTAAATTCTTGAAAGACATTGTGTCTAAGAGAAGGAGGCTTGGTGAGTTTGAGACAGTGGCAGCTACTGAAGGATGCATGGCAATGCTACAAAATCGCATGCCACCCAAACTGAAAGATCCTGGCTGTTTTACTATACCTTGTGTGATTGGGAACAACTATGAAGGAAATGCACTATGTGACCTAGGAGCCAGCATCAACTTGATGCCCAAATCCGTCTTCCAAAAGCTTGGAATAGGAAGGGCAAAACCTACAACAGTGCAGCTCCAACTTGCGGATAGATCATACGTGCACCCGGAAGGAAAAATCGAGGATATACTGGTAAGAGTCGATAAATTTATTTTTTCGGCTGACTTCCTTATCCTTGATTGTGAAGCAGATGATAAAGTACCGATCATCCTGGGAAGACCTTTCCTTGCCACTGGACGCACCTTAATTGATGTGGAAAATGGAGAGTTGACTATGAGGTTCAATGACCAACAAGTCAAATTCAATGCATTCCATAATCTAAAGAAATATGATGATCCAGAAGAGTGCAAAGCCTTCCACACAACACATGCCACAAAAACATCCTGCCTTGGCAGTATACTCGGTAGAATATTCGGCAAGAGGATTAAGCCCAAAGTGAAGGCAGAAAACAGAGATGGCCAATACTTACTGAAACATCATTCTGGCCATAAAGAGAGGGACAAATTGGGAGATGCATTTGCATGCACTCCCCTAGTAACTTAAACCCTTCCCTTCTCTTATTTTATTATTATATTAGGATTATTTTAGTTATGAATTTTTAGGTTATTTATTTTATCTTTTATGATTTTATATTTTATTTTTACCTTATTCTATTTTTTTTAGGGATTACAAAACAAGATAAACAAAGAAATAGTCCACAGCAGGAAGTCTGCTGCCGCGGCAGTACACAGTGTCGGAACCGCAGCAGTCACAAAGGGCAGAAACAGTATAACGGCTATATGCCGAGTTATCTGCCGCGGCAGTAAATGCTAACGGCTAGAATCCAAACGGCTATATCTGTCGAGGCTTATATAAGCAGCTTCCTTGTTAAAACTATTCACTTTGCATTCTTTGTTAATCTTTCTTTCTCTCTACTCTCAATATTCTTTGCATACTTACCCACATTCTTGCCACTTTCAGATTATCTCAAAGAACCTCTCATCTCCCAAAAATCATCAATGGCCACATTCAACCGCTTTTATCCTGCCACTGTTGCCGAAAGATTCAACAGATCTTTTGTTGCCCGACAATTATGGGAAGAGCAAGGATTTCAACATTCAAATGAACACAATTATGGTATTGAGCAATTCTTGTTTAACAAGATACAATATCAAGATTGGGAAATCTTCTGCCTACAGCCTCCCTCAGCCAATGCAACAATTATACGTGAATTTTACGCACATATGCCGAGAGAGGGCAATCTTTACGTTCACTGCCGAGGAAAACCAGTTGCCCTTACTGCCGAGGCAATCAACCAGCACTATGGCCTAATCCCAATCAATGACGCCCACAGTGCATTCTACGAAGAAGTCACCAATGTAGACTTTGAATTGATCAAGGATGATCTTTGCGACAGCGAAACTCCTTGGGAAACCGGTGCCCATAGGGGATCTGTTACAAGATTAAGCCTTAAACCCGAGGCAAAACTATGGTGCACATTTGTAAAGAGATGCCTCCTCCCAACAACCCACAACACAACGGTGGACAGAAAAAGATTAGTGCTCATCCAATCAATCATCAACAAGCGGACCATCGATGTTGGAGAGATCATTCTTCAAGAAATTTATGATTGCGGTAAGAAAGAATGAGGTCCTTTATATTTCCCTAGTTTAATCTCTGCCCTATGTATTGCTGCAGGTGTCCCTATAGAAGAAACAGACGAATACACCCCCCAAAGGTAACGCTGGACAAAAGAATTCTACCACAAAGTGATGCAAATAACACAATCAGACCCAGTGCAAGCAACTCCGCAACAGTTCACTGCCGACTTCACTATCGGAGGGCAGTACACGGCAGAAGCACCAGGCATTGCCCAAGCCGCTTCCGCAGCAGATCTATACCAGGAGCTTCTACAAAGGATGACAAACATGGCCCTTCGACAACAAAGATACATAGAGTATCAGAGAGATTTCAACAACACCCTTACAAACATGATGATCCAGAACTTCCCCAATGAAGGAATGTAGTTTCAAGAAATTCCCAACAAACATTTTTGTCACTACCGCACCCTACACAGAAACAACCCCTGCCCCAAGACCAAGGCCCTTCTGCCCCCCATGGCCTCCACAACAGTTCAACGCTGTCGGACCATCCAGGCCCGCAGACACTGTCGCAGCAGCATCCACCAGTAGGCGGCCATCCAAGAGGAGAGTTTTTTTCAATTCTCCACCAAAAGGCCCAATCCCTATGGGCAGTCTCACTAGGGACAGTCTTTCTAGGGAGATAGATGATTATCAAAGTTCATCACATGCCCACCACGGAGCCCCATATACCGAGGCAGGAGGAGGAACAGAAGTCATGCAAACAGAGGCAATGAGTGACGACGAAAAAGGAGAAGAAGTCACTACCCCAAGGCAGAAGTCGACACCTACAAGAAGGCAGCCACCACGGCAAGAAAAAATACAGCAATCACCTAGACAAGGGTCCAGACTTAAATCATCAGTAGGAAAACCTAGAAGAGCAGCTGTTTCCATCAGCTCCTCCGAATCTGATTAATTCCTTGCTCTTGCTTTATTTTCAAATTTTCCATTGTTGTATGTTTTGAGCATTGAGGACAATGCTCAGCTTGAGTTTGGGGGAGATGAGTGCATTGCCAAGGTAACCCACTGTCGCGGCAGTACCAGAAAAGGAAGTAAATTTTACGCCTTATTTGAATTTTTTTTTTACTATATACCTGCCTTACTTGAATTTTTTTGTCTTTACTTTTGCACTGCCTTACATCAGCTTTGCCTTAGTTGATTCTTCTAAGGCTATAGAAATCTTTCTCCTTACTATGGCTAGATTCTATTTTGAAGGGATAACCTTAGAATACTTAAGGAATAAACTTAGAAGCTTGCTATAGGGTTACAAATCAAAATAAACACTTTTGGGACTTGTTTGATTTAGGAATTCTTTTAATAAACTTAGGTGATAAAGACTTAGATTCTAAGGAATGTGACTAGAGGTGTCTATCACTGGCTCTAGTAATACTCTTCTTCATGCTAGAGGTACCCAAAACCGGCTCTAGTATGCCTAAGGAAAGAAAATAAAAGAAAAACAGAATTGAACATATAAGGAAGCACAACTCTTGAGGTGCCCGAAACAGGCTCAAGTGATTGATGTTTTTAGAAGAGAAATAACCATTCCAAATTTACTTGTCTTGAACTTTGAGTTTATCTAAGAAAGCCTTTAATCAACCTTGTCCACAAAAACCCACACACTCACGTAACCTTATAGCTTGTTTCCGAGTAAAATCCTTAAGTAAACTAGAGGCTAAAACTAAGGGATAGACTTGGTTATGGTGGGGAGAATAGATAGAAAAGTAAGAACAAGGAGAATAAGGTTCGGCAATTTGATGTTTTACATTGCTTGAGGACAAGCAATAGTTCGAGTTTGGGGGTGTGATAAGTGCTTAAAAAGGCTATTATTTACTACTCTTTTCATAGACATTATGCATTCATTATCCACTAATTCGAGCTGATGCATATACTTATTGCTCAATAACTGATATTTTGCTACCACAGCTTACAAAGATGAAATCTGTGAGAAAAATAGGTTTTTTAGCACCTTTTTGCACAGAGCAGGAATTACCTGCCGAGACAGCAGTGATACCGAGAGCAGAACCACTACCGAGGCAGCAGCAGTGCCGAAGGCAAAACCAATGTCGCGACAGTAGAAGCTCCAGTACTGATGCTGGGCAACTGAAAGAGAAAATAAGCTGAGAATTTCTGGACAACAAGCGTTTGGATCGGACTAGAAGAGCACGAGAAAAAGACAAGTCAAAGGCCACATGGGAATAGTTTTCTAGATAAAGTCAAACTTGGAAATATTATATTTTTATGACTTGTTCTCTACTCCAAGTTATATTCTACTTAGGAAAAGTTACCCTAGGTCTAGACTATAAATATATGAGCCGTCCAATGTACAAGGAGAGCCGAATTAGAGAGAGCTTAACCCTAAGAACTTTTGTTTTTCTTTCATCCATTATGTTCTAAACTATCTTAGGGTTAGGTGAAGGTTGTCGACTATAGCAAGGAAGATTGTATCTTGTTTCTTGTTCAATATAATAAAAGTATCGAAGTTTTCTTATTCTTTGTTATCCACACTTACATTCAAGCTCGATGGAGAAATTTGTAGGCCATCCATTTATCTAATATCGAGAGAGTTAGATTCACGAAAGGGATAAGAACGGTGTTAGGTAACACTAACTCTAACCTAAGGATAAGGTAAGATGTTTCAGAGGCTAAAAGAATTGTGGGATTGGTTATCGATTACGAATTGATTCACGCCGATGGGTATCATCAAGGACTGATCTACAACAGTACTTCAACTTAGATATAAGCAAAGGAATCAAAGGATACTTTGCCGAACTTTGGTAGACTCTGCCCAAGAGCAAGATATTGCCGCAGCAGAGGACACTATCGCTGCCGAGGGCAGTAAACTGCAGTACTGCCGAGGCAGTGTGGTGATATTATATTGGATAGAAGCAGATCAGTCAACTCTGTATACGACACAACTGGATCATTCCCTCTTTCTCAGTATTCGACCTTTATTTATTTTATCTTTAGTTATTTTAATTATTAAGTTAATCCAAATCTCATCAATTGTGGTTTTACTTTCCTTTACAGAAGCACGAAGAGGAAAAGAAGGCATATTAAGTACACCAATCCCTGTGGAGATCGATACTTGATATACTTATCATTTTATTACTTGACGATGTGTTCACTTGCACTTTATTGTGCTCTTTAAACACGCATCACTTATCACCATCAACGGAGAAGCAGGACTGAGTTGGATTTATCCACTCCATCAACGGAGGGGTAAGATCAAGTCTGGATCATACTAAGCCACCAACGGAGAAGCATGATTGGGTTGGATTAGGCCACACCATCAACGAGGATAAGATCAAATTTCAGCAATTTAAATCCTACTACGCCATCAACGGAGAAGCAAGACTGAGGTGGTTCTATCCACTCTGTCAACGGAGGGGTAAGATCAAGTCTGGATCATACTACACCATCAATGGAGAAGCATGATTGGGTTGGATCTGGCCACACCATCAACGGGGACAAGATCAAATTTCAGCAATTTATATCCTACTATGCCATCAACGGAAAAGGAGGACTGAGTTGGATCTATCTACTCCATCAATGGAGGGGTAAGATCAAGTCTGGATCATACTACGCCATCAACAGATAAGCATGATTGGGTTGGATCTGGTTACACCATCAACGGGGACAAGATCAAATTTCATCAATTTAGATCCTACTACACTATCAACGGAGAAGCATGACTGGTTGGATCTATCCACTCCACCAACGGAGGGTTAAAATCAAAGTTCATCGATTGGATCCTACTACGCCTCAACGGAGGAGTAGGACTGAGTTGGATCTGGCCACACAATAACTGAGGCAAGATCAAATTTCAATAATTTAAATCCTATTACGCCATCAACGGAGAAGCAAGACTTAATTGGATCTATCCACCCTGTCAACGGAGGGGTAAGATCAAGTCTGGATCATACTACACTATCAACGGAGAAGCATGATTGGGTTGGATCTGGCCACACCATCAACGGGGAAGATATTAAATTTCAGTAATTTAAATCCTACTATGCCATCAACGGAGAAGCAAGACTGAGTTGGATCCATCCACTCCATCAACGGAGCGGGTCAAGTCTAGATCATACTACGCCATCAACGGAGAAGCATGATTGGGTTGGATCTGGCCACACCATCAACGGGGACAAGATCAAATTTCATCATTTTAGATCCTACTACGCCATCAACGGAGAAGCATGACTGAGTTGGATCTATCCACTCCATCAATGGAGGGGTAAGATCAAGTCTGGATCATACTACGCCATCAACAGAGAAACATGATTGGGTTGGATTTGACGACATCATCAATAGGGACAAGATCAAATTTCAGCAATTTAGATCCTACAACGCTATCAACGGAGAAGCAGGACTGAGTTGGATCTATCCACTCTATCAACATAGGGGTAAGATCAAGTTTAGATTATATTATGCCATCAACAGAGAAGCATGATTGGGTTGGATCTGGCCAGACCATCAACGAAGACAAGATCAAATTTCAGCAATTCAGATCCTACTACGCCATCAACGGAGAAGTAGAATTGAGTTGGATCTATCTACTCCATCAACGGAATTGTAAGATCAAGTTTTGATCATACTACGTCATCAACGGAGAAGCATTATTGGGTTGGATCTGGCCACACCATCAACGGGGCAAGATCAAATTTCAGCAATTTATATCCTACTATGCCATCAACGGAAAAGCAGGACTGAGTTGGATCTATCCACTCCATCAATAGAGGGGTAAGATCAAGTCTGGATCATACTACGCCATCAACAGATAAGCATGATTGGGTTGGATCTGGTTACACCATCAACGGGGACAAGATCAAATTTCAGCAATTTAGATTCTACTACACCATCAACGGAGAAGCATGACTGGGTTGGATCTATCCACTCCACCAACGGAGGGTTAAAATCAAAGTTCATCGATTGGATCCTACTACGCCTCAACGGAGGAGTAGGACTGAGTTGGATCTGGCCACACAATAACTGGGGCAAGATCAAATTTCAGCAATTTAAATCCTACTACGCCATCAACGGAGAAGCAAGACTTAATTGGATCTATCCACCCTGTCAACGGAGGGTTAAGATCAAGTCTGGATCATACTACACCATCAACGGAGAAGCATGATTGGGTTGGATCTGGCCACACCATCAACGGGGAAGAGATTAAATTTCAGTAATTTAAATCCTACTATACCATCAATGGAGAAGCAGGACTGAGTTGGATCCATCCACTCCATCAACGGAGCGGGTCAAGTCTAGATCATACTACGCCATCAACGGAGAAGCATGATTGGGTTGGATCTGGCCACACCATCAACGGGGACAAGATCAAATTTCATTATTTTAGATCCTACTACGCCATCAACGGAGAAGCATGACTGAGTTGTTCTATCCACTCCATCAATGGAGGGGTAAGATCAAGTCTGGATCATACTACGCCATCAACAGAGAAACATGATTGGGTTGGATTTGACGACATCATCAATAGGGACAAGATCAAATTTCAGCAATTTAGATCCTACAACGCCATCAACGGAGAAGCAGGACTGAGTTGGATCTATCCACTCCATCAACATAGGGGTAAGATCAAGTTTAGATCATACTATGCCATCAACGGAGAAGCATGATTGGGTTGGATCTGGCCAGACCATCAACGGAGACAAGATCAAATTTCAGCAATTCAGATCCTACTACGCCATCAACGGAGAAGCAGAATTGAGTTGGATCTATCTACTCCATCAACAGAATGGTAAGATCAAGTTTTGATCATACTACGTCATCAACGGAGAAGCATTATTGGGTTGGATTTGGCCACACCATCAACGAGGGCATGATCAAATTTTAGAAATTTAGATCCTAATACGTTATCAACAGAGAAGCAGGACTGAGTTGGATCTATCCATTCTATCAACAGAGGGGTAAGATCAAGTCTAGATCATACTACGCCATCAACGGAGAAACATGATCTGTTTGGATCTAGTCACACCATCAATAGGGATGAGATCAAATTTATTCAATTTGGATCTTACTACTCCATCAAGGGAGAAACAAGACTGAGTTGGATCATTTGGATCTAGCCACACCATCAACGGGGACAAGATCAAAGCCTGAAAGATTTGAATGTCTGATTCGAATGTGTCTTAAATTGATATCATGTATCTTCTTTGCATTTTTCCCAAAGGCACAAGGATCAACGAATTTGACTTGCCTTTACCGGTAGCAGTTTGCTCCGGGCTAGCTGTACCATTACTTTGGTTACAATTATTTGGTACCAAGGATTTAATTCCTTGACCATTCATAAAAATGGATTTCAATGGACGTTTGAATGGTCCTTATCAATGCATTTTTCCCAAATGCATAGGGATTAACGGATTTGTTTTGCCTTTACCGGTAGCCGTTTGTTTCGGGCTAGCTGTACCATTTCCTTGAGTACAATCAGTTTGCACCAATCACGAGATTGAATTTTTCTAAAGGATTTATATTTCTTCGACTATTCGCGAAAATAGATTTTAATGGACATTCAAACACTCATTTTTAATGCATTTTCTAAGTAAAAGAAAGAGGATGAGAGTCTTACCTACACGCCCCGTCGAGGAGTCGTAATCCGAGGTAAATCTGCACTAATTTGTTGGTATGTTCGTCTACTTCATTGATTGTTGGAAGGTCAAAATCTGCAACATTCTTGCAAACAGATTTGGAATGATGTTTTTAACATGATTCGACATGATTCTAGTTCTAATATGTTTAGTGCATGCAAGCATGATCCTTGTATGAAATGCAAAATGCATGTGATGATGAATTTGTCTCAAGATTAGCTCGACTGGTTAGTCTGATTGTCTGTTGAGACTCTGATAGTCGTGCCTCTTCTTCGGGCAAACTATCTGACTTCACTCTGTTTGTTGAATGACTGTTTTTGTTTTATAGTATTTCTTTAAAATATATATTTTTTCCGAATCAAGATCGCTCTCAATCCATGTAATTTTAAGAATGTTTCAAGAACAATGTAGATAAAATTTACAAAGCAAAAATTGATAGTTGCTCAGACGAACTCGCAAAATACGGTGCATTACATATCTTGCTAACAAGTTGGGTAGAATCAATTTAACGACACAATTTGTGTCTTGGAGGCTTTGTGTGAAAATTCTCCCTGTATCACGGAGCTATGTTTTATCTCATTTTAATCTTGGAAAAAAACTATAAGAAGTGATTTTTGACTTCTACGGGTAATATAACGTTTATCCCATAAACTATGGAAAAAGAGGTTGCCCCAGTAGAACTTCAAATTGATATAAGGCGCGTGATAACTTCTCATGCCCCTTCTTGTAGATTCTAGGTGAAACCAGATTTTCGGTCTTCTTATCAGATGACAAAGTTAGTCAAAATCTTGGGCATCATCACGCTGCCAAGGTGCCCCAATCATTCGTTAGTTTTCATTAGAGCGAGAATTTGGCTTGCCTTTCTGATAATTTTACAATAAGAGTTTCGACCAACACACAGGTCTTTTTAAGAGGATTATTGGAGTTTTCCACCAGCATATTTGGGTCTATGACTCTTTTCTTCTTTTCTGGACCTCTTTCGGCTAAAAATTTTGCTATCTTCTGTGGTAGGTCGTCTCGATCTTCGCCATTTTTTCTCCATTCTTTTGGCTTTGCGTTTAGTGGAATGAGAATGTTGAATTTAACAAGTTCCAAGATGAACTATAAACCATACATTATATCATTCATATTATAATTTTTTTGAGTGTAAAAAGTGTGCAATTTAGTGCAAGTATACACGTCAAGTAATAAGTGATAAGTATTTATCGGATTATCGTCTCCACGAGGATTGGTATACATAATATGTTTCCTTTTGTCTTCTTGCCCTGTTGAAATAAAGTAAGAACACAAGTGAGATGGTTTGATTTAAACTAAATAATTTAAATAACGAAAACTAAGTAAAGAGGATAAGATCTGATTAAGAGAGGGCAAGATCCAGTTATGTTGTATTGTGGATTTGATTGACTTGTCTCTGTCCAATGTAATTGTACATCACTGCCTCGGCAGTACTGCAGATTACTGCCTTGGCAGCAACGATACTTGTTCGTCGCGGCAATCCCTTGCTCTTGGATGGACTTTATCAACGTTCGACAAAGTGTCCTTTGATGAATCCGCTTATCCCTAAGTCGAAGTACTGTTGGTGATCAATCCTTGATGATACCTCCCAGCATGAATCAATTATAATCATCAACCAATCCCACACTTCTTTTAGCCGCTGAAACTCTTAACCTATCCCTAGGCCGAGTTAGTATTTCGCGATTGAAATACTGTACTTATCCCTTTCATGAATCTAACTCTCCCGAGTCTAGATAAATAGATTACTTACAAACTTCTCTCCCGAGCTTGAATGCAAGAACAAAGAATGGTAAAGGATAAGCAAATCTTGATATTTTATTGCATTGAAACAAAGAACAAAGTACAATCTCCTCTCACAAATACTCGACAACCTTCACCTAAACCCTAAGAAAACTTAGAACATAATTGAGAGAAAGAAAACAATGAGTCTTAGGGTGAACTCTCTAAAATCGGATCTCTTTAAACAATGGTCGGCTATGGTATATATAGTCTAGGGCAAACCCTTCCTAAGTAGGAGTACAACTTGGAGTAGGATACAAATAAATTTCATAAATAAAATATTTACAAGTTTATTCCAACTAAGATACTTTTCCCTCGTGGCCTTTGACTTGGGCTTTCCATGTGCTAACCAGCTCCGATCCATATGTTGCATGTCCAGAAACGTCTAGTTTATTTTTCTCTTCCAATCGCCTACAGCATTGGTGCTGGAGCTTCAGTTGCTACCGCGGCCCAGGTTCTGCCTCGACAGTGGTTATTCCTGCAAGTACAGAAGATGTCGTAAATTCTGCATTTTTTCTATAAATATCATCTTTATAAGTTATAATAGTAGAATATCCAAATATTGCACATTAAGTACATGTATCAGTTCAAGTAGGTGTGAATTAAGTGCTTATTGCCCATGAAAGGTGTATAAAATAATGGTTTTTTGAGCACTTATCATACCCCCAAACTCGAACTATTGTTTGTCCACAAGCAATGCAAGCCATCAATTTGTCAAACCTTATTCTCTTTTGGTCTTACTTTTCCATCTATTCTCCCCACCATAACTATGCCAATTTCTTTAGTCTTAGCCTTTCGTTTACTCAAGGATTTTACCCGGAAACAAACTATAAGATCTTGTGAGTGTGTGGGTTTTTGTGGACAAGGTTGATTAAAGGCTTTCTTAGATAAACTCTAAGTTCAAGACAAGTAGACTTGGATTTAGTGTTCTCTTCTTAAAACAACAATAACTTGAGCCAATTTCGGGTACCTCAAGGCATGTGTTTTCTATTCCTTCTTTTCTTTTGATAAATTCTTTAGCATACTAGAGCCAATTTCAGGCACCTCTAGTATGAAGAAGAGTGTTTCCTAGAGCCGGTGATAGGCACCTCTAGTTACTTTCCAAAGAATCTAAGTCTTTATCACCTAAGTTCATTAAAAGAATTCCTAAATCAATCAAGTCCCAAAAGTGTTTATAAACTTAACCTTATAGCAAGCTTCTAAGTTTTCTTCCTTAAGTATTCTAAGGTTAATCCTTTTAAACAGAACTTAGCCATGGTAAGGAGAAAGATTTCTATAGCCCTCAAAAATAAGCTAAGGCAATACTGATGTAAGGCAGTGCAAAAGTAAGGGCAATATTTCAAGTAAGTGGCAGATAAATGTACTAAAAAAAATAATTCAGAATAAAAATTACTCTCTTTCATGGTAAGGCCGCGATAGTAAGATGCCTCGGCAGTGCATCTACACCCCAAAACTAAAACTGAGCATTGTCCTCAATGCTTACATCACACAGCAGGTAACAGAATCAAGAAAATAAAGAAAGTAAAGAAAATAAAGGCAGTAAAAAGAGCGTAGAATTTAAATGGACTCAGATGGCCTGCTGGTAACAATCTTTTTTCTAGGCTTTCCTGCCGACTCTTTGATTCTTGATCCTTGTCCTGGTGATGGTTGAGTTTTTGCTTGCCGGGGCGGTTGAACTCTTGTGGGTGGTGTCCTTTGCAAAGGAGCATCCACATCTTCTTCCTCGACAATTTCTTTCGTATGCATTATTTTTGTCCCGCCTTCCTCTTCAACATTCATTGCCTCGGCATAGCGAGTACTTGGTCCGACATGTTGAATGCTTGGCTCAGCATCGGATGAGCTTTGATGTACATACTCATCTATTTCTCTTGAGAGATTGCCCATGGGGATGGTGGATCTTGGTGGAGTGCTGAAAAATATCCTCCTCTTTGATGGTCGTCTGCTGGCAGATGATGCCGCGGCAGAGTCTGCTGCCCTAGATAGGCCAGCAACATTGAACTGTTACTGTGGTCTGGTGGGGAAGAATGGCCTCGGTCCTGGTGTTGGATTCATCTCGGTGTAGGGTGAAACTGTTACAAACATGTTGGTGGGGAAATCTGGAAACTGCACCCCTTGGCTGGGAAAATTTTGGATCATTATATGGGCAAGTGTGCTGTTGAAGTCTCTCTAGTATTCCATGTATCATTGCTGGCGAAGGTCCATAGTTGTCATCCTCTGTAGTATCTCCTGGTAGGGGTCTGTTGCGGCAGTGGTGTGGCCAGTGCCAGGCATGTCTGCCGTGTACTGGGTTCCGGCAGTGAATTCAGCAGTGTATTGCTGAGGGGTTGCCTGGACTAGATCTACTTGTGTGATCTGCATGACTTTGTGGCAGAAGTCTCTGGTCCATCCATACCTTTGGAGGGTGTATTCGTCCGTGTCTTCTACTAGTACACCTGCGGCAAGACACAAACCAGTGATTAAACAAGGGAAATATAAAGGCCCTCTTTCCTTCTTACCGCATTCATGAATTTATCGTAAAATAATTTCTCCAACGTTGATGCTCCGTTTGTTGATGATTGATTGGATGAGCATCAATCTTCTCCGGTCCACCGTACTGTTGTGGGAGGTTGGGATAAGGCGTCTCTTGACAAAGGTGTTCCAAAGCTTGGCCTCGGGTTTCAGATTTTGCCTTGCTACTGATCCTCTATGGGCACCAGTTTCCCAAGGAGTATTGTTGTAGCAAAGGTCATCTTTAATCAGCTTATAATCTTCAGCAGTAACATCCTCCATGAATTCGGCATGGACATCACGTATAGGTATGAGGCCATAGAATTGGTTGATTGTCTCAGCATCAAGCTTGACAGTCCTGCCTCGGTAGTGGACAGAAAGTGAGTCCTTGCTCGGCCCATGTGCATAGAATTCCCGCACGATGGTGGCATTGGCCTGAGTTGGTTGTAGGCAAAAGATCTCCCAATCTTGATAACTGATCTTTTCGAACAAGTAATATTCGATGCCGAAGTTTTCCTCATCGGAATGTTGGAACCCTTGTTCCTCCCACAGTTGTCGAGCAATGAAAGACCTGTTGAAACGATCTTCAACAATGGCTGGGGCAAAACGTTTGTAGGTGGCCATGTGTAAGTATTTTGAGAGTTGAGGTTCTTGGAGATTTTCTTGAAGAAGTTCTGAAAATTGCAAGAAGGCTTGGGAGTAGGCAGAGAGTATTGTTAGAGCAAGATTAGCAAATATTCTAAAGAAAACAAGAATGAAAGAGTGAATAGTTCAAGAGAGAGAGATTGCTTATATAGGCCTCGGCCTTGTGTCCGTTTAAACCACTAGTCATTTTGTAGCCGTTAAACTTTTACTGCCGTTTGCATTTACTATCGTGGCAGGAATCTCGGCAGACTAGCCATTACACTGTTCTGCCCGTTGGGTCTGCTGCGGCTCTGACACTGTTTGCTGTCTCGGCAGAATTCCTGCTGTGAACTATTTCTCCTTTATTCTTGCTTATTATCCTAAAAAAAATTAAACAAAAACAAGAAAATAATTAAAGACAAATAATAATTATAGAAAGTAAATATAAACTAAACTAATCCTAATATAATAAAAAGAAAGGTAAGAGATTATGTCACTGGTGGAGTGCATGCAAATGCATCTCCCAAGGTGATTATCTCTTGTTGGCCAAAGTGATTCTTCAAGTGTTGGCCATTGGCTTTATGTCCATCTCTTTTTGTCCTGATCTTTACTGTACCCCTTATGTTTGGACATTCGGAATCGGAAGTGCCTGGACACTGTGTTTCCCTATTTTCTACCTCCACCTCTGGCTTAATCTTTTTGCCAAATATTCTACCGAGAATGCTGCCGAGGCAGGATATCTTGGTGTCTGCATCTGTGGTGTGGAGGACTTTACACTTTTCTGCATCATCATATCTTTTTAGATTGTGGAAGGCATTGAGTTTGACTTGTTGGTCATTGACTCTCATTGTCAACTCTCCGTTTCCACATCAATTAGAGTACGTCCAGTGGCAAGGAAAGGTCTCCCAAGGATGATCGATGCATTATCATCTGTTTCACAATCAAGGACAAGAAAGTCAGCGGGAAAAATAAATTTATCAACTCTTACCAGTATGTCCTCGATCTTTCCTTCGGGTTGCACATATGATCGATCCGCAAGTTGGAACATCACTGTTGTAGGTTTTGTCCTTCCTATTCCAAGCTTTTGAAAGACAAATTTGGGCATTAGATTGATGTTTGCTCCAAGGTCGCATAGGGCCTTACCTTCGTAGTGGTTACCTATTGCACAAGGTATGGTAAAGCATCCAGGATCCTTCAATTTTGGTGGCATGCGATTGTGTAGTATTACCATGCATCCTTCGGTAGCAGCCACTGTTTCAAACTCACCTAGTCTCTTTCTCTTAGACACAATGTCTTTCAAGAATTTAGCATAATTAGGCATTTGTTCAATTGCCTCTACGAATGGTAAGTTGATGTGGACTTGCTTTAAAATATCAAGAAATTTCTTAAATTGATGGTCCTGTTTTTGCTTTTTCAACCTTTGTGGGAAAGGTGGTGGTGGTCTCATCTCATCCAGGGTTTCTTTAATTTGGAATTTAATACATGGAACCACTGTGTCTGTTGCTGTCTTGGCAGGTTGTTCAGGTACTGCCGAGTACTCTACTAGGGCAGTGTTATTTGTAAGAACATGATCAGTTTGTTCAGCATCCAAATCATCTTTTTCTAGTTCTGTTGGTGGGACTTGGCCTGCTGGAATTCTTATTTTTTCCTTCATCTGTAGACCACTCCTAGTAGTGATTGCTTTGCACTGTTCATGGTCTATTACCTTAGAAACTTCAGTATTGCTAGGTAGTCCTCCTTGTGGTCTAGTGTTTATGTTCTGCGCAAACTGCCCAACCTGGGTTTCCAGTGCCTTTATTGCTGCCTCTTGGTTCTGTAACCTCATCTCAGTCCTATTTATAAATACATATGTTCTTTTGATGAAGTTACTATTCTCTGCCATGTATGACTCATTTTTCATCATGAATACTTTAAGAGTATTTTCTAGTGAACTGGTGGGCTGCTGCTGATGTATCTGCTGCTACGGCATTGGCTGCTGGACCTACGGTGGCGGCAGATGTTGCGTTTGTTGTTGGAATCCTGGGGGTTAAGTAGCTGGATTGAAGGCATTGTTAGGATTACTCCATGAAAAGTTTGGATGCATCTTCCATGATGGGTTGTATGTGTTGGACAACATATTGTTTCGGTTGTAGTTTCCAACATACAGGCTGGATTCTTGATTCTGTATACAGTCAGAAGAATTGTGGTTACCTCCACATAAATTGCAAAAAGAATCAATGGCCTTAACCTCATGGGTATTTTGTTGTAGCTGCATGTTTTGCACCATCTTGGTAAGAGAGGCCAATTGTGCTACCAATGAATTTGATGTTTCTAACTCATTTACTGTGGCTTGGCGTATTACTCCTCCTCGCCTATATATAGGGAATTAAAAATCATTTTTTGCGAGTTTGTTTAGTATCTCAATAGCTTCCTCAGGTGCTTTGTCCAGGAGTGTTCCATTTGTCGAGGCATCTAACATCATCCTTGTCGGGGCATTCGTGGCATTATAGAACATGGTCACTTGTGTCCATAGGGGAAATCCATGCAAAGGAAACTTGCGCAGTAACTCTCTATAGCGCTCTCATGCCTCGTACATAGGTTCATCATCTGCCTGTCAAAAAGAAGTGATTTCATTACGAATTCGATCATATAAATTTGCAGGATTAAAGCGTGTAATGAAATCTCGGCATAATTCACTCCAAGATCCTATTGATCCTGCTGGAATGCTATTTAACCAGGTTTTTGCCCTATCCCTTAGTGAATAGGGAAAAAGTTTCAATCTCAAAACATCTTCATGCACTCCTTAGATTTTGAATGAGTTGCAAATTTCCATGAATGACTTGAGATGTTGCCTGACATCTTCTGTTAATGACCCACCAAACTGTCCCATAGTGTTGAGCATGTTAAACATGACAGGTTTTAGTTCGAAGTGGGTTGCTTCTATCTCTAGTGTAACAACTCCAGGGTTTAATCCATTCAGATCTTCCACCAAGAAATCTCTAACAGTGAGATGCCGCGGCAGTAGTGGCTGCGGCAGTTGTTGCTGCGGCATTGGTGGTGGCGGAAGTCCTCCATTGCCAGCAGGTATGTCCTGATCTCCTTGATTTCCTGCCATTGCTTGTTGGATTTGTCTCCTCAACCTATTCCGTGTACGTTCAATTTTTGGATCAATCTCGTACAACGGATTAGTTGGGTTGGCCCTAGTCATACACCAAAAATAAACCAAAGTAAAACAAAAATAAAAATAACTAAAGCAAGAAAATAAAGAAAACAAAATTTAGTTGCCAATCCCCGGCAACGGCGCCAAAAACTTGTTGCGTGTAAAAAGTGCACAATTCAGTGCAAGTGTACACGTCAAGTAATAAGTGATAAGTATTTATCGGATTATCGTCTCCACGAGGATTGGTATACTTAATATGTTTCCTTTTGTCTTCTTGCCCTGTTGAACACAAGTGAGATGGTTTGATTTAAACTAAATAATTTAGATAACGAAAACTAAGTAAAGAGGATGATATCTAATTAAGAGAGAGGACATGATCCAGTTATGTTGTATTGTGGATTTGGTTGACTTGTCTCTACCCAATGCAATTTTACATCACTGCCTTGGCAGCAACAATACTTGTCTGCCGCGGCAATCCCTTACTCTTGGGTGGACTTTATCAACGTTCGGCAAAGTGTCCTTTGATGACTCCGCTTATCCCTAAGTCGAAGTACTGTTGGTGATCAATCCTTGATGATACCTCTCGGCGTGAATCAATTATAATCATCAACCAATCCCACACTTCTTTTAGCCGCTGAAACTCTTAACATATCCCTAGGCCGAGTTAGTATTTCGCGATTGAAATACCGTACTTATCCCTTTCCTGAATCTAACTCTCCCGAGTCTAGATAAATAGATTACTTATAAACTTCTCTCCCGAGCTTGAATCCAAGAACAAAGAATGGCAAAGGATAAGCAAACCTTGATATTTTATTGTATTGAAACAAAGAACAAAGTACAATCTCCTCTCACAAGTACTCGACAACCTTCACCTAAACCCTAAAAGAACTTAGAACATAATTGAGAGAAAGAAAACAATGAGTCTTAGGGTGAATTCTCTAAAATCGGCTCTCTTTAAACAATGGTCGGCTATGGTATATATAGTCTAGGTCTAGGGCAAACCCTTCCTAAGTAGGAGTACAACTTGGAGTAGGATACAAATAAATTCCATAAATAAAATATTTACAAGTTTATTCCAACTAAGATGCTTTTCCCTCGTGGCCTTTGACTTGGGCTTTCCATGTGCTAACCAGCTCCGATCCATGTGTTGTATGTCCAGAAACGTCCAGCTTATTTTTCTCTTCCAATCGCCTACAGTATTGGTGCTGGAGCTTCAGTTGCTGCCTCGGCCTAGGTTCTGCCTCGGCCTAAGAGCTGCCTCGGCAGTGGTTATTCCTGCAAGTACAAAATATGTCGTAAATTCTGTATTTTTTCTATAAATATCATCTTTATAAGTTATAATAGCAGAAAATCCAAATATTGCACATTAAGTACATGCATCAGTCCAAGTAGGTGTGAGTTAAGTGCTTATTGCCCATGAAAGGTGTATAAAACAATGGTCTTTTGAGCACTTACCAAACTGTGTTGACTCAATACAACTTTGAAAAGGAAGCCAGCATTAGAATGAAGATTTCTTTACATAAGGTGGGTCTTGTTTTACATGCACTGTTTGACCTTCATATTGATCCTTTGGAGAAGCAATGCTAGCTTTCTGCCCCAAATAAAATTTTGTCTCGGGAAACTAGAGTTTATAAATATTTGGTTATCTCTCGGATTTGCTCTAGTTCTTCGATCAAACTATTCCATTTAATGGGATGCTTCCACATCTTAGTGATTGTGGCGATATCTCTTGTAATATTTTCCCTTATGGGGAAGTTCATACGTAGCGATTCTTCTCATCGCTTGGAAGAAACTGTCTTGACCTGTATTGTTTTGACATTATTAACGGAGTGTAACCAATTGCCCCTCATATTCGAGCAAAGGAAATCAATCCATTTTGTTTCTTCATGCCTTCCTTTATAAGGAAAAACCAATTCGCTTTGCACACATCTGGGTGACTTCGGGAAAACGACCAACCCATAGGTAGCCAAGGCAAGTATTCTGACTTGCTTCTCGTGTTTGGTCTTGACTTGAATCAGGTCTCGAATGTTTCTTCAGGCAACGTATTTCATTTCTTCCATTTATTGGATCCTGGACTTTACCTATTATTCATTCTTTACCGAAAATTGTTTGTGAATCAAGGGGTTCAAAATACACCTTATTCATCTAGAATTTCGGGCAACAAATCATAGTGGTGTATTCTTCGATTGTCGGTGTAATGTAAACATCCCATCTAGCAGATATCATAAGTCTCCGTAATTAGCAAAAAACACCCCTTTAGTGTCTTCGTCCCATTGGTCTAAATATATTTCAATTCTTGTAATTGGTTCTGCGTTGACGAGATACAAGTGAAGTCTTCAAGTTTGGACTTTTTCCCCTCTAACAAGTTATCTTCGTTTTGGTACTGTGATTCTTCGAATTCCAAGGTTGCCTTCCACCTTATCAAGAAAACGGTTCTTTATGGCTAAACCTTTCTAATGGTTGTACTTGTATTAACACTTTTTTTTAATTAAAATAGAAATGTGAATGTAAAAACGAGGGACAAGATAACACAAACAGGCAAAAACTTTAGTATCGGGTTAGATAAATAATAAACGAAATAATATGAAAATAATAGACATGACAAAAATAAAGGAATAAATAACCTGAAAATAAAGGATGTAAATAAATGTAACCTATCAAACTCGTTCTCTTTTAAAAAGAAAAACCCTATAGGCTGACCCTCTAATCAGGAAGAGATTCGGCATGATTGCTCTAAGGGTAGAATTCTAGGGCTCACTATATACATTGTGGTTCTAGAAGGTACCCGAACAAAAATTATTACCCTACTAAGGATAATAAACATGATTCAGGGGGATACGTTTCTCTAAGTCTATGCGGAGACGTAGGTCTCACGAAGACAAAGGGAAAAATATCCCGAAAGCAATTCACTATCCTACATGGAGGCGAAACCTCACGAAGGAGTGGTTTCATGCTCCCACTTAAACGAGCGGAGCTCAGGTTGAGAGCTCATGAAATGGGGAGTCCTGAAAAAACGTTTAAAAACATTAATAAATATTTTAAAATAAATAAAATAAAGAATCATAAAATTAAAATAAAACGAATTTATATTTTCGATCATTAAATAAGATGTAACCATTTTAGGCTCGACTCTCGAAAAAAGTTCCTAGCGGATTCGCCAGCTGTAATCACCGGAATTGGTCTAGGGAGTCGCCACCAATCCTTTTTTACGGTGCGATTGGAACACCAAAATAAAGTCTGTGAAACCAGAGTTGGATCCGGGAGTCTGTTACACGTGGGGAAGGGTGAGCACCCCCACAACGCCCAAAATTGACACCTATCGGTTACAAAATATTTTATATGAACAAAAATATAAATTCGGTATTTTAATTTGTGATCCAAAGGAAAAATGATTAGTAAATATTTATTAAAAATATAAAAAACAATAATAAGCATGTTAATAATAATTTTAGAAAACAACAGGGGCCAAATCTGCAAAAACAGAAACTATTAGGGTTAAAATAAAATATAATAAGGGCAAAATTGAAAGAAATATAAAAATATATGGCTAAATTGTAAAAATAGTGACCAAATTCGAAGGGGAAACAAACTGAAGTGTCGAACTGGAAGGAGGCTCAGGATGCAAGGACTATGGTAGCAATTTTCCCCTTATCACGGGTTAAACATGGGTCCGGGTCGGTCTTTGGGTTAGGCATGCAGAGCTCCAGTTCAAAAACGACGTCGTTTTGGTGTTTAAGGGTTTGTACCAAAACGATGTCGTTTTGGTACACTTATATACCCATAATAATAAAAAAAATATCATATTTGCTTTTTGTTCTTTCAAAGGAAAAACCCAGGATGCTCTCTGCTTTCCTTGCTCCTCGGTCACCGCTGGTGGAAGAACTGCGGTGGATCGTCGTTCACCGACGATAGCCACCGCCGTCGGAGGTTGCTGGAGATACAAAAGTTTACCCTTTTCTAGAGGTTTTCGATGTGGGGAACACGAATCCGAAGTCGGATTTTTGAAAAAACGCACGTAGCTTTGTGGGTCTGAAAGCTAAGTATTAGAACTAAATATATATTTTTTTACCTCTTTTCTTTCTTTGGTCTGATTCCGATTTTAGCTCTCTTTTTCGGGTTTTATTTGTTTTGAATGGTAGTCTATTATTTTTGCTTCGAATGCTTTTGTTTTTTCATTCAAATCTCGTAACCTCTTACATGCTTTTCGATTAGGGTCTTTATAACCCATGTTTTACATATAAAATAAATAAAATATCTCTGTTTTTCTCTCTCAAATCTCAGATCTAACAATACTTTTCTTTTAATTTTCGCAGATCGAATGACCAAAGCAGTGGAGCTAGAGGCCGATTAGAGGCGGTGAAGCGGTCCAATAAAGGATGGACATGTGGCAGCACGGGAATGAGAATGGTCATCTAGGGCTGCGGCTAGGGTTGGCTGCTGGGAAAAGGGGACATAGCTGTTAGGGTTATCATAATTTTGGTTTTAGGTTATCATTGGATTGGGCTTATAATTGGGATTTGTTATGGGTTAAGGGTTGTGTGGATTGGTGTTAAAATGGGTTATGACACACATAACAAGCAACATGATTACATAACTTGCATGAAAAAGAGAAAGTTACCACTTGAACCAAAATAGATAGATTGCACTTTATCCACTTCAAGTGTCCTTTCTTCTAGTATGTCTAGAGCTTTCAAATTTCTCAATTTTGCTCACCATGGCTCCAACACACCTACATAAAGAAACTATACATATTTTGGTACCCAAAATCTTTTGGGTCCATAAGGATTAGTTCCTAATATTCTAGTCCATTTTGGTATCCATTTTGAGAAAAGATATATTCTTTGTTAGCAATGAGTCCTTTAGGAATCCAAATACCTTTAACTATTTTTCTATTGTATGATCTTTGGGGACCTGTATAATGTTTATCATTGAAGTTCCTTTTAAAGTAGTTGGTTTTAGAATTTTCACCTTTTTCAAAATATTTTGTTCCAACTTTATTAAAAAAAACTTAAGCTCATCAAGTTTCTTTTTATGATCATCATGAACTTTTGAAAATAAATTATGTAAATCTTGTTTTTTCTTTTCAAATTCATTTATTTTATTTCCTAACTCTTCAATTTTATTTTCAAATTCTTTATTAGTTTTGGAAAGAAAGTTATTTTCATTTTTCAATTTTAAAACAATTTTTCTATTTTTAAAATTGAATCTTCATATTTCAAAGCTAATTCATCATATGCCTCTTGTAATTCATCAAAAGTATAATCAATTGAAATAGATGAATTAGAGGTTACCATAGAGTCATCTTCAAATGCCATGAGACATAAATTTGCTACTTCATCCTCATCATCCGATGTGTCTTCATCGCTTCAAGTAGCTACATGAGCTTTGTACTTCTTTTTCCCAAGACTTTTTTTCTTCAATTGGGGACAATCAAACTTGATATGTCCCGCCTTTTTACACTCATAGCAAATTATAGCATCCTTATCCTTTGTTTCACTCTTGAAGCCCTCTTCTCTTTGAAATCTTCTACTTTTATTGGACCTCATGAATCTTCTAAATCTTTTGGCAAACATAGCCATCTCTTTCTCTTCATCATCATCACTAGAATCACTCTCTTCTTTTGTTGATTTGAGAGGAACTCCAAATTTCTTATTTTCAACTTTTTTTCTTCTTTTCTTCTTTTCCTTTGGACATCATCTCATGAGTAAGAAAGGAACCAATAAGCTCATCTAATTTGAGTGTCTTAAGGTTCTTTGCTTCTATTATCGTCTTTTTCTTTGATTCCCAAGAATCCGGGAGAGAGTAAATCATCTTTCTCACAAGTTTATCTTTGGGGATGAATTCTCCATAGCCCTTCAATCCATTCATTGTCACGAAGAATCCATCAGACATGGATTTAATGTCTTCTTCGAGATCCATTTTGAAGTTCTCGTAGTTGCGGTTGAGAAGCCCGATTTTGGTCTCCTTCACTTTATTGGTTCCTGCATATGTGACTTTAAGCTTATCACAAATTTCTTTTTCATTAGAGCATGATGATACCCTTCCATATTCATACGGGCCAAGAGCACCAAAAAAAAATGATGCATCGCCTTGGCATTGGTAAAAAAAATTTTATTTTCTTCATTGTTCCACGTCTCCATGCCACTAGTTTGTGCGGTGTAGCTAGCTATGATTATCTTCCAAGCTTCTAGATCATAAGCTTGAATGAATAATCTCATTCGATTCTTCCAATAGGTATAGTTAATTCCATTGAAGAAATGAAGCTTGTTGGTGGGTTGAGAGTCTCCCTAAGCTTCAATAGTGGAGGAAAAAGCCATAGATGACCTTGTAGATGATTGCACACTTCTTGGATCTTCTCAAGAGGTTGTAAGACCTTTCAATGAGCCAAGCTCTGATACTAATTATTGAGTGTCGCAATCGATCGAATAAAACCAAGAGGGGGTGAATTGGATTTTTAAAGAGTGGTGGACACAAATTGCAAAGATAGGAAGTTGCAAGGTGATTTAGAGTGGTTCAACTTCCTTAATAAAGTCTACATCCACTACCTTAGTGGCCACACTAAAGATTTCCCACAAATTTACTAATTTGTCTTTCCTTTAAGGATAAGAAGTAACCTTACACAACTCAATAAACTTATACCCCCAAAATTTATTTAATCTTTCCCCAAATTTAAGCTCTCTCACACACCCAAATAACACTAGTAAAAAGATTACAATTGAAGAACACCATAGTGTTTGCAAGAAAGATTGAAAATAAAGCTCAACTTGGATGTTTGATTGCTTGAATGTTTGAATAGGCTTTCTTGTTGCTTCTATACTGTTTTGAGACCTCTTTAATATGCTCTTAATCTTTTCTAACTATTTGTAGCCGTTGGGGGGACTTTAGAGCCCTTGGTTGTCATTAAAAATGAGCATTTAATGCTCACTGTTCCATGTAAAAAGAGTGCGTAAATTGTGCAAGTAAACACGTCACAATTAATAAAGTGAGAAGTATCGAGTATCTTCTCCAAAGGGATTGGTATGCTTAATGTTCTTCCTGTTCTCTCCTCGCTCTGTAAAAGAATTAAAATAAAGACACAAATTAATTTGATTGTTCTGAAACTAACTTGAATAATAAAAAGTGAATAGAGAGTGAAAATAAAATCAGATTGAGAGAATGGGCAAGATACAGTTGTGTCGTATTGTGGATTCAATTGACTTGTTTCTGTCTGATACAATCTACACAACACTGCCTCGGCAGGACTGTAGTTTACTGCCTTGACAGTGAAGGGTACGTCCGCCGCGGCAATCCCTTGCTCTTGGGTGGACTTATTCAAGGTTCGGCAAAGTCTCCTCTGATAACTCCGCTTATCCCTAAGTCGAAGTACTGTTGATGACTAGTCCTTGATGATACCTCCCGGCGTGAATCAACTATAACCACCAACCAATCTCACACTTCTTTTAGCCGCTAAAACTCTAACCTATTCCTAGGCCGAGTTAGTATTTTTCAACTAGAAAAATGCCGTACTTATTCCTTTCGTGAATCTAACTCTCTCGATATTAGATAAATAAATCTCTCACAAACTTCTCTCCCGAGCTTGAATGCAAGAACAATGAATGGCAAAGAATAAGCAAACCTTAATATTTTATTGCATGCAACAAGAAAACAAAGAACAATATCCTCTCACAAATACTCGACAACTTTCACCTAAACCCTAAGAGAATTCAGAACATGATGACAATAAAGAAAACTCTAAAATCTATTGTGAACTCTCTCCCTTTTCCTCTTTGGCGGCACATCCTTTTTATAGGCTTGGCCTAGGGCAAACCTTTCCAAAGTAGGAATTCAACTTGGAGTAAAACACAAGTTAAGTACATAAATAAAAGATATTTATTTTATTTCCTAGTTTATTCCTATAAGGATTCTTTTCCTCGTGGCCTTTGACATTGACTTTCCGTGTGTTTCCCAGCTCCGATTGCCAGGCAAGGTGTCTAGAAAAATCCAGCTTTTTATTCTCTTCAAATCCATCACCACTTTGTCTTTTGGCATTTTGGACTTCCCCGCCTCGGTAAGCTATCTGCTGCCCCGGCGGAGGTCTGTCTTTGAGTCTGGTTAGCTTCCATCAATAGAAGCTCCCATCTGTGATCAGTGTCTAAGTTTACCTACAAATGCACAAAGATGCATTAAAGCTTAGATTTTCTATAAATTTCATCCTTATTTGTCATAAAGGTAAAACATTCAATTATCACATATTAAGCTCATTCACTAGCCCAAGTAGGTGTAGATTAAGCATTTATTGTCCATGAAAGGTGCAAAAGTGATAGTCTTTTGAGGACTTATCACTCACCTACACAGAAGTTTCGAAATCTTTTACCAAAGGTTTCGAAACCTTTAAGCAATTTAAATAAAACTACCCGTTACAGGTCAAAAGTTTCGAAACATTTATAGAGGTTTCGAAACCTTTGGTAAGACTTCAATAATTAGTCATTCCGCCACTAAGGTTTTGAAACCTTAAACTAAAGTTTTAAAACTTTGACTTTGAAAATCACTTTTGACCAATTTGTTGACTTTTAATTCTATATTCGATATGGATAAAAAGTCAAACATTTTATAAATCATTTTGATAATTTTACAAAGTTTTACAAATTATTCCTTAAAAATTTATTTTAAGTTATATCAAAATCAAAATAAGTCTAACACCTTACATCCTAAATCGTAAATCATACATGTAACCAATTAAATTATAAACCTTAAACCCTAAATATATAATTAAATTTAAAATTTAAAACTCAAATCATAAATATATAATTAAATCCCAAACTCAAAATCTTATTTTCCAAATTTAAAATCTCAAACCCCAAACCATAAACATATAATTATATCCTAAATTTTAAAACCAAAATCCTAAATTTAAAATATTATTTATAATATATTAAGATTTCTAATTTATAATATAAATTATAAATAATATTTGAGGGTTGGGATTTAGGACAGCTTTTAGATTTTATTATATATATTTAGGGTTACTAATTTAGTTAGTTATATGTTTGATTTAGAGTTTAGGGTTTAAGATTTAGCTATATATGTTATAAATAACATTTTAGTTTTATAATATAAATTATAAATAATATTTATTTATAATATCAATATATTTATAAAATTATATTATAAATATTATAAAATTATATCATGAGATAAATAAATTTTAATTTATCTGTATTATTATTTATATACTATTTTTGTTAGAATTTATGTTAGGTCTTTAAGTTGGTTTGATGATTTAGTGTAAACATTTTTTTTAAGATTTCTGGTTTAAGCCTTCCTAAATAAAATGTTTTCTTATTTTATTTTTCAGAAAGAATATTTTTTGGTTTATTTTAGGCATCAAAGCAATTATACCAAAATGATGTCATATTGTATATAATAGATTTTTAACTTTCGGTTAGGGGTATTCAAAATTTCGGTTAACCGAATTAACCGACCGAACTAAATTTTTTTCAGTTAATCGGTCAGTTAATTTTAGATTGGATCGGTTAACGGTTAATGGTTTTTTGAAATTTCGGTTATCGGTTAATTCGGTTAGAAATTGGTTAATTAACTGAATTAACCGAACTTTTTATATATTATATATTTTATATTTTTTATATATTTATTTTTTGTTATTAAACTTTTAAAAATTATAGAATGGTCATTAAACTTTATAAAATTAGCATAAAATAATAAATAAATTTATTAAATTAAAAAAATAATCATTAAATTTTTTAATATTTATTAATAATTTATAATGTACGATGAATCAATATAATAATTCGATAAGTCTAATGGTTTTTTATAATTTTTGAAAGTTCAGTGCCTAAAAAAATATTTTAACATAATTTAGTGACTATTTGTGTAATTTATCCAATTTTTAAAAAAAAATTCGGTTAACCGAATTAATCGATCGGATTAACCAAACTTTTTCGGTTCGGTTAAAAATTTTCGAAAAATTTAGGTTCGGTTAATGGTTAATACGAAAAAAATTTCGGTTAATGAAATTTTGGAAGTTCAATTCGGTCGATTAACCGAATCGACCGATTGGACACCCCTACTATCGGTTGATATTTCGTGTAACTTACGATAGTTTGGTGATATAATAGTAGCAACAATTAAAATTTAGTAGTACTCTGTGAATCAATTTTTAATTTACTGATAAGTTTGCAGACAAAATTAAACTTTAATGGCATTTCATATAATTTATCTTACATAAAAATATTATATTTTTGTACCAAATTTAAAACTAATACAATATAAAATAATACGAGAACTCTTAGCCACAATATCAATCAATGGACCTCTGTTTGATCAAACATTATTAAACATATACAACTAATGAACTTATATCATTAATAATTTTAAAATAACTTTATTTTAAAATTTTAAATTATATTTTTTATTAAGTATTTAAATATTTAAAATACTTAAAATAAAAATAATATAATTTAAACACTTATTTTATAATAAATTTTTTAAAATTTTTTAACATTTTTGATTTTATTGAAGTTCACATCTATAATTTGTTATTATTATTAAAAAATTAATTGTAACGTTGTAAGCATAAAAAATAGTAAAAAAATATTCTTTTTATAATGATGGTAGAGATGATATGATACCAAACTCAAAATCTAATATGAACTAAAATTAAAAGATAATCTGTCAGAAAAAAATGTAGGAATATTGATATTGTTCGTTTATATTTAAAATTTTTATTTAAAATTAATTATAAAATAAATATTTAAATTATCTTATTTAATAAGTGTTTAGTTTTTTTATTAAAATAAATATTTAATTTTTTTTTTAAAGTTAATTGAGACATATATTTTGATCGAAAAAATCTTTAAACATTTATTATAAAAAATATAATTTGATCATTTATTTTATAGTTAAATTTTTTATTTATGATAGAGAGTTACTGAATATCAATCGAAGATAAATATTTTTAAAAAATTTTGAAAAATTATGTAATTCATAAAATATATATAATTGTTGGGTACGGTTTAATCAAGTTCAAATATAATTTAAAATTGATTTAAGTAGAACTATTATTTATCTTTTAATATAATTCTAAAGTTCTTCAATTTGATCCACACAGTCCTTATGCCCAGACCACAAGCTTACCACACTTTGCCAAGTTTGATCCATACAAAGGATCCGATAGATATACAAATATCCAATAAACTCATAATTTAAATTAATTAAGCAGAAAAAATGGATAATAATAATAATAATATAGTGAAATTAGAAATATCAGGCATTTGGTTTTTCTTTGAGCTAATTATTAACACCCCTAATCATGACATGTGTTATAAAAGATTAAGATTATTAAATTAAATTAGAACTAAAATCGAATTAATATAATATTTAAATAATAAAGACCGAATGATAATTATATAAAGTTTTATCAACTAGCATATTATTATTTTTATTAGCTATTATTAATATATAACTTAATTAATATTAATTAAATAATTAAATGAATTATTAATAAATTAAGAAAAGGATTATCAAATCAAAATTTAATAGTATAATCAAAATAATTTAATATTAAAATATTATCAAATAATGATATACTTATGTAGTTTTCTCTCTGGATATTCATAAACTAACCTAATAAAGCTATTGAATTAAATTAAAATTGAATTGATAAAATATTTGAGGACTGAATGATAATTATATTAATTTTCTTTAACTATCATATTATTATTTTTGTTAGTTATTAAACTATGATTTAATTGATATTATATAAATAATAAAATAATATTATTAATAAAATAATAAATCTATTATCAAATCAAAATTTCCCTTGTAATTAATTAAGCGACCTTATTGATAAATTTAATAAATCAAATATTAAATCTGAATGAACAAAACTACGTTAGAAGTAGGGGTGTTCAAAAATATCTGATACGGTCAATCCGATTCGATTATCCATTGATTCAATCCGAAAATTAGAATATCCGATCCGATTTTTATTTTTGGATTGGATATCTAATCCGATTTTTGAGTTTTTCGAATTGGATACGGATCATAATATTTCAAGTTTCGGATTATCCGAAAATTCAAAAATTTAATTTTTTATTAATATTAATCTTGTTATATTTAAAAATGTTAATTTTGAAATTTATTATAAAAATTTTGAAAATACTGTTAGAAATATGATTTATAATTATTAAAACGTTATAATTGTTTCTTAAATATGACAATTGATTATAAAATCTTATTAATTATTCTTATAATTATTGTTTTTGTATAACTAATGAAGTTCAGGTTCTGAAGAGACATATTACGAGAGATTACACAGAGGTCCCTAAAAATAATATTTATTTTAAGGGTCATATTTTTAGAACTAGCGGGGTTATGAACAATTGCTTGTAAGGGTTATACTTTAATAAATTGCACAAAATCCTAAAATCTTTAAATCATCATTGAAAATGGATATTTTTATTAAAAATTAAATAATTTATCGATTAACTTTAGTTATATTAGTATAATATAAAAACTATAAGATCAAGTTTATTTGCAAGAAATTTATTTATTTTATCCAAAAGGATACTTGACCAGATAATAATTTGTGATGCATTTAAATCTTATGGGCCAGAAATTATATTTTTTCAAAATACGAGTTAAAATTTTCTAAAGTAACTGGACGTTTTAATCAAGCTCGTATTTACAAGAAATGTATTTCCTTACCCAAAAGAATATTTTTATTCGAAAAATATTTACTTGACAATGACAGACTAAATTGAAATTATTGTTCGAAATGCCACACATAATTAATAAGGTATCGATTTCAAACGCTCGTAAGGGTCTTCTTTACGCATAATCGATTCCCAAATCCAAATGTTTTAAAAAGAATCTATGGTTTGTTTTATAGTGTCCGGCCTACCAAAGTGGTCGGTGACAACTCCAAATTATTTTAAAATTAAAATAAGACTAGTTTTAATAAAAAAATTGATTTTCATAATTAGCAATTAAAAGTGATAAAAACTCGATTTTTTAAAATTTAATCGTCAAGCTACTTTTACACTCGGTTTTTAAAAATGGTCATGATAGACACATTTTTAGAATTAGTGGGTATGAACAATTACTTATAAGGGCTACAATTTAATAAATTATACAAGATCCTCAAAATCTTTAAACCGCCCTTAAAATTAGATATTGTTCTTTATTAAAAATTTAGTATAATATAAAAATTAAAAAATCAAGTATATTTAAAATTTTAATATATTTTGATTTATGAATTAAAAAGAAATAAGATAAAATACACGTTATATCAAATTTTACGTTAGAAATACAATAACTACTAACACATTTATTTATTAACTTTCGAGACCTTCAAGTTTTCCCACTGGAAAAGCAAAAATCTCCTAATGTTTAATCGATTAGTCACTTTAATCTTTATTTTCTTTAAGTAATTTTTAACTTTTTAATATTTTATTTTAGATTAAAATAATCATTTTGTAATTAAAAATTATTAATCAATTAATAATAAATACTTAAAATAACTTGATAGAATAACATATTTTCAAACAAATAAATTTATATTTTTATATAATTATTTTTTAACTAATATGATATTTTTAAGTTAATACTTTTATCTACATGACACTAACATAATAGTATGTCAGTACTATATAGGTTTATTACGGTTTTTTTTTAGATAAGCTGTGCATTCTATTTAATTAAATCCAAAAAGCAGAAACCTGCTACAAACAATCATCACTTTACAAAAGACCTCAAGTAACTAACAAATCATGTTATATATTTTGTAATCTAATATTTTATGCTGTAACCTAATGCTAATAACCTCCTTTACACAATCGAACACCTTAATAATATCTCTTTGAATCCCCCGAAATAATAGATTTATTACGTTATTTTAAATTATTTATCGTAAATTAACTAATAATTTTTATTTATAAATAAACTATTTTAATTTAAATCAAAATATTAAAAATTAAATTACTTAAAAAATATAAACTAAAAAGTTATAAATTTTTTAGCTTTATGCCCCAAAATTTATTCTCACTTGACTGTTCTATTATTGCAGTAAATGATACTGGTCTACCATCATGAAACCCATTACTTGATCATGTTTGATTTCTCTATATGATTACCTCACCCTGCAACCACGTCATTGATTTCTTAGACTTTCTGGTACAAGTAAAAATTATGGCGGAGAAGAAACCGATCCACAGAAAACTGAGGGGGTTTAGGACAAGAAAGTACTCGTTCAACATGAAGAGTCAGAGAGATATGAAGCTGTCATTGCTGTGTGAAAAAGGGGAAGAAAACAAAGAAAAATATAAACAAGCTTGATTCGGTTTGGTTTGGTTTGGTTTATTTGGACTAGGAGATCCAAATTAGGTACAAATCCTTTATTTTTTATTATGCTTCATTTAGTATCTTACATTAAATTAGTGATTTAGGGTTTAAAGTTAAGATTGTGATTAGGGTTTAAGGTGTAAAAAATTAATTTTAAGGTTTAAATTTTTTATTTTTTTAAATACATGGGTACATGGGTATTTTGTGTACCCTAAAATTCGGGTAATCGGATACCTGCATTTTATTCTTTCTATAAATTCTAAAGTTCAAATTATATAATCTAACACCAAATATAAAATTTTAAAACCCTAATTACATAATCTAAATATAAAATTTAAGACTTAAATTACATAATCTACTTCGAAAAAAATATAATGCGTAAGGAAAGTATTTTTTAATATTTTTAATTAGTTTAATTTATTTAATGTAAAAAATTAATGATTTAAATAGTAAAAAATATTTAGTTGATTTTCGTCTTGGTTAATGTACATACAAAAATAATGCTTATACAAATGAGTAAAGTTCGAAAAAATAAATTTATTATATTACAATGAATCTTAAGTTTCTTTCTTACAACAAGTCCTTAATTTTTTTAAAATAAAATTTGAAAGATTAAAATTTAAGAATTAGGTCGTTTGATTTGTGAATATAATAAATATAAAGGTATTTATTAAAGTAATAATTATATTTAAAAAAATATGAATTGGGTACCAGAACGTAATCGAATACTTGAAAATTTTCAATATTATGACCCGGCTCAACTTGAGAAATAACGGGTCGGGTACTTGACCCGGACTAAAAAAATTCTAAATATATATATATATATAATTATTTGTATTTAATTAATCATATAGTTAAATCAGATCAATTACCGATAACAACTTCAAACATGTGATTGAACTTTAAAGACTCAATCAATTTTAACTTAAATAAAAAAAAAATCTCCGATAATTAAAACAACATGATCAAGTAACATATTTAATTAGAATACCATGTTTGAATCTCTTCCCATCAAAATTAAAAATCCTGCCATAGATAATTTAATAACTTATCCCGTTTCCACAATAACAGATATTTTACAAATAAACAACATAAAACGAAAAGTAAAACCAAATTAAAACCACATATTTTATAATTCTTGTCAAACTATTGGGTGTTTGAACTAATCACTACCCTTATTTAAGGTAATCGCCGCCGTAGTCACCGTCGTTTCTGGTAGCCCATCACTCGCTGTCACCGTTCTCTAGGTAGCCAATATTCTCTCCCGCAGAAACAACTACCATGATGTCATTATACAATTTGAATGTACTAGTTGAGTCAAATGTTCCGTATAAAACAGGTAGGGAAATATTGAATATTCCCCGGGAGACAAGATCGTGTGTTTATCCTACGTGGAGTTACACGACCAAAGCTGTTTATGCTCTCGTCAGAACACCCAAACCAAAGGAATCATTGAATCAGTCACAACTTCAACAGATTTGGATACTCAATTCATCAGAGTTCACGTTATGCTCTTTCAGTACCTTTCCACAAGTATCAAAATAATATTCAATAAAAGAAATATCAAAATTGTAAAATACAATGTATACAAGTTTATGTATACATATAAAATCAGTAGCCGATATAAATTATCACGTTTAAGAAAAGATGAAGAATATTAATTTCACATCGAGAAAGAAAAGAAAGGTCTTATGATATACAAACAATGACGTTAAATATAGGGATAGGATCAAATATTAGGAGGGGTATAAGTCTACTGACTTTTAAAATCGAAAAAATGAGAGGAGTAAAATCTTTTATTTAATTATTATTTAAATTAATACTAACCTCAGATACAATTATACAAAAAAAAATGGGAGGGGCAAGAGCCCTCCCATTACATGCATATCTTCGTCTTTGCACATCCTATCAGACATTTTTTAGGAATAGGTTAAACGCATCATGACAAGTGGTATCAGAGTGACCATTTGATTGCTCAATTTCACGTCGAATGCTCATAAGAGGAGTATGAATGGTGAACAATCGTGACAATAAGCCAATCACGAAAACAGATGCTGATTGAGTAGGGAGAATATCCTGTCTAAGAAGAAACATGTTTAAAAGAAGACAAAGAATACTAATCTCACAGCGGAAAAGAAAAATTTATGAAATAAAAGAAAATAGACGTTAAATTAAATAATCTAAAAGGTAAATAATTATTTGAAAAAACTTAAATAAAAAATCAATTCCTAAATTATTATTTTTGTTTGCTTTTAACCCTTAAATAAATAAATATATTTTAAAAGTTATTGATTTAGTTTAGAGTTTAAAATTTTTAAAGTTAATGTTAAAATTTATTATTAAAGTTTAGAATTAAAAAATAAAAATTTATAATTTAAAATTAACTTTACATAATTTTTTTAATATAGAACTAAACAAAGATAATTCAGTGTAATCAAACTAAAATATTAAAAATCTATGACGTATTTTGTTATTATATAATAATGAAAATCAAACAAACAAAAATCACACACGTATATAACTTATAAAATTAATTAAGCCAATCAAAGTGGATTGTTCAAGGAGTGAAGAAAAGGCAATTGCTTAGATTTTGGACCATGAATAGAGACCGTAAACAAAGGAAGAAGACCGAATCGTTAGAATCCTACATTTAGAATCTTTATAACATTTTATTGCTAACCATTAATTGGTTGGTTGATCGATCAAGCAGGTGTACACCCAACCATTAGAATATCTTTAATCTTGATATTATATTTATTCGATCTGTTATTATAAAATTTTAAGTTAATTTAATCTAAATCATATTTTATTGAAGTTCGTCGACTCAAATATTTCAATCATATGTAAGTACTTAAAACGTTACAAGAAAATTCTATTTAAAATTGCAGGTATAAAATCATTCATCGTCACATAATTTAAATAAAAAATATGAGTTACAAACAAAATATAGTGTCTTACAAATATATAGCCTGAATAAATCTAAATGTTCTATTCTAGACAAGTTGATGCTGAAATTCTACTCCGATGATGCTCCACCAATGTGCTTGTCAACCTACTGACTTGCGAACGGAAACAATAATTCTGAGTGCTGAGTTAATGAAGCAGCCAAGTGAATACATTTTAACTCTATTATACTTCATGCAAATCATAAATAAATATAAAACTAAAAATGATATCTTGATAATAGAATAACGGATGTTGCTATCTCTAACTACCCAAACAAATAACAAGCAATACAAGATGCATTATTATCACAAAACACATAAACACCATATCAACAAGTCTGGAATGAAGCCTAATGTAACACAGTCTTCGAAATATACAATTTAAATGAGGTTCGGTGTGACATAACCTTGAAAACAAAAACTCATACTTAAAATCTCTCAGCGAGTATCTTCGGATGAGACCTAATGTTACATAATCGTAGAAACATACGTCTAGAATCTCATCTCATAGTGTTGCAACACGTTCCTTAAATATTTGAATCATATCAATCAAAAGTGACTCTACCACACAAATTACCTTATTTGGCACACAACATCATACAATTCACTGAGGATCACTATTATTACTTTTACAAGTAAATCATACAAAGCTTACCAAATTATTATACATTATACTCATAAATAAGAGTTAAATCTTAATTTCTAGATTTCATAATTTATTTTACCACCTTAGAAATTCATTACACCAAGATAAAGATTCGAGAACCCTTAGAAAAGTTCTTTAAGCAACGCCCAAAAAGTATCTCTCCGAACTTGTTTTCAACTTTAAATCTTGACTACCTTTAAAACAATTTTTTTTCTCAAATATCAAAGTTCTATTAAAAAAAATAATAGAAGAGTTTATTTAGAGTTCTTTTCATTTTAATCAATCTATTATGTTATATATTTGAAGGTAGACAATATAAATGTTCATTGAATTTTTGGAACGAATTTATTTTGATTATTATACTTTTAAAACATTTGATAAAGTCACTCAACTCTTAGTTCGTATTCAACACAGGATTTGTTACCTTCCGTTAGAAGTTATTGTTAGTTTTCATTTTTTATAATAAATAATGGGTAAACTATAATAATTATCACTCAACTTTTTCCTCACTTCTATTTTTGTTAATAGAGTTTAAAATATGTAATTTTAGATTATTCAATTCTTGATCTTATATTGTACTAATTAAATAAGATAATCTATTAATCAATTACTCATAATATATAATTCTTAAAACAATTATTTTTACTTTATTTATTAAATATCAAAATGATAGTATGGTAAATCTAATAATTATTCATTATGATAAAATATCAAAATATAGGTAAATCTAATAATTGTTCTTTATGATAAAATATAAAAATAACTAAAAACTCAAAAATTGAAAAATTACACCTATTAATCCTACCTAGAGCCAATTACACCTATTACTTTATTTTTGTTTGTTAATAGGTTTAATTAAGCGAGGCTTTATGTTTGTGGAAAAATTATCATAAATGTCAAGAAGTTAATACCAAAAACCACTTAGTAACAAACGAACTTTAGGATAATCCAAAGCCATCTTGTTTTTTGTATTGAGAATTAAAGGCATTAAGATTCCATCATATATAAAATTAAATTAAATTTATATTTTTAAAAAAATTACGACACGTTATTTTTATTGCGTTTTTATCTTTGAGGTTTATTTTATCTGTTATTTTAACACGATTTTAATGTGTTCATTTAACACTCGTATAAAGATTTTTCATGATGTTAATTTCTGATTCTATTGGTGATCATACAAAAATAGATTCACACTTAGACGATAGTTATTTGTCGATGTAATCAATCTTGGGTACTGAAGCAATTTGTATGATAGTTTGACTCGTTTACTACTTTGTAGTGTGTCTCATTTGGATAGAGATAATGAAATTCATGAAGACTTCTAAATTTTGATGGTATACTATTCTCTATGAAAATATTTACTTTTTCTTTTCACTTTTAGATTTTTGCACAAGAATTTGATACAAAAGATCATATTAATCTCTATTTTGGATACATTATAATTATTATATTTCATGATTTTTTAATAAAATCTAGTTATCATCGTAAAAAATAATTAAATTCAGTACTCAGTTATAGATAAATATTTAATACATCGATAGTATATAATTTTATACATCACACTACACCAAGTTTGATTTTTAGCGGCGTTTTTTGTGACGTTTTTAAGGAAAACGCCGTTAAATTTAAACTTATTGTGGCGTTTATTAAAGAAACGTCACAAAATATAAATTTTGTGGCGTTTTTTATTTAAACGCCGCAATAGAACATATATATAGTGACGTTTGTAAAATAAACGCCGCAATAAATATCCTTTAGTGGCGTTTTTAAAAATAAACGCCACAATGGTGAAACTCGCTGTTTTAGTTTCAACATTATAACTCACTTTTTGGCTGAGCCCCTCCTTTACCTGATCCCAAATCCAGTAAAATCCCTAAATCTTCATCTTTCACTAGTGCTCTCTCTCGCCGGTGGTTACCGTCACCGTCATCGTCTCAGAAAAAAAAACCTCGTTCGATCATCTTTATCATCTTGCTTTTCTCTTGAACTGATGCAGCCCTGCTCTCACCATCAAACAAGGAAGTTCGCGAAGAAGAATCTTAAATCTGTTTTGAAAAGAAAACCACGAAGAAGGCTTCGAAGAGTAAGTTTTGTTTTCTTTTTGATACGTAAATCTTGAAATTTAAGCTTTTCTGAATATAATATTTTTGGTAAAATTTTATTTAAAATTTGAAATATAATTCTAAACATCAGTTTTGTATTCTCTCATTTGCTTTTTAGTTTCTGCTTTAGTTAGTGCTTCAACTAAACTAATTAGTGATAGTTTGTGTTTCCTTAAAACATTTAAAATGTGTTTTCAGAGACTTTAAATTCGAAAATATATGGATGAAAATGTGTTTTCAGGAATCAAGCTGTCCGTATTTAGATGAAAATAGAATTTGAGCATCGAAAGGCCACTATAAACAATTATTCATATGGGTTTCTCTCTTACTGTTATTGCTATTTAGTTTGTTGTTTTTCACAAATTGTTTCTACTATATTTATTTCACTAAGCATTTCTATATATCATTTGATATATATCATTAATTATCAATTCTATATATCATTTGATATACTAATTGAACATAAAATTATATGTATTGAATGTATAAATATTAATTCCTAATTAATATCATAAGTTAACATTAATTTCATCGGAAAAAAAACAACTCATAACTTTCTCATATGTTCAAAGTGATTAGGGAGGTAAATTTCGAAATTTGTCAAGATGGTTTGCTGAGTAAGGCATTGTTCATCGATTTACATGTCCACACACCTCTGAGCAAAATGATGTGGTGGAAAGAAAACATCGACATGTGATAGAGTTGACCTTGGTGTTGCTTGCTTAGGCGTCACTGCCTCTAAAGGTTCCTGTACCTGAGGTTGTTTTTGTGGCTCCTAAAGGTTCTACTAATGTTACATGTGATAATGAGCCTTTGCATGCTGGCGAACCCGGTACATGAGAATGAAGTTGTTCGTAGTGGTTCACTTGAAACAACATGTTGATTCTGGTGGTGTGAGTCAAACTTAGCATGAGCATCGTGATGATGAGGATAGTCGTGAGTCTCAGTCTGAGCAACAAATTGATCCCGGAGATGTAGGTGTTAGTGATCATCTTAGTCCAGCATTGAGGACACATACCATGGTTACAAGAAGCAGGAATGGGATATTCAAACCAAAGCTTTATGTCGCAAAAGAAGGAGCTGATGTAGTTGAGCCTGTCACTATTTAAGAAGCATTGTCTTCTCCTAAATGAAAGGAAGGTGCACTAGCCGAATTAGAAGCACGGTACAACAATGGAACTTGGTCATTGGTGAATTTACCTGAAGGTCGCACACTAGTGGTATGCAAATGGATCTTCAAGCTGAAACGTAATCCAGATGGCACTATCAATACGCACAAATCAAGGTTAGTGGCCAAAGGATTCTCTCAAGTATCTTGGCAAGACTTTTGAGATACTTTTAGTCCAGTAGTTAAAATTTCCAGTTTAAATATTATTCTATCTCTTGTTGTGTCTCGAAAATAGACTCTGAGACAAGTGGATGTAAACAATGCATTCTTAAATGGTGATTTGCTGGAGGATGTGTATATGGTCTAACCATCTGGTTTTGAGCAAGTTTCATTTGATGGATCAAGGCTAGTATGTAAATTGTAAAAAGCTTTGTATGGGTTGAGACAAGCACCAAGAAATTGAAATGCCAAGCTCAAAAGATATCTACTGGAGATTGGATTCAGAGAAACTCGAACTGATGCATCACTTTTTGTTCGCAACAAGCAAGGTGTTAAGACATTAATACTAGTTTATGTTGATGAAATTATCATCACTGGTGAATCTGATAAAGAAATTGATGTAGTTCACCAATTAGGTGATAGATTTGCTCTAAAAGACTTGGGAGCATTGAACTTCTTTCTAGGTAAACAGATGACTCAAAGAGGTGATTCTTTAGTATTGAGTTAGCGAAAATATGTGATTGAGTTGCTGTAGAAGGCAAACATGTATGGAGCTAATGGCACGCCTACACCTATGGTAACTTCTTCAGGGTGGCAAAGGATGCAGGCAGTCCTACTGATAATGCTCGAGAATATAAGAGCCTTGTGGGTGCGTGGTTGTATGTGTGTCATACACGATCAGAAATTGTGTTTAGTGTGAATCGATTGGTACAATTTATGCATGATCCTCGTGAGCAACATTTTTCTGTTGTAGAAAGGGTTTTCAGATACTTGAGTGGCATGTTGGATCATAGGTTGGTGTTTAGGCCAGCAATATCTGATGAAGAGTTGTGTCTTAAAGCATTTGCTGATGCAGACTGGGGGGAGTTTTGAGGACAGAAATCAGTAACAGGCTATGATGTGTATCTTGGAGGTAATCTAGTAGCATGGAGTTCAAGGAAACAAAAAACAGTTTCTCGTTCGACAACAGAAGCGAAATATAGGAACATCGCTGATGTTGCCTTAGAGGTTAATTGGGTGACAACCTTACTTACTGAACTGGGATAAACACAATAGTCGATTCTTGTTGTTTGGAACGACAATTCAAGTGTTGTGACATTAAGTGCGAATCCTGTGTATCATGCACAGACTAAGCATGTGGAGTTTGACATCCACTTTGTACGTAAAAAGGTTACGGAAGGTCAGTTGAAGGTGAACTACATACAAGCCATGCATCAAGTGGCTGATGAGTGACTAAAGCTTTGTCGAGGACATATTTTTTGGATTTTCGAAAGAAGATGTGTGTTGTTGGTGATATTAATTTCGTCTTTGAATCAGGTTGATGTTATTTGTTAATTGGTCTAACTCATAATATTTCCTATCAATAATAACTAATATTATTCTTATAGTATTTTTTTATTTAAACAATTTCTATCAGGAGAATTTTACTACTAATGATTTTAGAATCTTCAATTTAGAAAAAAAAAAGACTATGAATCGAAAGCTTTAACCACTTATTATAAAAAAGACTTAACTCAGAAATAAGGGCATAAACTATATATTTTTCTAAAATAAGTGTCTAATATTTTTTTGGCTAAAATAAGTGCCTAAATTATATTTTTTCAAATTTTTTTAGTTGAAATAGATGCCTAAAGTTTCATTCCGTTAGTGTTTTAAGGTAACACCGTTAAAAAAATTATTTAATAACCTATTAAAAACATATTTTATTTAATAACCTAACTTTTATATGTTATTAGTTTATTTTAATACATAGGTTATATATATTTTATTTAACTTAGATCTCTAAAAAAATTAAAAGAATTTAAATTAAATAAATTTATATATCAAAATGTTTTTAATATTCGCATTATATTTTAACTCTTTCTTCCATATTATTTTGTTCAGTGTCTAAAATGGTTTGATGTGAACTTTATTTTATCTTAAAAGATTTTATTTTTCATATTAACCTTAGAAAATTAAAAATTGTAACTTCACATTAATATTAAAAGTAATAAATTTTCAATAATCTAATATAACTTATTCATAAAAAATTATATAGTTTAGGCACTTATTTAAGTAAAAAAAACATTAGGCAAATATCTCTGAAAAATGTATAGTTCGGCACTTATGGTTTTAGTCAAATGTATAAACTTATAAAATGATAAAACACCAAACATTTACTCTATTAGTCTTTTTAATGAGACAAAAACGTGCACTTCATCGATAATTAAAAAATTGGAAGCAAATGTTCATCGATAATTAAACATTTACTCTATTAGTTTATGATTTAGAGTTAAAAATTAAGGTTGGTTTAGAATTTAATGTTTTAGAAATTTTTAGTACGAGTTATAGAAGGAGGTATGATTAGGGTAAAGGATTAATTTATAGAGGTGAAATTTTATTTTAAAAAAATAAATTAATTTTCGATAGATCAACATGTATATTTACCTTATGAATTAATGGTATGCGTATATTACTCAAAAAAATAATGGTATGCGTATAATTCAACATAATATTTAATGAGGTCGATCTAATGTATGGTGTAATGAGTATAATGTAAGACTAATTGGTGTTAAACTAGGAAATTAACGACTTCCTCTATGGTGTAAAGAGTTTGGTTTCGATAACAACGATTGTCGGATGAGGCCTTCTTCGCTCAATCTTCCTTAACCGAGAGCGTCCACTCACACTTGGGATGGTACATATTATCAAAGGTACCGTCGAAAACTGCAGCAATAGTTTCCATGTTCGAAGAAGATACAATAGATTGTATGGGTGAGGTAATATTTTACAAGAAAAATTGTGTTCAATCTCTTTAATGAGATTAAAATGTACTAGAAGAAGCCTTCTCGTACGTCTGTCCCATAACCAACCCTGAAAAATCCGGCCATCCATCGTTGTTAAAGCCGGGAAAGAATGCATCTGCTTCTACAGATACTATATAATCAAGGGCATCTCAAAGTATCAGGAGGATGAGCTGTTTCAGGGTCAAACAAGTCTAACAACTCCGTCTTACTGCACAAACAAGTCCGGTCTACAAGGTTTCTCAACAATCCAATACTACTGTCACTAAACATCCGTACGCTGCCGTGATGGCTACAACCTTAATCCCTTATTATGCTATACTTTCAAAAGGGTTAGATAGGATTTCCTATTTACATAAATATAATATGTTTTGTAACCCTGCATGAGAGGCAAGGATCTGAATTTCAGGACGGAACTGGTGTGCATGAAAGGCAACCCTGCATCTAACCCTCTGCAACTCAGACATACTAGGTGGAAGAATCGACTGAAAGCCCTAATGGTACCACTTTAATTAGTAATCTTATAGTTCGATATTTATTCCGAAAGTGTACGAGTCACAAGTACATTTTAAGTAAAATTATAAGACTTTGAATCACCTGCAATCATATATCATATCATAGTCCTGAATGAATAACAAAAGCAGAAGCAATTATACCAGATTTATTTCGAACGAATACTTTCTTGTATCTATGGAATTACAAGAGTAGCATTTAAATTCCTGGATATGGTGACAAGATCACATATCTAGAAATTTAATGAAAATATTATCTAAAACAAACTTAAAATAACAGCCTAGAAACAAAAAAATAATGTCTTTTCTAATTGGATCACCAGAATTTCAGATATTTGTCCCATCCAAGATTGCTACGTTGTTGCTTGTTTGGTTAATGATTGTCAGAAGCTTCTCTCGTAAATTAGTACATACAAGTACCAATTTTTGCTTTAACCATATTAGATTTAGACGTCCTATTCTCTCCATATCTTGAATTATTAATATGAATTCTATTATGTCCGCAACGCCCAGTGTTGAAGTAAGAATTTCAACAGTTAGAGCTATATTTGCTAGCATGTTCATAAAAAAGGTTCTCGTACCTTTATAAACCATTACGAAATGCTCGTCGGTTTCAGGATATTCTTGAAATATCCCATTTAATATTCCAACATTTTCTTCTCTGACGTAGTATTGGCCAAATACAGAATTTACCAAAAATTCTCCGAAATCCATTTTTTTTAACTACAAAATACAAAATGTCACAAAAAATTAGAAAAAAGATACAAAAAATTTAAGGGATGTATTTGAAAGAATATCAAGAATACAAAAGTTACCTTTCTAATTTTCTAATGGAAACAAAAATTAATAGCAGAAGAATAGGAATCAATATTGCTGCAGAAGAGTCAAAAATAAGCCTCTCTTTGGGTTGATCAAATAAAATTCAAGTTTTTATCAAATAAATACTTTAATTCTCGGAGACTCACTAATTTTTATAGTAATTCGGTTGAAAGATTAAAAGAAGTATAATCTTTTAAAAAGTCTAAGATCGGTTAACTACGAGTTATCATCAAATTTTGATAAAATGATATTCAAATTTAAATTTATAAATTCAAGATAAAATAACTGATAAAATTTTAGACTAAATGATCATTATCTACGATCGTATAATTAAAAATAATAAAAAAATCAATTTCTAAATATTAAAATTAAGATTAAATTAATATAATAAATAAATAATAGAGACTACAAATATAACTTTATAAGTTGTGTCATATAATCTTTCTATCACTCCATTAAAATTTTATTACTAGAAGTTTAATGTTCATTAAAATTCTGGGTTTTCTTCTGTACCTATAACTATAAATAGAAGTCGAGCGTATTAATCTTAATTTCTATTATAAATCGATCAGAACCCTAATAGGGTTTGCAACTATAGAAGGTAAACAACAATATCTCCATTGCTCTTTGTTTTATTTTTAGAATTCCATTGCTCTTCGATTGGGTACAATCCAAACGGGTTTAGTTTTTCTGTTCTCTGAAAGATTTACAGGTCACTGCTCATAAAAGATTAATCTCAAGGAATTTATGGCTGATTTCAACGATTTGGAATCAAATAAAAGACAACGAGCTGTAAATACAATGTTTTTTCTATCTTTTTAAATTTTTAATCATTTATTTTGTTGATGTTGTTGTTGCTCTTGTACGTAGATCTCTTTCCTGAATGGTTTCCGTTCTAGGAATCAGGTAATGTTTTCCTCTCTGGGGTAGACTCCACTAATAAAGGGTTCAATTTTGATCAGATTAGTATTTCGGCATTGGTTCGAAAGTTGTTAATTTGTTCTGCTTGTGTTCTATCAGTATCCAATTCTCTTTTGCACTTCATAGATTCTCTTTCGAAATTTAACTAGGAGTACTAGTTAAATTTAGCCTTTCAATTCAAGGCTTAAGAATAGAATTTCATTGGCAGGAAAGCATAGTATATATAAACTTCAAAATACTTGCAATCCCTTATTAGTATATTCTTTGAATTAATAGACAAAAACTAAATGTTTTATAACCTTTTCCAACTTCTATCTTAATCAATTTTGAGTTTTAGTTCTACTAATTTACTGTTCTTGCCTTCAACTATATCAGTATGCTTGGCAGAAACTAATCGGTTTGGGCAAAATTTTATCGGATGATATGCCAGGTAATGGCTCATAGCTACTAATTCAGTGTATTTCTTTTTCCTTTGGGATTTATTGGAGATAGTTTTGTTTTATATATCTGACCTCAGGTTTCAGTGATGTCAAAGAAAATGATGGGAACATGAATATATTATCTAATAAGAGCTTCACTGTGAATTCTTTGGTCCGAAGCTACGACGTCGATGAAGGCAATGTTTGGGTGCTCAGTCGGATATTTCAAGAGAATCCTGACATTGACAGAGAGTTTAAATTTAAGTATCCATATTTTCAAAATGTCTTCATGAATGAAATAGCCGGACACTATCATAAGTTAAAAAATAATCCGGAGATTTTCGAGGAAAAAGAAATCATAAGAATGGAACAAATGGTGAATGACATGGAGATTGCTGGTTTAAAGCTTACATGGCTGAAGGATAGGTTGGCAACGGTGAGGAAAGATAAGTTGGTAACAAAAACCAAAACAAATGAAACCAGCATGAATATATTACCTTATAAGAGCTTCCCTGTGAATTCTACGGTCCGAATCTACAACGTTGATGAAGGCAATGTTGGAGTTCTCAGTCAGATATTTCAACAGAATCCAAACATCGACATGGAGTTTAAATTCAAGTATCCATAATTTCAGAATGTGTTCATGAACGAGATCGCTGGATCCTACCGTAGTTTAGAAAATACTCCTGGGATTCTTGAGGTCAAAGACATCGTAGGAATGTGTCAAATGGTGATTGACATGGAGCTCACTGGTTTAAATCTTACCTGGTTGAAGGATAGGTTGTCAACGGTTCGTGGAATGTTGAGGAAGAGATTAGAAGAACAGTTGGTCAAGGCCAATCGGGAGATAGCCCTGGTGGATAAGATTATATCTGATAAAAGTTTGTGTTTTGAGTTCATAGGTCAAGACTTAAAAGCGATGTGAACTCAGGATTTTGGTCAGGGATTAAAAATATTTTAGGCATCTGAAAAATAATATATATAATTTAAGTACTTATTTTATTTTTAAACCTTTTATTTTTTATTAAAATTATTATTCATCTAATAAAAACAGTTAGTTTTTTTTAAATTATTATTCATCCGAATGAAACAATTAGCTAACTAACGGTCAATACATCTTGTTGATATACTATGATCTCGTGTATTAAGATAATGATATAACATGTTCACGTGGTCATTAGTGATGACATGGTCTAATGTCATACAACGAAAAATGATTTTTTTAAATATTTTTAGAATTTTATAAATATTATTTTTAGTAAAATATATATACAGTAATTTAAAAACTATATTAAAATGTAATATAAAATAATTGAAAGAAAAATTTTATTTTTTAAAAAATAAATTTTTTTATTGAAGAATTAAAGAAAAGATTTAAAGAAAAAATTTCTTATAAAATCGTTGATTTTAAGTTGGACATTTTAAGCAAGACAGAAGGATTATATTTTTAAATAATTCTTAAATTTATGATCGAACCTGTAGAATAATCCTATTGATGAAAGATATTTTAATTCATTTAAGTGATTCAAATTTAAATATTATTTATATAGGGTACATGTTCGTTGTTAGTGAACTAAAAAAATTAAATAATACTACCTTATAATCACATCATTTTATTTAAAAAATTTAAAATATGTTCTCTAAATTATCTATATTTTTTAAAATTCTTAATACGAAGGTTATTAATTTCTTAAGAAATAAAAGCATTATTATCCTCTTTCAAAAATAAATTACTTTAATTTAAGAGTAAGGTTTATAAATAATAACTAAATTTTATTTAATTATTTAATTTAGTAATTAAACATTTAATTAAAATAAGTAATCGGTTTGCCGGTTTTGTGTGTTATCATATTTATTTTATTTTTATTTTTTATTTGGGTTGAGAAATGAGAATAATTATTGGGTTTTGGTGTAGAGTTGCTTTGGGCCTCAATTAAATAAATTTTAGGCTTTAATTTTGGTCTAACTTAGTGATTTAAATTCTCAATTGGATAAAAAATGGCACCAATTATGTTCTGGGTGGGCAATAATATATAAAATAAACATTTAACAAATAAAATTTAAATTTTGAGGTGAGCCCGGGCCCACCCTCACCATCAATACATCCGCCACTGGGTGTTTCGATACCATTAGTTTCGATACTACTCTATGAATATATCGATACCGCTGGCCTTTTTGGTTTGAAGCTTTGAGGTTGAAGCTTGAGAGTCACACATTTTGTTTTAGGGGTTTCTTAAGTTAGTTTAAAATTCAGTTTGGGCCCAAATTATAGATTAAGTCCGAGATCGAGTATTAGGCGAATTTGTAAGTGAAAAACAATATAAGTTCGAGATTGAACAATGAGTTATTTGTAATTGAAAAAAGTTTTAATTTGACCTTGGAATTGGAATTGTAACACATAAGTTTGACTTGAAATGACATACAAATAATTGATGACTTAGAAACAAATACAAAGTTCGGTTTGGTACGAGTTTATATATCTGCGCGACGCTTCCGTCTCCTAACCCGGGACGGGTGTCACAAAATCTATTGCGAAGTAATCTATTTAGGTTGTCAAATTCCACAGTATTTTTGCTATGTTTGTCCATTATTGTTTCATGAATCCGTGCCCAAGTACATAGGTTGATACATAACAGTTGAAACATTCTGACATGAATGGTGGATGATTTGTGAGTGAAGAATCTTGTAAGCTACAGCATTGAGTGTTGATTAAGATGATCGGACTCCATTTTCTTTCAAATAATTTATGCAGGCTGCACATGAGGAAACAAGGTCAGTAATCCAGAGTCCTGCCATGAAAGGTTAGCAATGTTCTTGTATGTTTCTCTTACACTCAATTGTTTCCGTAAAAAGCTTCTTGGAAAACAAATTATGAGGACTATTCTTATATCTTTTTAATTATCACTTTGCCGTTGAGAATGTATAAAATTAAAACCGATGCTTAATGGTTCAAATCTTGGTTACATTGTCTTGAACTTACATCTCATGATGGATGCTATTATCATCAGTAGCAATCAAACAGCGAATGGAGAAAGACGTTGCTGAAGTTGGAAGAATTGCTCATTTTGTAAAGGGGAAAATTGATGAACTGGACAGAAGGCTAATTACTGCTTTTATTTTGTTTATTTGTTGTTCATAGATCCTCATTTGATTTCTTGATGTTGGACAAAATTTAGCCAAGAGGCAGAAGCCTAGATGTGGAAAAGGAACAAGTGTCGATCGGTCAAGGGGCGCAACAACTCTGTACTATACCATCCTTTTTCATTGTTTTGTTGCCCCATCTGATACATGATCAAAACTTTTTTGAGTACTTGTAAAGTGGATCTAAAATATGGTTAGCTGGTGCCAGTGTATCGTGAGGTTGTCGAGAGAAGTGTTTTCACTGGTTAAGATGATCGTCTGATACTTTAATTTCCATAATGTTGCATGCTATGGAGCTAATATTAATCTGCAATGGTTATTATGATTCCCGGTGACGGGCACAAATATGCTTCACTAGCTGTATTACCAGTAACTCTCTATCTTGTTTAGCTCATGTCTGGTTGTTGAACATTGTACAGACAATTGAAAGATTGATTGACACCGGAGACAGAGAACAAATATTCCAGAAAGCAATTCCTGAGCATGGACGGGGCCAGATTTGTCTTAATTTTTCATATTTCTTCCTTGATTCTGATAATGGCTTCTTACTTCAGCAATTTGATGAAGATAAATACCATCTCAACCTAGGACTGTCTGTGACTAGAAGAAATTGTTTATGCCGTTATGGTTAAATTGATTCGGTGTGTTTGCAAATAATGAACACCATGTGTGAAATTCAAGAGCGCTTCGATACAGCCAGAGATTTGGAGAAAATGCTTCTTGATCTACATCAGATACTTAATGAGCTTGTTGCCTTGTGCTGCTTCGATTTGATCAAAATAATTAAATTATCAAATTCAAACTTGTACTTGAAAAGCAAGAAGTCTTAAAAGTCTTGTTCTTAAGTGTCTTTGCTTTTGGGAGTGGTTGCGCTTTGGAAATGTTTTAAATATGTACAGTTGTTCAATATGAGCAGATGCATGAAAATACTGATCAACAAAAGTTTCATCGAAGATCATATATGGGAGAGGACATATCTTTGGAGTACATTATCAATAATTTTCTTTATACGGGTATTTGTGGATATGGCGGTTTTGGTTGAAGCACAAGGAGACATGCTAGATAACATAGAAACTCAGGTAATTGGACTCGTTTATAGAATCTCTGATCAACCACATCGATTCTATGCCGTACAAGCAATATAGTTAGTCCTTAGAAGAACCCTTTGACACTGCAGTGAAACCCTCTTTCCCCCTTATCAGTTCAAAATTTCCAAGTCTTCAGTGCAGTAGATCATGTGTAGTCAGTGTCCTTGCTCCCTGGGAAAAAGAAACAGTGAAGAAAGGTTAGCATTTGTTGTGTGCCATTAATTTGTTTATATATACACATACACATACATATATACATACATGTATTTATGGATGTATATATGTAAAATACTTGTAGTATTTATTGATTTGTACAGGTGTTTCATAAGATGGTTAGCACACAATTTGGTTACTCGATCAAAGAGTTTTAAAGTGATTAGGGAGGTAAATTTCGAAATTTGTCAAGATGGTTTGCTGAGTAAGGTATTGTTCATCGAGTTACATGTCCACACACCTCTGAGCAAAATGGTGTGATGGAGAGAAAGCATCGACATGTGATAGAGTTGACCTTGGTGTTGCTTGCTTAGGCGTCACTGCTTCTAAAATTCTGGGCTTATGCAGCTTGTACAGCTATGTATCTCATTAACAGATTGCCTACGAAAGTATTGTTGGACAAATCACCATTTGAAGAGTTGTACAAAAAAAAACCAAATTATACTACTATGAAAGTGTTTGGGTGTAGATGCTTTCCACATTTGAGACTTTTCTAAACATATAAGTTGGATTTTCGGTCTCAACCATATACCTTTCTTGGGTATAATTCATTTTCAGGGTTTGGCACCTAATGGTAAGGTTTACATTTTTCGTCATGTGGTCTTTGATGAGCTAATCTTTCCATTTGCAGATCAAGGTGGTAAACAAGTATCAAGGGCAGACAGTATACCTACTAGATCCAATACCATACCTGTGTTTTGCTCCTCCTCTAGGACTCGAGGTAAACAACCTGTCACTGCACCTACTACTTCTGCTAGTTCACATGCTACAAGAGCCCCTGGTGAATCGAGTGAGTTGCATGGTGATACTGCTGGATCAGGCATGGGCACGATTCCTGTACCTGAGGCTGTTTTTGTGGCTCCTAAAGGTTCTACTAATGTTACATGTGATAATGAGCCTTTGCATGCTGGCGAACCCGATACATGAGAATGAAGTTGTTCGTAGTGGTTCTCCTGAAACATGTTGATTCTGGTGGTGTAAGTCAAACTTAGCATGAGCATCGTGATGACGAGGATAGTCGTGAGTCTCAGTTTGAGCAACAAATTGATCCTGGAGATGCAGGTGTTAGTGATCATCTTAGTTCAGCATTGAGGACACATACCATGGTTACAAGAAGCAGGAATGGGATATTCAAACCAAAGCTTTATGTCGCAGAAGAAAGAGCTGATGTAGTTGAGCTTGTCACTATTTAAGAAGCATTGTCTTCTCCTAAATGAAAGGAAGCTGCACTAGACGAATTAGAAGCACTATGCAACAATGAAACTTGGTCATTGGTAAGTTTACCCGAAGTTCGCACACCAATGGGATTCAAATGGATCTTCAAGCTGAAGCGTAATCCAGATGACACTATCAATAGGTATAAATCAAGGTTAGTGGCCAAAGGGATCTCTCAAGCACCTTGGCAAGACTTTTGAGATACTTTTAGTCCAGTAGTTAAAATTTCCACTTTGAATGTTGTTCTATCTCTTGTTGTGTCTCGAAAATAGACTCTGAGATAAGTGGATGTAAACAATGCATTCTTAAATGGTGATTTGCTGGAGGATGTGTATATGGTCTAACCATCTGGTTTTGAGCAAGTTGCATTTGATGGATCAAGGCTGGTATGTAAATTGTAAAAAGTTTTGTATGGGTTGAGACAAGCACCAAGAAATTGGCATGCCAAGCTCAAAAGATATCTACTGAAAATTGAATTCAGAGAAACTCAAACTGATGCATCACTTTTTGTTTGCAACAAACAAGGTGTTAAGACATTAATACTAGTGTATGTTGATGAAATTATCATTACTGGTGAATCTGATAAAGAAATTGATGAAGTAGTTCAACAATTAGGTGATAGATTTGCTCTAAAAGACTTGGGAGCATTGAACTTCTTTCTAGGTAAACAGATGACTCGAAGAGGTGATTCTTTAGTATTGAGTTAGCGAAAATATGTGATTGAGTTGCTGTAGAAGGCAAACATGTATGGAGCTAATGGCACGCCTACACCTATGGTAACTTCTTCAGGGTGGCAAAGGATGCAGGCAGTCCTACTGATAATGCTCGAGAATATAGGAGCCTTGTGGGTGCTTTGTTGTATGTGTGTCACCGATTGGCACAATTTATGCATGATCCTCGTGAGCAAAATTTTACTGTTGTAGAAAGGGTTTTGAGATACTTGAGTGGCATGTTGAATCATGGGTTGGTGTTTAGGCCAGCAATGTCTGGTGAAGAGTTGTGTCTTGAAGCATTTGCTGATGCAGACTGGGGAGAGTTTTGAGGACAGGAGGTCAGTGACAGGCTATGCTGTGTATCTAGTGTTGGAAAATAGCGAGCAAATGACCATCTTTGAAGTATTTTTTGGAAGTGTAAAGATGAGGAGTCTAATAAGGAAATTATTGATTCTTATTCTACTCCGCGAGATCTTTACAACGGTAGCTCATATGCTCAAAATTGTTGAGTGATGAATGAGAAATTGATGCTCAAAGCAAGAAGGTTGGAATAAAGTAAGGAATGAGAAACCCCATTATCCCATATTGATGGGATAAATGAAGTGGGAAGTATTTATATACACTTACCCACATAGTTGTCATTGAATGACTTAACTCTTGGGTTGGGGTGCATGATGAGGGCGATGCAAATGTCTGGACTGGTCGGGCCCTTTTTGGGCTTGCGGATATTTTACCCGTTGTGAACAATTTTCCTTAATTTATTTTATTTTTAAATATCCAAAAGAGTTTATTTTCAGTTATAACTGCTCAGGATATTTTTAGATTATGGGAAGATATAATGGCTATTTTTAGTTTAGATTTAAATTTAATTCAATTTTAAACTCTAGATAATTAGCATTATCTCCTAATATTTTGAATTTTAAATTCGTTTAGATTGCTCACTGTTGCCCTAATTTCCACTATAAATATGAGGTTGATTTCTCAGTTTTAAACACAATTCAAAAACATCTCACATCTCTCAAAATGTGTTTTCTCTCCTGCTTTTTCTTCGGTGACTGGCGAAGGCAAGAACGGTTCAGGAACTCAGCAAATGTGCTATTGTTGGAGTTCCTCTTGTTGTTGTATCTTGGGAGACAGACTACCAACAAACTCAGCACCATCGGAGTGGTAGAAAATCTGTCTTAAGTAAACTGCGATTGGACAGGCCTCAACACGATTCCGATTTATCAAAATCAAATTCGGTTTAATCGAAATTTATTTACTTTCGTTCTGTTTTTACTGTTCGTTTAAAATAATAATTTTATATCGTTTTATTTTATTATTATTTTTTCTTGGATTAACCACCGATTGTCCAACATCTAGGAGGTAATCTCGTAGCATGGAGTTCAAGGAAACAAAAGACAGTTTCTCGTTCGACAACAGAAGCGAAATATAGGAACATCGTTGATGTTGCCTTAGAGGTTAATTGGGTGACAACCTTACTTATTGAACTGAGATAAGCACAGTAGTCGGTTCTTGTTGTTTGAAACGACAATTCGAGTGTTGTGATATTAAGTACGAATCCTGTGTATCATGCACAAACTAAGCATGTGACACAATAAGTGAAATTCATGAGGAAGAATTTCAAAATGTGACAACAAAGATGTTGTATATTTGATCATGATAAACTTGATCAAAAGAAGTTCTTCCTAATGCTAGAGAGGATGAGGTAAATATGGTTACCATATTTTGCTAAGCAAATATTACCATGAAAATATTGCTAGAGCAAATATTTTGAAAGTCAGAAATGACTTCAAGCCGCAAAGTAGGCGGTATATCTCAAGAAGCTAAATTTCATAAGGAAATGCTTCAATTGTTATGAGATATGAAATAAGTCTTTGGACTATTTCCAGATGAAATCAATATTATGAAATAAGTCTTTGGACTATTATGAAGGAAATTTATTATCTTCATGATAGAACAATTTAGCTTTGTTTAAAAGCAAAGTTGATATAAGGAAATTATTTCTTATAAGAATGATGTTGAAACCCAAATTGATTAATTTGAGGAGAAACTCTATGTGAGTATGTTGCAACATCCAAAGGTACTATGATTTTGAAGATAACTTCTAAAAGAATTAAATCTTCAGAATGTGCCTAACATGTAGGGGAGTTGTTCTATCAACTAAGTGCAAGACACCATATGAGTTATGGAAGGAAATGAAACCTTCCTACAACTACATAAAAGTGTGGGGTGTCACGCCAAGGTAATATTCTATTACCAAAGAAAATGAAAATAAGTGGATTGTATTAGCTATGTGAAACATAGCAACGAATATCAATTTTGTAGAAAATATGATAATGAAAAAGAATGATTCATTCTTTAAATGCACTTCCTAGAGAAGTTGATCCAAGTTTCGTAAAACAAACTATGGATATGAGAAAGAGTCCACATGTTCAACAAACGGTTGAATTAAAGATATTGTCATGATGACAAGTGTGACAAATGATGATTTGTCAAACCGACTAGGATATATGATCCTATGTTGATGACGTACAATGATATGGTAAATATGAAGATTGATAGATTTGATTCTGGGTATCCAAATCAAACAGTCACTTGAAATGTCTCATATTGACAAAGTCACACTACATAGAAAAAGAAGTTTGGCCAGGATATTTTAGGCATAGCCAAAATTCTAAATACGAGTCAATACTTGTTGAAATAGAATATGCAAATGTCATATACAATCTAAGTGAATTGTATTAGATAAAATAGTGCTTTCACTGTGAGCAATTTAAGCAGATTCACAAAATAATCCAAGATCAAACCCTGGATAATAATTGTGAGAATTTTGAGATATCTTTGAGATACTTAAGATTGTAAAGCATTATTCCATAAATATTCTTCGTTATAAGTGAATATGTTCACATCGAATGAATAAGCTATGTCATGTGTTTTCTTAAGACAAACGTTTACAACCAGATTCAAGGAAGAATCCAAGTTTCAGATCCAGACAATTCTGGAAAAAGTCAAATGATTTTTAAAATGTCTTGGAGAAGACTCATGAATGGCCTGGGTATGTGCCAACAATGTTATTGGTAGAGCAACGGTAATTTGAGACATATGGGTCATCAATTTAATACCGTTAAACAACTGATCTCAAATAGAGTTATCGCTATTGATTTGATAAAATCAAAGGATAACATTATGGATCCACTAACCTAAGGGTTAAAATTGAGATCAAGTTAAGAAAACATCTAAAGGAATGTGACTAAAACCCATGAAAAATAAAGGCGCTATGTGAAGGAAAAACCCTACCTAGTTGACTGGAGATTTCAAGAACTAGGTTCAAAGGGACAACCTAATTGCATAGACCTGTGCGGTCACTGTGGGGTTCCTCTCCCAAGTCTATTCCTATGATGTGAACAGTGACAAGATTTGGTAAAGGTTAAGCAAAAGCTTTTAATGACCATTGTGTGCTTCGGTGAGTTGAGCAACATAAATCACCTATGTTAGAGTGAAGTGGGGTCGCTTCAAGAAGACTATTGGGCATAGTTCTTCTATACTCTCGCAGAACCAAGAGATGCCCACGACCATAAGGGCATAACCATGAGAGCTGAAACTCTTGTCAGAAAGATAGGTGTGTGAAGTATGTCATCGTTTACACCAACGGCTGACAGTTCAAGGACATCGCGTCTACTGATTAGCTAGTAAAGTAAATATACTTTCACAAGGCAAGGTTCAAAGGTGGACACCTACCTATCCTATGCATCTATCAATCGTAGAGCCTATCACCATATTGTGCAAAAATGTTTTGATAAAAAATATCAATTTCATTCATGTGGGGGATTGTTGGAAAATAGCGAGCAAATGACCATCTTTGAAGCATTTTTTGGAAGTGTAAAGATGAGGAGTCTAATAAGGAAATTATTGATTCTTATTCTACTCCGCGAGATCTTTACAACGGTAGCTTATATGCTCAAAATTGTTGAGTGATGAATGAGAAATTGATGCTCAAAGCAAGAAGGTTGGAATAAAGTAAGGAATGAGAAACCCCATTATCCCATATTGATGGGATAAATGAAGTGGGAAGTATTTATATACACTTACCCACATAGTTGTCATTGAATGACTTAACTCTTGGGTTGGGGTGCACGACGAGGGCGATGCAAATGTCCGGACCGGTCGGGCCCTTTTTGGGCTTGCGGATATTTTACCCGTTGTGAACAATTTTCCTTAATTTATTTTATTTTTAAATATCCAAAAGAGTTTATTTTCAGTTATAACTGCTCAGGATATTTTTAGATTATGGGAAGATATAATGGCTATTTTTAGTTTAGATTTAAATTTAATTCAATTTTAAACTCTAGATAATTAGCATTATCTCCTAATATTTTGAATTTTAAATTCGTTTAGATTGCTCACTGTTGCCCTAATTTCCACTATAAATATGAGGTTGATTTCTCAGTTTTAAACACAATTCAAAAACATCTCACATCTCTCAAAATGTGTTTTCTCTCCTGCTTTTTCTTCGGTGACTGGCGAAGGCAAGAACGGTTCAGGAACTCAGCAAATGTGCTATTGTTGGAGTTCCTCTTGTTGTTGTATCTTGGGAGACAGACTACCAACAAACTCAGCACCATCAGAGTGGTAGAAAATCTGTCTTAAGTAAACTGCGATTGGACAGGCCTCAACACGATTCCGATTTATCAAAATCAAATTCGGTTTAATCGAAATTTATTTACTTTCGTTCTGTTTTTACTGTTCGTTTAAAATAATAATTTTATATCGTTTTATTTTATTATTATTTTTTCTTGGATTAACCACCGATTGTCCAACATCTAGGAGGTAATCTCGTAGCATGGAGTTCAAGGAAACAAAAGACAGTTTCTCGTTCGACAACAGAAGCGAAATATAGGAACATCGTTGATGTTGCCTTAGAGGTTAATTGGGTGACAACCTTACTTATTGAACTGAGATAAGCACAGTAGTCGGTTCTTGTTGTTTGAAACGACAATTCGAGTGTTGTGGTATTAAGTACGAATCCTGTGTATCATGCACAAACTAAGCATGTGAAACTTGACATCCACTTTGTACGTGAAAAGGATACGGGAGGTCAGTCGAAGGTAAACTACATACAAGCCATGCATCAAGTGGCTGATGGGTGACTAAAGCTTTGTCGAGGACTTATTTTTGGATTTTCGAAAGAAGATGTGTGTTGTTGGTGATGATGAGCTTGGATAGCCAAAGAAGTAGGGAGAATGATGAAAGTTAAGAGCCAAGAAGTTTTTAACAAAGGTGATTAATTGGTTAGGGAGTTAGATTGGTTGTTTAGCTAACCCTAAGAGATTAGGGTCATCAACTTAACCGATCTTTTTGTGTATAAATAAGTGATATATATATGAGCTGAAATACTTGAATTCAATAAAATCTAAGTATTTTCTCAACATTGCTGGAAACCAAATCCCACTCACGTAATCCTTTGTGTTGTTTCCGAACGTGGTCTAGAATTCGGTTCATCTTGGTGATGGACTCATTCCTCATCTTCATGTCCTCATATAACTTCTGCAAAATAATTGTACAAAAACATAAATATTTGAAATTAAAATAAATTTATAAAAAAAATGTTTCTTTTAAAAAAATTATATATAAGAACAAAAATAAAAGAACCTACAACTGATATTAATTGGTCTAACTCATACTATTTCCTATCAATAATAACTAATATTATTCTTATAGTATTTTTTATTTAAACAGTTTCTATCTAAAAGATAGGAAAATTTTACTACTAATGATTTTAGAATCTTCAATTTAAAAAAAATATATGAATTGAAAGCTTTAACCACTTGTTATAAAGAGATAACTCAGAAATAAGTGCATAAACTATATATTTTTTCTAAAATCAGTGTCTAATATTTTTTTGGTTAAAATATGTGCCTAAATTATATTTTTTCTAACTCAGAAATAAGAATGTTTAAGTTTCTATTCAGATTTAATTATAAATATATATTTCTTCATATGTTTTGTATATATATTAAGTAGATTTAAAATATTTAATTTGATCTTTAAAATCAATCAACTAATTACTAAAAATTTTAAACTACTTTAATTTTTATTTTATAATTTAAATTTTATTTAAAAATTTTAATAAAATGTTTTATTAATATATGAATAAAAATAAAATAAGTTAATTAAAAATATTTAAAAGTAAATAAAAAATATAAAATTAAAATATCATAAGATAATAAACTATATATTATTCAATAATTAAAATATAAAAATATGAAAACCATTATAAAAAAAAGGTTTGAAGGATTTTAGTTTTCGTTCTTTTAAAAGAATGCGAGGGAAAAGAATCCTAAAATAGAGTTAATATGATTCTTTTAATCGAAATTTTTTGTCCTTTCTTATATCCGTATTTATGTTTTTATATTAAAAAAATAAATATATATTTTAATTTTAATTTTTAAATCTCAAACCTTAAAAACTAAACATTTACTTGATTAATTAAATTTATATGCATACTTTTGTGTTTTATAATGATTTTAGATCGATAAAACTTTTGATTAGGGTTTAAAATTTAGAGTTTAAGTTTTAAAATTAAGGTTAAAATATAAAATTTATTTTCAAGTTTTAATTTTTATTATTTTATAATTTCATAATTTTTGATATTTTAATTTTATAATTCTAACAATTTTAGAGATTTTTTATTTTTTAGTCATATATTAATAAAATATTTGTAAATATTAATCAAAGGACAACCAATGATACAATTAAAAGTTAAATTAATATGAAAATATTATAGAGATAATAAGAGAGAAATTAAAACTAATACAAAGACAAAAGTAACCTTACACCGACTATATATACACCTGGCTACTTTAGCCAAAAGAAATTAACCCATGATTTGTCTGGTAATTTTAACAAGTAATCACACCTCGTAAATAGGGATGGCAATATAATCCATCAGAATCCAATTCGTTTTGAAAAAAATAAATTTGATCCAAATTCAATTAAAATGTTTGATTTGAATCTAGACAAAAGGTTTGAGTACTAATAGGAAGTGAATCTGATATGGATATTTTTATGATCTAATTCGAATTCAATTCGAATTCATATCTGATATGAATCTGATTTATATATAAATCCGAATAAAAATATTAAAATTTTTAGATTTAAAAAGTTTGAGTTGTTACTTTAATTGTTTTATATTGAATTATAATATTTATTGAGATTTGTTTGTGCTTTAAATTTAAAAATATTTGTTTGATAAAAATTAGTTTTTCATTTAAAAATATTTATTCGAGTTGTTACTTTAAAAAATAATTGGATTTGGATTTTAGATATTTTATTGGATTGGATTTGAACTTATCTAAATGAATTTAGATTTGAACTTAGATTTTTTTGAAAATCCGATTATTAATTAGATTGGACTTGAATTTTATAAAATTTGATCCAAATCCGATCTATTGTCATTTCTACTCGTAAAACTCTTTTTTATTTTTCCAATCAATACTCTTTTTCATTCGAAGAAGCCTAACCACAAAGATCATTCAGACCGAAAGGCAAAATTAAAGAAATAAATCAGACTTTTAGAGCCCAAAACATAGAAACATTCAAACAGAAAACAACACCCATGATGGTGATAAGGACAAGTGTCAACCAGATATAGGGTTGTGCTTTTATTGCAATAAAAGGCAAAGACTATTCACAAGTGTGGAATTATTATTATTTTCTTTATCCTAAAATTGAATTTTAAAATGCAATAATTTGTATCTTTTCATTGTTTGAAGACTGGGGACAAGGAGATCTGATTTGGAAAATAATTTAGTCAAAGGGGAGGCTTTGAAAGTTGACTCATAAGATAAGCATGATTTCATGCTTACGTTTGTTTAGGTTGAATTGGTGGTGCTAACCGGCTCTTTATCGACTACAACAATTATAAATAATCTTAAATTTAGTTTATAACAATGGGGTTGGTATGAAGTTTAAGGGTAATAGCAGGTAGGTGTGGATATAAAAAGTTATATGCATTGGTGGTGCTAACCTTATCTCGTATCGTATCTATTCGTTTCATATTCGTTTGTCATGTATCCATCAACTATATGAATTTTGAATTATTTATGTTTATAAATTTTGATTATGTCTTTATTATAGTATTTTATGTACCACGATAATAGTTTGTTTTAAAACCTACGCTAATCCTTAAGTTTGTAAACTTTTATTATGATGATTTATGATCTAATATGAATTAATCAGGTTATAAATTTATAATATGTGTAGATAAGTAAAATTTATAAAAGTGTAAATATGCTTTAGCTAAGTTAGCTATAAACAATTAGTTTGTTGTAGTTAAAATTTATACCTATGAAAAGGTGTTTTAGTTAACTATCGTTAATTAGTTAATTAGTTGTAGTCAAATTTATATTAGTGTAAATATATATTATATATACACTTATTAGTAAAATATGTAAAGTTTTATTTTTCTTTATAAAATTCTATGATTTATTTTTAGATAATACAATATTAGTGTTGCTTGTAGACATGTAAAAGCGGATACAGTTTGAATGGCGTGTGTGCAGATGGATCATTATTTCTAGGTGATAGATATAAAAATTTTAGGTGATTGTGAAAAAAGGGTATCCGCATCCACCCAACCTATTTGTCATCCCTAAATAGGATCATTATTTCTGCGTAAATTTAATAAGACAAAATATTTGACATATTTTATTTATAAATATTGTATAATTATATCCAATCAAAAAATTATATAATTATATTTAAATTTATTGATAATATACAAAAAATAATAATATAAAAATAATTAATAACAAATCTTTATGTTAAATTTAAAAATAAAATCCATTTAAATGTTATTTATAATTATAAAATAATCTTTTTGTTCGACCATTGTATATGTATAACAACATGTGTTGGATGCATTTGTAAGATACATTATACTCTCAAAAAATTTAACTTAAATTTTTAGAGTCGATATTATTAAGAGGAACAATATAAATCTCAAATATAAATTATCAATGAATGCGTAAATATCATATATATATATATATATATATGTGTGTCGCATATTAATATAAAAACAATATTGTTTAAATTTAAAAAAACTTTTGTTCACTAAGTTTAATAAGGATAAGTTATGAATCGTATTATTTCGATGAAAGGGATCCGTGTAGACTCTAAGAAGATCTATAAGTAGTATTTGAGTGAAAATCATTGAGAAATATGTCAGAGGATTATAGTTTTTTTTGGTTTGGCGGAATACTATATTTTATGAAAGGTTTTTTTTATTATAGCAGCTCTTTTAACTAAATTGTTTAAAAAGGGAGTTTCGTTCGAGTAAAAAGAGAAAAAATAAAAAAATTCAAATAACTTAAGGCTTATCTTATAAAGATATCGATGTTAACCCAATAAAAATCGGGTAAGATTTTATGATTTACAGCGATGTGTCCTTAAATAAACTTGATTGTGTTCTTATGCAAGAAAAAAAAATTTAGTTTACGAGACAGCACAAGGTTCATAAACGTAATTACCCTGACTTAAAGTTGGTCAAAAATTATTTTTGCCCTAAAGATTTAGAGATATTATCTGTATGAGAAAAAATGTTACATCTACACCCACCACTAGAGTTTAAAGTACTTGTTCTCATAAAAAGAACTAAATTTAAGGCAAGGTTAATGAATTAAACTACTCAAAAAAATTATGATTTGTGATTGAATATCATTTCAAAAAGGCTTACGTAATTGCTAGTGCGTTGAACCGAAAATATTAATTTGAGATCCATGTTTTATTTTTGAAGATGATCGATGATGGTGGTCTTTTAACTGAACTTCGTATAGAATCAACGTTAATACAAAAGATTAAAAAGATCAAAACACTAAATGAGAATCTAGTTTTCAAGAATGAGATGATGTAGTGGGGCGAGACAATCGAGTTTAAAAGGCATGATGGGATCTTGTTCTTCCAAGGCTGCTTGAGTGTTCCGACCATGAACGAGTTGAGAGATCGAATCCTCAAAAAAAATCACATTAGTCCATTTTTTATTCACTCAGACAACAACAAAATGTATCAAATTTGTGATCCTTTTACTTGTAGCTAAGAATGAAGAGAGATATCTCTAAGTTTATGACTAAATGCTTAGTTTGTCAACAAGTCAAGATCTAGCATTAAGTCTCTTTGGAAATGCTTCAACATATTCAAATTTTGTAGTGAAAGCGAGATCAATTAGTTATAGATTTCGTAATCAATTTACTAATAACTAAAGAAAAATATAACGCGACTTGAATGATAATCGACAGATTGACCGAGGCTCGACACTTCTTACTTGTGTGTATGCACTACTCTTTGAAGAGGTTGACCGCATACATCTATAACAACGTTTACCACGAGAGAGACTTTATATTAGTCTATTACGATGTTTATTAAACAAGTGCTTTTAAACTTATAAATTTAGTTATGTTTACTTATATACATTACATTACATTATACGTAATATGTATTATAAAATATAATCTTATAAAAACATATACAGTATAAGAATTACAAATATTATGTTCAAAACACGTATATTCTATTCATAATATTATAAACTTCATAAATTATAATAAGATCCGTTATTTTTTTGTTGATTAGTTTAATTTAATAAAATAATTTTTAAGAGACTAAAAAATAAAAATACTATTTATAAATAAAATTGAGGATAAAAATATTATAAGTCTTATCTTTATTATTTATAGCATAAAATATAGGATAAATTATTACCGTATATTATTAAACTACACCCTCCATGTCATCAGACATTAGTGGTTAATATTTGTCGATGCTCATCGATTTTAATGATATAATAATATAATTGGAATTTAAACTTAAATATTAAAATAATATTAATTTTTAATTTAATATTATAATCGTATTAAATTTAATGATATCGTTTGATTACTATATTAATATTATTGATGCTCAAATTTATGACTTTTAAAAATAATAATCGTTTTTTAATCACTAAAGTAAGATGATTAGTATGTTAATCGAGAATGATTTAAAATATGGAATTGTTGACAGCTTTAATTTGGGTGTGTTGGAAAAAATTATTAAATAATAATAACATTTGAGTGATTATACCTGTAATTAGTCACAAATATAAGTATGAATGGACAAGATGGTTGCATGGGACCCTGTTTGATGACTTTTATGCCCTTTTCACATTTAGTGTCTAAATTTTAAGATTGAAAAAAATATTAATTTTTTTATATGACATTGATATTATTAATTTATATAATATATAAATAAATATTATCATATTATATTATAATATTTAAAAATATATTACTCATATAACATAACAATGTTAAGAACAAAGCCATAAAAGGGAGCCAAAAGACATAATCAAGCAAGCATGGTCATCGATAAAAGTTCAGGCATACATAAAGACATGGTATAATAAAGTACATATGTATTTAAATACCGCAAGAAAACCGACAATTGAATTATATCACGGATCAATTAATTAAATATATATTTAATTAAATTTTTTATTTAATCTTTTTATTAAGTGACAGTGAATATAATATTAATAAATATTCACTTAATAAAAAAATAAGATAAAAAATTTAATTAAATGAATGTATTTAATTAGTTGGTCTACGTAATAAGAATAACTCGTGATATAATTTCATCAACGGGTGGCGGTTTCCAAGGCAGCTGCCACTCATGGTCCATTGCCATCCTTGTTTGTTCCCTCACCGGCATCAGCCGTCGTTCCGCCCTGCTCTGCGCACAGCAACCGCCACAAAACCCTTACCAAATTGATCGAGACATTTGATTTTCCGAACAGAACTGACCGGCTTTCAATCCAACCAACAAGATGGTTCATGTTATAAATAAAAAACTTATAAGCAAGCTTGTTAGTTGTTACCGTATTCTCCGGCCAGTCCTCCGTTGTCTCCGGCGTCGCTTTCCATCATTGCCGAAACAGTATTCAGCATACCCTTCTCGTCAAAATTCTTGAGATCTCCATTCTCAACCGCTTCCATGAAAATCATGAAGTCGTCAGCAAATTTTTCCTTTGGAGCTTCCGTGGCAATCAAGTCCTGCTTCATCGTCATGAGCCTAGAACGTTCCTTCACTTTGTCAACAAATGCAACAAAATCAGCCCTTAGCGACTCCTCCATCCGCCGCGTCTCCTCCCTCTTCGCTTCCAATGCAAATTCCAGAGCCATGGAAACTACACCTAGGGGATCCTGTGTTTTGTCGGATAAAGCACAAAATTAGCTATATCTTATATCCATTAACAGTTAACAACAAACAAGGACACTGAAATCAGACACAGAAATCGAAACTAACCATTAATTTGGAGACAGATTTGATACTGAATAATGAAACATAGAAGAAAGATATTTATATCCGGGCAATGGCGGGCGGCTCGTTAGAAGTGGGAACCACTCCTTGGTCGTGTAAGAACAAACCATGCCGATTAATTGAAGAAAGAATCCATCCATCAACGGAAAATTTTATCATGGCGTCGAACACCGTTGAACACGTTAATGATGAACATCACTGAATACTATTAAACTGATTTATAAAGATTAAAATATTTAAGGACTCAAAATATAATTATAAGTTATTAAATTATTTTTTATTAACTTACTTTTTATATATATTTTATTTTATTAACTAAATACAAAATACTAGACTCTAAAAATTAATTTTAAAAAATAAAAAACCTTAAACTCTAAACCCTAAAATCAAAATCAAAAATCAAAATCACTAAACATTAAATTAAAAACCCTAAAATATAATCTTAAAACCCTATATCCAAAACCTCAAACCAAAAATCCTAAAAATACTAAACCATAAACACTAAATCCAAATCATAAAATAACCAAAACCCCTAAACCCAGGGACGGAGCCACCTTATGCTTGGGTGGGGCAATCGCCCCCCACCCCCGAAGAATTTTTTTTCCACTTTTGTCTCCTTATTTAAATTCTTTTAAAAAATGAATTTTTTAAGAATTTCCCCCCCTACTTCTAAATATTTATGTTTTGCCCCCCTCAACCTCAAATCCTGACTCCGTCCTTGCCTAAACCCTAAACCTAAAATCTAAAATTTTAAATTAATTTGGGGTTTTAAGTTTAGGGTTTATACTTTTAGAGTTTTATATTTTCTATTTTAGGGTTTAAGGTTATACTTTTAGATTTTAGGGTTTAGGGTTTTATTATTTTAAGTTTTAGAGTTTATGATTTATTGTTTTGGATTTTAGGGTTTAAGGTTTAATATTTTAGGCCTTTGACCTTAAGGTTTTAGGTTTTTATTTAATATTTTTATTTTTTAAATTAAAAATAATTTAAATAAATTATTTAAAAAATAAAATATAATATATATAATTTTTTTAAAAAAATTATTTTAAATAATTTAAAATTATACGTTTAGTCCTTAAAATTTAAAATTTTTATTAATTAATTTAAAAATGTTCAGCGATGTTCATCATTAATAATATTCAACAATATTCAATGCACGTAATAAACTCATCCATCCATCCATCCATCCATCAACTCCGATGGTCGTGTAAGAACTATTACAAACATGGAACATAATGCATTAATTGAAGAATTCATCCATCAAGTCCAATGGTCGTGTAAGGCTGGTCATTATTGCCGACATCTTGGAAAATTTCATCCGATTTAGCCGTCAAATATCATAATCCAGCTATATGCTACGGTCATATTTAAATGAATTCGAGTTGATTCAATTTTTAAATTTTATATATAAATTTTATGTACTAATAAAATTAAATGGTTCGTACATGTACATAATTAATGTTAGATAACGAAAAGAGTAAAATAACCTATTTTTAAAATTAACAGATATATAATAAATATTTAATTTAAAAAGATTAGATTTAATTTGACAATTATTTAAATTATCATAAACTAAAATTATCATTAGACAAAAAAAGTATACGATTCATGAACAGGTGCATGCGTGCATTGACCGCTTAACTAAAAAACAATTAATTAAATATCATCTAAAATTTATTAAATAACTTTCAACTCTTTTTGAACAACTATGTTAGAAAAATAATGATAATAAATATTATTATAATATTTTTTATAATTATTACCTAATTTTTATTAAATTTATAAAAGAATATTTTAATTACAATACATTTAAAAAAACTAAAAATAAAGAAAAATAAAATATTTTATAAGAGATATGTATATCATCAAAATTCAGAAGCTTCATGAATCTCCTTATCTCTATCCAATCGAGACGTATAAAGGGTGAAAAAGGAATGGTGGACGATCTAAACCATCAAGCATAATGTTTTGCTACCCAGAACTAATTACATCGATACACAACCATCAACCGAGTGGAAATCTAACTTTAAATGATCATCGACAAAATCAAAATCAGAAACTAACGCTAATTCAAATCTCTGCAACAATCGGCTGGTAGAATATATTAAATCATGCCACAAAGACAGATAAAACAAACCACAAAAACAAAAAACAAAAAAAACGTATCACAAGGATAAAAAAAATGCATGCCATAAAACAGAAGTACTTATTAACATATAAGAAAATAAAAGAACAAAAAAATTAATAAATTTGATAATAAACAATTAATATAAAAATTAATTATCAATCATAGATCAAAAAATAAATAAAAATTCGATGAAAATGAAGAGCAACGGTAGAAAAGATGAAGAACGCAACAGTGAAACAAAATCTTCTGAGTTTAATTTTATCGATGTTTGTGATCCTCTACTATTATAATAGTGTTTTTATTTTTTATAATCTTTAAATAAAATAATGAAAAACTATGAGTTCATAACCAAACATAAAAGTAGTAAATATGTACGCACAATATTTTTTTTAATAAGTTAATAGTAATTATAGTAGTATTTATTCTAGAATATAATTTCTTTATCATTTGACATTAATCGTTCAATCACTCTGTTGATGTCATTGGTGTTCAAACCCGTGACTTTTAAGAACAATCATTTATTGAATTAATTTTTATTTCACTTAAGTTGTATGTGTGACATAACCTAATGAAAATTGAAACAATATATACATACCATCATACTATATAAAAGCAGAGGTGTTATGACATTGGGATCCAACAAAACCACTTTTGTCTTGGACCTTGCTTCCAACTTTCCTTGGGGAATCTGGTACATTTTGAAGGCAAATCTATAACATGTTTGAAAATTTTGAAAAAGCAAGATGCCATGTTCCCATCTAAAAAATCTACTTATGGAAGGTTATTGTTCCAAGAAAACAGTTGTTTTTGGTGAAAAAAATATAAAGATCAAAAAAATATTTTAATTTAATCATAATATAATGATAATTTAAATTTATAATTTTTTACCCGACTGATATAATTATAAGATAATATATATTCAATAACCGTAAAATTTTAAATACATAATAAAATAGCAAAACACAAAACTTAACATATAAGAGAATATCGTTACATTTTTGTTTGCTTATAAAAAAATTATAATCTATTAGTATCGACGAATCTCAACCACACGAATACATAATTATAATTTTATGTGAATGTACTAACATATAAAAGTCATTCTATTATGAACTCAACATTCGAAACGCTATTCAAATCACGTGATGACGTATATGATTCGTATCAGTATCCTCTAATTAGATAATGATACGTATCATTACTGCACCAAACATATCTTTGTGCTTGATATTGATAATTTAATATCTTTTAAATAGATTTTAAGTTTAAGACTTTACGTACCTAGAAAATCTTTATCGAGAGATTCACCTATCAAAACTAAATGTACGATCTTGATAATTTAAATTAATCGTGATAAAATCATAAAAATCGAAAGAGAATTTATTAAAAGTGAATATTAATCCAAATTTGAAACTAGCTTCCAAGCAGTGGTTAAAGGTGAGTGAATTACAAATTGATTGATATAATTAAAAATTTAATCTAGTACGTGGTCGGTTTATTATCTAGTTTGTCCATCTGGAAGTGGATGTCTTATTGGAACTTTAACATAAAAGATATACGGTGGACTGGGACTAGGGCAGACGAAATTGGAACAGAAGGTGTTTGGTTTTTAGTTAAAGAAAATATATATACGAAGCTAATTTAGTTTTATATTAAATATACAACATTTTATATTAATAAAAATTAAAATTTATAAAGATGAGAATTATATTTTCAATAAAACATAAAAAAATAATTGAATTATATATGAATTTAATTTTTTTAAGATATGATTGTTTTTTAATTTTCTTAAATCGTATTCGATAGTGAAGATAATTAGGAGTGAATAGTCGATAGAGTAAAGTTATATAAAAAATTTAGGTAACTTATTTTATAATTTAAATTTCATTTAAAAAAATAATAGATACAAATTTATGAAATTTGAATTGAGATCTTTGATTTAAAAAAAAAATTATAAATATGATGAGTCTAACACGTGCGTCGAACATTACTGAACATCACTAATGATGAACATCGCTAACACTATTAAATTAATTAATAAAAATTAAAAAATTTAAATACTAAACATATAATTTTAAATTATTTAAAATAAAATTTAAAACAAATTATATATATTATATTTTATTTTTAAATAATTTATCTAAATTATTTTTAATTTAAAAATAAAAAATATTAAATCCAAAACTTAAAACCCTAAACTCAAGCTAAAATACTAAACATTAAATCCTAAAATTCAAAACCCTAAATCATAAACTCTAAACTCTAGAACAATAAAATCATAAACCCTAAAATCTAAAAATATAACCATAACCTAAACCCTAAAATAGAAAACTTGAAACTCTAAAAAGTATAAACCCTAAACTAGAAATTTTAAATTAGTTTAAGATTTAGATATAGGGGTTTTGGTTATTTTAGGGTTTAGATTTAGTGTTTATGGTTTAGTATTTTAGGGTTTTTTATTTTAGGGTTTAGATTTAGGGTTTTGAGATTTTATAATTTAGGGTTTAGAGTTTAATGTTTAGTGATTTAGGTTTTAGGTTTTAGAGTTTAAAATTTTTTATTTTTGAAAATTAATTTAAAATATTATTTTATTTAATTGTTTAAAAAATAAAATAATATATAAAAAGTAATTTAAAAAAATTATTTTAAATAATTTATAATTATATGTTGAGTCCTTAAAATTTTCAATCTTTATTAATTAATTTAATAATATTTAGCGATGTTCATCATTAACGGTGTTTAGCGGTGTTCGATGCCCGTTGTAGAATTTTCCTTATAAATATTTATAATATTTTGATATCAATTGATTTCGATTTAAATGATTTTATATATTACCTACATTATATATGTAATCATATTTTTTATAATCAATATATATAACACAGAAGAATATACATAATATTATATACAGTAATCAATCAATTAAATTATTAAAATTTTATTTTATAATTCAATTTTTTAAAAAAATTAACTCTAATATATAAAATTATAATTTAATTTAAAAGAAAATTTTCTTATATCAAATCAAAATTTTTAATTTTTTTCCAGTTCAATTTTACTCTGTCCTAAAGATAAGTCATTGATTTGTTCCATTTTCCACGCAGCTTTAATCACCTTTTTGTCCGAAAGCAGTCCAGCACTAATAAATTATTAAGACAGTATTAGATAGGTCTAAGAATCAGTATTCAGATTAGATTTTGCTGCAAATATATACTGTGAATGAAAGAAACATTTCATGCATAAGAATAGTATAAAAAACATGCCACAAAAACAGATGAATCAAATCATAAAACAAAAACATATCAAAAAGATAAAAAAAAACATGTCACAAGGACAGAAAGATCGTGTTATAAAAATAGAAATTCTTGTTAAAAATAAAAACAAAAACAATAATAGATTCTTATTAATAATAAGTAATAAAGAAGGTATGTATTAATAACAAAATTCGATTATAATGATAAGATATATTATTTTTTAATAAAAAAATTAGATACGAAAACTTGAAGATTAAATTATTAAAAAATTTAAATTATAAATAAAAATCGTAAAATAAGCATATACTTTATTAAATAGATATTAATTCTATTGAATAGAATTCAATTAAAGATCAGTGGTTTTCATTTAGTTTATTTGAAGACATAAATGTACGGAAAGAGAGAAATGTTATAATAATAAGACTTAACTTGCCTAAATTATATATATATTTTTAGCAGGTGTTTAATATTTTTTATCGAAATAGGTATTTAAAGTTTTATTTCATTAGTATTTTAAAATAATAACGTTAAAAAATTTACTTAAATTAAAAATAGGTGCTCAAACTATACACTTTTTATAAGATAGATGTATAATGTTTTTTTAGATAAAATAGGTGTATAAAGTTTTATTCTGTTAGTATTTAAGGTAATGTCGTTAAAAAAATTTATCAACCAATCATAATTTAACATGTGTCTGTCTATTTTAATTTTTTATAAATAAATTAAAAAAGAAAAATTATTTAAAAAATAAAAAATCTTAAATTTTCTAAAAAAAACTCAAATCCTTAAAACCTCAAAATTGACACAATTGCCGTCATCGATATTCTTGTCGAAAAAACGAAGGTAGTGGCCGACACCATTTTTTATTTTAAGTTTTGGGTTTTTTAAGATTTTTGGGCTATTTTATGATTTTTGAAAATTTTAGAATATTGTTTAAATTAATTTTTTATTTTTATTTATTTTTAAAATTAATTTCATCCCAATAAAAATGATAACGATATTTATCTTTAGAATTCAAACTTAAATCATTTTATTTGTATTTGTGTATTGTCAAAATAAAATTAGAGCATACACTACATTAAAAAAAATTAAAGACAAGAATAATATTTTCTAGATGAGAAAATAAGTAAGCCTAAAGTATTTGTGTAGCCTCATAACATAGGTCTAGCAACAATGAAAAGGATGGCCTTACAAATACATATCTTAGTCTAAGGCTCTCAAGCAGGCATTTCCATACAATTTGCATCAAACAGGCACTTATTCGTTTTTTCCGAGGTTTAAACCCGAATCTTCTTTTTAGTAAAATAATATATTTTTTATTATTGCATCCAATACTTATCAGTACTTATAGTCTGTTTTAATGTTTATATAATTAAGGATATAATGTCAGAGTCAGTGGGGTTCTGGACAGGCGCAATAGGAGCGACCACACAGGGTCCCTAAAATAGAGGGCCTAAAATTTTTGTAAACTATATTTATTAAATGATGTTAAACTCGAAAATTATTATAAAATTTTTGAAAATACTCTTAAGAAAGATAAGTTATAATTCTTAAAACGTTATAATTATGTTTTAAATATAACAATTGATTATAGAATCTTCTTGATTATTTTTATATTCTATTGGTTTCGTAGAACTAGTGAGATTTTGAAAAGGCATAATAGAAATAACCGCACAAGGGCCCCTGAAAAGGATAATTGTTTCGTAAGGGCCATATTTTTAGAATTAGTATGATTATGGACAATTACTTCTAAGGACCTCATTTTAATAAATTGCACAGGGCCCTTAAAATCTTTGATCCGCCCCTGGTCAGAGTAAAAACGAATTTAAAATTAGTTTAAGATTAAAATCCCGAGTCTTACGGGTATTATCCACAACTTTGGAAATTTGATCTGTTTCAGGAAAAATTATATCATGGGTCAGTCCCACCACGTGTCCATGGGACCGACCAATGATAACTACCCACTTCATCAACTTTTCCATGTCATATTTTTTTTCCAAGTGAATCTTCACATTAAAAATTAAAAAATAATGAGGTGGATGATTATCATTGGTCGGTCCCATAGATGACGTGGTGGGACTGACCCGTGATATAATTTCTCCTGTTTCAGACATCAAATCTTAACCCAATACAGTTTATTATTCTGTAATAAGTAGTAGACAATAAGACTTAAACCCTGATTATAACAACATTAAAGCTGACATTTGAAAGTACAATATGCTCTGCTGCTCCTAACGATCACGACAGCCGACAGGAGCAGTTATGAAACGAAACATGAACAGAGGAAAAAACAGAGACTTCAAAACTAATAAACAAGGGAAACCATACAGCCTTGTGCTACACCACCTACAGCTTCACGGAGGTCCGGGGCGGCGCCCTCTGAACGTACGAGCTCGGTTCATCCTTTCCAAAGGGATCCTCATCAAAGGGTCATTTTCCACCTCCAAGAGACGATCAAGAACCCACAGATCATCCAGGGCATTGGCTACACGGCGTAGATCCATCTCTTCCCGAATCCTCCGGCTATGTTCCTCCATCTCAGCAACTGCAACTTGGAATGCTATCACTGACTGCATCACACGCCGATTAACCCTTCGCTCCCTTTCCAATCTAGCCCTCATAGCTCTCATTCTCAGGCCACCACCCTGTTTACACAATCCACAATCTCGTTTTAGGATTCAAAATCATAGGTTTAATTCTACCAGAAAATCTTATGCTGTATAAATAAAAAGAGCTTCAGGCTTCAGCTTCACGGAGTTTTCGAAACAAAAACATTTGAAGGCTTATGGAAATCTCTGAAACTAAAGTAAAAGTGAAAGAGAACAATGGCGAAACCAAAATCCACTCATTTCGAGGAAGAGAATGGGAGGAGATGGAGGAGCAACGGTGGTTTGGCTAGGCAATCCCCACCCTAAGGCGCCCTTTATAATCTCTACTATTATGGGGCGTTAAATCACGCGCGGAATTAAGTCAGATAATGACTGCCGGTTTCAAAGTCAGACTTTCCAGGAAGGTTAAATTTCATTGTTCTAATTTTTTTTTTAAAAATTAATTTTAATTCATATAATCATAGCTTATAATTAATATTTATTGATCTATTAATTGGTATAAAGTACTATAAATTTTTATTATAAAAATAATATTTTTTATGTAATTTATTTTATTCACATCTTAATTTAAACTATTAATTTTATTTGAATTTAATGTTTTATACACCAATCGATAATTAAATCTGCTTATTCTTATATTCAGCATGATATGATAAAGAAAATCATTTTTTCACATCAATAAAATAAGGCTTAACTCAAAAATAAGTGTCTAAATTATAAACTTTTTTGAAATATATGTTTAATATTTTTTTTTTGAAATAAATGTCTAAATTATATATTTTTTTAAATAAATGTCTAATATTTTTTTTACTAAAATTACGGGTGAGCGCTCGAGCCAGTCGAGTCGAGTCAAAAAATTTTGAGTTATTCGAGTTGAGTCAACATATTTTTCAACTTGAACTTTTTTTGAAATTTTTTCGATTCTAGTCAGTTTTAGCGAGTACAAATTAAAGCTCATGCTATTGTAAACCAGATGTTTATTGATAATTTTATTTGGCATGACCGGTTAGACCATCCCGGTTCAATTATGATGCGTAGATTTGCTGACACTTTCATATAATCATTTATTTAAGAACTAAGATTTTCTTAATGTAATTTTTCATGTGATACTTGCTATGAAAGCAATTTGATTATTCAATCATCAACAACTAAGATTGAGTGCAAATCTATTAATTTTCTGGAACGGATACAAGGTGATATATATGGGCCCATACACCTTTCATATAGTCCATCTATATATTTTATGATTTTTATCGATGCATCGACTAGATGATTATATGTATCATTGTTATTAACCCGCAACTTGGTGTTTGCGAGGCTACTTGCTCAGTTGATAAAATTACGAGCACATTTTCCAGATTATCTTATAAAGACAATCAGTCTTGATAATGTTGATGACATGTAATTTTACATATAGTATCACCAATTCGCATCAAGCCAACAAATAATCATAAGTTCTCCCCATTATAAATGGTTTTTAGTTAGGAACCAAATATTTCTCATCTTAATTTTTTTGGGTGTGCGATATATGTTCTAATTGCTCCACCACAACGCACAAAGATGAGTTTTGTTGGGAATATATATAATAGCTTCTGATAAGGATTTATTTATAACCCGATTTACTGACTATCATTTTAATGAGTCAGTTTACCTAACATTAGGAGGAGGAAATAAATAGCTGGGAAAGAAATAAGTTGGAATGAATTATCATTTTCTTATTTTGATCCACGTATTACACAATGTGAACTATAAGTTTAAAGGATAATTCATTTAGCAAATTAATTGCTAGATGATTTTGCTGACCTTAAATGAGTGACTAAGTCACGTATACTAGCTATCAATACTCCGATTAAATTTGATGTCATGGAAGGATAAACTCTAGTTGCTAATGAGTCTAACTTGCGCTTGAAGCGTAATAGACAAGCAAGTTCCAAAGATAAAGAAATCCTCGAAAAAGAAAAGGAGCTACATTTCATGATGGTCTGATCGAGGAATCAACAAATTATGAAAATCTCAAGAAGAGATTAAAAGGTCTACAACAGAGACATTGACATGAATCAGGTACTTGATAATAAAGAGATCTCAATAGATTATGTCATGTCTGGTAATAAATGGAACTAAAATTAAATCGACATTGATAATATATTTGCATGCAATATAGCACTAGAGATTTTATTTGATGATGTGGATCATGAATCATTATCAATTGGGCAATGTAAACAAAGAAATAATTGGCCAACATGAAAAGAGGCAATTGAGGCGAAACTAAAATCTCTTTCGAAAAGAAAAGTATTTGGGCCTATAACCCGTACATTGAAATGTGTAAAGCTCGTGGATATATACTAGCCTTTATGAGAAAGAGAAATCAAAAGGGGAAATCATGAGATATAAGCTCATTTGGTTGCACAAGGATTCTTCCAAAGACATGAAATTGATTATGAGGAAAATATATTCCTCGGTGGTGGATGCAACTACTTTTAGATTTTGATCAGTCTAGCAATAAATAAAATTACTCATTTTCTGCCTAATTGATGTTGTTACATCCTATTTGAATAGGCCTCTTGATAGTAATATTTATATGAAACTTCCAGAAAATTTAGATTGTCATAAGAAGTTAATTCAAGTTCTCAATAACATTATTCAATCATATTGAATATATCTTTTTATGGCTTGAAACAATTTAGGCATATTTGGTATGATCGCCTCATTGAATACTTATTAGCATAATATTATATGAATTGTTTAATTTCCCCGAGCATTTTTATTAAGATGTTTAACTCTAAATTTTTATTATTGTGTATGTTGATGATTTGAATATCGTTGAGACTCGTGAAGAGATTTCCTGTAATATCCTAAACATAGCCTAGAAGTTAAGGACTAAATAAATTAAATTAGAGTTTAATAAAATTTTAATTTTAGTGACTAAATTGAATAAATTTGAAAATTAGGGACCAAATTGAAAAAGGACCAAAAAGTGAAAATTCAAAATAGGGGAGATTGCATGTAAATTTTAAGAAATTGGAGGCCTTGCACACTTGGCAAGACCCCCCTTGGCCGGCCACCTCCATGTTCCCCAATTGGCTCATTAGACCTAGTTCATCTCCCTAGGGTGCTCCAGTCTTATTTGTGAAAAAGAAAGATGGCTCAATGAGACTTTGTGTTGATTATAGGCAGTTGAACAAAGTCACTATCAAGAATAAGTATCCTTTGCCTAGAATTGAAGACTTGTTTGATCAGCTTAAGGATGCTGCAGTGTTCTCAAAGATTGATTTGCGGTCAGGCTACTATCAGATGAAGATAAAGGATGAGGATGTGCCTAAGACAGCTTTCAGGACTCGATATGGTCATTTCGAGTTCCTTGTGATGCCATTCGGATTGACGAATGCTCCGGCTGCTTTCATGGATCTCATGAACCGCATGTTCAAGCCTTATTTGGACAAGTTTGTTGTGGTTTTCATTGATGATATACTTATCTACTCCCGGAATAAGGAGGAACATTCTGAGCATCTTCGAATTGTCTTGCAAACTCTCCGAGAACGCCAGTTGTTCGCAAAGTTCTCAAAGTGTGAGTTTTGGCTATCGGAAGTTTCATTCCTTGGCCATGTCATTTCGGCAGAAGGAATCAAAGTGGATGCGAGAAAGGTACAAACCATTCTGGATTGGAGGCCTCCGAGGAATATCAGTGAGATCAGAAGTTTTCTCGGTTTGGCCGGATATTACAGGCGCTTCGTTAAGGGATTCTCGTCCATTGCTGCTCCCTTGACAAAGCTGCTCCGAAAGGATGAGCCATTCGTTTGGTCAGAGAAACAACAGAGAAGCTTTGATCAGCTCAAGCAAACTCTTACTCATGCCCCTATTCTTATTCAGCCAGAATCAGGGAAGGAGTACACCGTGTATAGTGATGCATCGCAGTTGGGATTAGGATGTGTCTTAATGTAAGAGGGGAAAGTGGTGGCATATGCCTCACGACAGCTAAAACCCCATGAACTTAATTATCCCACTCATGATCTTGAGCTAGCTGCGATTGTTTTTGCACTCAAAATCTGGAGGCATTATTTGTATGGTGAAAGGTGCTATTTGTTCACCGATCACAAAAGCCTCAAGTATCTTCTGACTCAGAAAGATCTTAACTTAAGACAAAGAAGATGGATGGAGCTATTAAAAGATTATGATCTTGTTATTGACTATCATCCCGGCAAGGCCAATGTGGTTGCGGATGCTCTTAGTCGTAAACCAACTCTGGCTCCTAATGCTATTAATGCTTATCTTCGAGTATATCGAAGGCAAGGATTCTTGTCAGAACTTCATGTTCAATCTACTTTGATTACTCGAATCAAAGACCTCCAGCAAACTGATTCTGAACTTCAAGCTATCATGTCAAAGCTTGATTCAAAGGCCAATCAGGACTTCTCTATTCGTGATAATGGTATTCTGTATTTCAAAGACAGGGTTTGTGTCCCTAATGACGAAGAATTGAAAAGGGAAATACTCCAAGAAGCCCACCAGAGTTCCTTATCGGTTCACCCTGGATCGGTAAAGATGTACAAAGATTTGAAACCATTGTATTGGTGGCCGGGCATGAAGTCAGCCATCACAGACTTCGTGTCTAAATGTTTGACATGTCAGAGAATCAAGGCTGAGCATCAAGTTCCTGCTGGGTTGCTTCAGCCAATCGAAATCCCTCAGTGGAAATGGGAAAAGATCACAATGGACTTTGTGACGGGTCTTCCATTAACTCCGAGAAAGAATGATGCCATATGGGTGATTGTGGACAGATTCACTAAGTCAGCTCACTTCATCCCGATCAGAGTAAACATGAGTTCAGATATTTTGGCTGATTTGTATATTCGTGAAGTGGTACGTCTGCATGGAATTCCCACTTCTATCATCTCTGATCGAGACTCTAAGTTCACCTCTCGGTTCTGGAGATCATTACAGGAAGCTTTGGGAACTAGAGTACGTTTGAGTACAGCCTTCCATCCTCAGACTGATGGACAATCTGAGAGAGTTATTCAGGTCCTTGAGGATATGTTGCGAGCTTGTATTGTAGACTTCGGAAAGAACTGGGAGAAATCCCTACCTCTTGTGGAGTTCGCGTATAACAATAGCTATCAGGCTTCCATTCAAATGGCCCCGTTTGAAGCTTTATATGGTAGGAGGTGCAGAACTCCTTTATGTTGGTCCGAGTTGGGTGAAAGCAAAGTTTTAGGGCCTCAGTTGCTTCGGGAAACTGAAGAGCAAGTCAAGATTATTCATGCAAGATTGAAACAGGCCTTTGATAGGCAAAAATCTTATGCGGATCTCAAAAGGAGGGATGTTCAGCATAGTGTGGGAGACAAAGTCTTTTTGAAAGTATCACCATGGAAGAAAATCTTTCGGTTCGGGAAGAGAGGCAAGCTTAGCCCTCGTTTCATCGGGCCTTTCGAGGTTATTGAGAGAATTGGTCCCGTGGCTTACCGATTAGCACTCCCTACTGAATTTGACAGGATTCACAATGTCTTCCATGTCTCAATGCTCAGAAAGTATAGATCGGATCCCTCACATGTTCTTGAACCTGAGGATGTGGAATTGAATCCGGACTTATCTTACGGAGAGGAACCAGTTCAGATTCTTGATCGAGAAATCAGAAAGCTTCGAAACAAGTCTGTTCCTCTCGTGAAGGTTCTTTGGAGAAACCACAAGGTAGAGGAAGCTACGTGGGAACCGGAAGCGACTATGCGAGAGCAATACCCACACCTTTTTCCTCCAGGTATAAATTCGAGGACGAATTTTCCTTAAGGGGGGGGAGAATTGTAATATCCTAAACATAGCCTAGAAGTTAAGGACTAAATAAATTAAATTAGAGTTTAATAAAATTTTAATTTTAGTGACTAAATTGAATAAATTTGAAAATTAGGGACCAAATTGAAAAAGGACCAAAAAGTGAAAATTCAAAATAGGGGAGATTGCATGTAAATTTTAAGAAATTGGAGGCCTTGCACACTTGGCAAGACCCCCCTTGGCCGGCCACCTCCATGTTCCCCAATTGGAAAATTAGTTTGAATTAAAAAAAAAAGAAATAAGGGAAATATGATTATATGACATGTGGGAGAGAGAAAAGTCAAAATTGTCATCTTCCTCCCCCATCCTCTCTTCTCTTGGCCGGCCATGGGAGCTCCTTAGAGAGAAAAAAATTTGCTTGCTTGCATGTGATGTTTTAAGGGAGATTTTGAAGGTTTGAAGCAAGATTTTTGATTAGGGAGGTCAAATAAGCAAGGTAAGATGTTTTTCTTCTTCTAAGCTCAATTAAAAATGAAGTTGAAGGTTGTTAGCTTGAAATCCATGGCTGGAAATTCAATATTATGTTCTTGGTTAACTTATTTTTAAGTTAGAAGTTAAATGCATGTTGCTGGAAATTCATGTTATTACAATTGTTGAGTTTTTGAGCTTAAGGACTAAGTTGCATGGATTTGGAAAGTTATAGGGACTGTATTGTGGATAAATTTATGAAGTATTTTGATGTTAGGATGCTTAAAATGGTCTAATGTGGACTGACTTGAAGTAAAATGAAGCATGAGAAAGTTTGGTAGTGAATTAAGTGATAAATGTGATTTTTGGGACTGTTTTGTAAGAGTTGAAAAATCAGTGGACTTAATTATTTTTGTTGAATCTGGAAAATTAATATGTAATTCATAAGATAATGTTTTAAGAGTGTGGAAATTAAATTATAGGTACTTTGGTTAAAAAGATGAAGAAAAGGAAGTGTTAGAATTGGTAAAGTGTTTTGGACTAGCTTATAGGTGATATTTTGGTAGCTTCATAAAATGAGCTGAAAACTCTTTTTAGATGCAAAATTAAAAATGGTTACATAGGTAAAATGTGCTTGAAATTGAGCCTACTAAAGTTTACAAGTGTTGGATGAGTTGAATTGGTGATAAGGTTGATGAATTTTGAGTTGAAATTGATGTAGGTGAAATCTGTCCAGAATAGGCCCTGTTCTGGACAGTAACTTCAAAAAATTCCATAGAATAATGTACAAGGAATTTGGGGCTGGGATTGAACAGTCTATAACTTGGATGAGTCTACTTTAATTAGAAAAAAACCTCACCTCGTTTGCCCTTATAAATTAGGAGATATAAGAGAAACAAAAAGATTGGTCCAGACTGTTCCGAAACAGCACTGCTGTGTCCTTAAATTGAAAACTGGTATCGATTGGTTCGTAGGAAAAATGCAAGCTTTATATGGTTCAAAAGATGGTTTCGTTAGCTTTCCAACGAGGTAAAGTGGGCAATTTTTGGACATGTGGATCAAGAGATAAAAATAGTTTAGTGAACATTGTACAATCTGTCCAGGAGTATAACGTTACTGTTTTGGTGGTTTTAGAGTTGTTAATTATGATATATATAGTTCGAATGTATTTTGATGATGTGTATATGCTTTTGTGTGTTTTTAGAGGCTTCTAAAGAATTGGATAGTGAGGAAGAGCTGAGGCAAGAGCTTGCCAAAAGAAGGAGCAAGGGGCCAATCATCCACAATCCTTAGGAGTTTTGCTTGGATTGTTTGTGAGTGTGACCTTCCTTGGGGTTGGGACTAGGTCCTAACCCAATTCTGATTTTTGATTATTTATGATTAAACCGGTATGAAATATGACTTAATACCAACTTGGCTAATCTTTAAGGGGAGAGTGAAATGTTATGAGAACTTGTTTGTTGCCATGTTATTTGTTAGCATGTTGATTGAATATGTATTGCCTATTACGTAATTGTTTTGGTTTGTTCATACCCATGCATTGCATATGCCGAGGTATGAATGGCATGCTTAAGCTTGGGATGCAAGGTACGTGTACATGCATTTGTTCCATGAAATTAAGGTTCTGATTTTTAAATGTGGTTGGCATGTTTAATGCAATGTATATGAAATGACATGAAATGAATTCTTATGAGCCTAAGCACATTGGCCTAAGAGGCTTGGTCTATGAGGACCGTGTTATTGAAATGATATTGAATATTGGATTGATATGCTTAAATTGGTAATCGACAACCTTGGTACCTAGTTGGTTAGATAGGAGGGCATGCCTTAGAATCTAGAGCTCATTGTATCGGGTAGGACTTCGGTCCGGGGCAATTGGCCCTTATTGGCGACAGACGGAGGGTACGTTTTTGGTCATTGGCGACAATAGGAGGGTTTGACCAGCACTATAGGTGCATATTGTGGCGACAGTTGGTTGGAGATTCGATTATCTTCTAGCTAAATACCAAGGTGGTTGTAATGATTTAATTAACTTGAATTTAAATTGCACTATAATTGTTAGTTAAATGCAAGCATGATCACTTGTTATGAAAATGCACTTGTCATTGGCATATTATTTATCGGATTGTCATATATTGAACATTGGATTGTTACATGTATTTGGATTGTCATATAGTGAACATTAAATTGATACGTGTAATCGGATTGTCTCATGTTGAACCTTGAATTGAATTGTTATACATTGAATTAATATGTGTACTTGAATTTGGTGTGTCATGGCATATGATATATGTTTGGATTGTCTTGGATTGTTTTGATTCTTTGTTTTTGTTACCTCACTAAGTACCTTATGTACTTACCCCCGGTCCCTTCGCTCTTCCCAAACATTTCAGGTTGATCGATTTATAGCTCGGTCTCGGATTTTCGTCGTTCGGATCAGCAGCAGCACAAGCCAAGTATGATCTTTTTGTATCTCCTAGTGGTGGCTAGTCTTGTTTAGTTAGACCATGCATTTTGATTACTTAGACGGTTTGTATATAGTAAATCATTTTGGTAGCTTCGGGCTTAAACTTGTATAACTTAAGAATGATGTTACATTCGAAACGTTTAATACGTATGTATATTCGTAATGGATTGCATGTTATGGAATGGAAAGGAACGAACTATTGATATTGTTATATGGAATGGATAAAGGAATTATAGAACTATTGAATGAACAATAGGCTTCGGGAATGTTTAGTAATGAATATAAGTTGCTAAGTGGTTTAAAGGCCTAGTAATAGGAAAAAGTTTTAAATTACCCCTAAAATCGGTACTGTTAAGTTAAGTTAAGTTGGTAAAACGTTTGCCCGGGCCGGGTTATCGGAGTGCTCGTGGATCGGTGACGCCCCTTTCCTACCGGCCCGGGGTGGGGGTGTCACATTTCCTCAAATCCTTGTGCATCAATCGGCATATAAAAAAATGTTGAAAGAGACTTTACATGCATAACGCATATTCATTGATCATCCTTATGGTTGTTAGGTCTCTCAATGTAAACAAAGATTTTTTTTGCCTCAAGAAAAGGGTAATGACATTCTTGATCTAAAAGCACATTATATACATTATTTGATCTGGAAGCATCGTATCCTAGCTAGTCCAAAAATATTATTTAAGTGCTAAGAGATCATCACCTTTAAATAATTATTATGCATGAGGCAAAGCCGAAATATGTGTTTGGCTAAACATATCATAAAGATATGTGAATTGCTTTCACAAGATAAGATGCAACCTATCTTGTGTAGAGATAATGCACAATTTATATCTCAAGGTGGATATTGATGGAGGCTCGGAAGTCCTGTCAATTTCCACCTTTGTCAGATTGTAGTATTTAAGGTTGTCGAACCCACAAGAACTGTGTCGACTTTACTAGTTTTTAAGACTGCACTAAAGAAAATAAAAACACAAATAGTTGTTGGATTGGATTAACTAATTTAACTAAACTAACTAAGTTATGGAAAGATAATAATAAGAAATATGAGGTTAGATTGAATGTTTTGTAGAGGAGGATCCAGTTGTATCGTCTATCCACTTATTAATGTAATGGGTTGAACTGCCGCCTCGGCGGATCGCACAAAGGGTCGCCACAGCTGCCTAGGCGGGGTTATACCTTGTCGACAATTCAACTTTTCATAGTTCGACAGAGCATCCTTGTATGTCTTCTTCCTTATCCCTAAGCGAAGAGAACTGTTGAAACCCACGTCTTGATGATACCTCCCGGCGTGAATCAAGGGCGGATAACAACCAAACACATACGTCTTGTTAGTCGCTGAAATCCTAGGCGGTTAATCTCTCAACCAGATTAGTCAATTCCTTTGAGTAAAGACCATATTCTCTCGTTTCGTGAGCCTAACTCTCCCGAGCTTAGACAAATAGATATTCCTTCACATACTTATCATCTCGAGCTCATATGCAAAGAAAGTTAAGTACCCGTAAAGAATAAACTATGAAATAAGTTTTGCATTGATAAATATCAAGAACAATATAACTTTCCTCTCCATCTACTCCACAAACAACCTAAACCTCCAAGGGAGTTTAGAACATATTGTGGTCGGCGGCTAAGGATATGTGTTATGTGTGAAAACCGACTCCCTTAACCTAAACCTAACAAGTGTTTTATATAGGCCAAGCCTCAAGCTAAGTTTTCTATGCAAGGAAAGAGTTCTAAATGGAAAGAAATATAACTCCTAATTAAACTGTATTTTTTTATTCTTATTTCCTAAATTATCTCTTCTTTCCCGCGGTGGACTTTGACCAGGGCTTGACCTCTTAAATGGGCTTCGTCTTTCTCTTGATTTCTGTCTGTTAAGATCGACATCTTTTTCTCTCTCTGTCGAGCACCAGTTGTTATCTTTACGCTGCTGCCGCGGCCTCCTATGTACTGTCGTGGCGGGTGCTTCATCTGCAATTCAGCATCTATCTCAATTGGCTATCTGAGTGATGTAGTTTCCTGTCTAAGAAAGAAAACTATCAAACACATATGTTTTATACCAATTAATGGGTGAATTCATAAAAGCAGTGTTCGGATGTTGGACTATGAAAAATAACCGAAAATATCCATTATCGCCTTTAATTTTGTCTTTATTAGCAATAGTTGAGTATGAAATGATGTAAATAATGAGGATTTTTAGGTACTCATCAAATATATCAAATGTGATAAAACGAAACATATTTTTGAAGTTTCGTCCCTCATGATATTCAGAAGAATAGTATTCAATGAATTATTTCAAGTAATAATTTGGAAGATTTATCCACTAGTGCATAATCTACTTCAATATTTGAAGATTGTATTCAATAGTGAATTATGAAGATTCAAAGATCTTATGTGATATTTTAAAGAGGGGGAGTAAATACGTGTTGCACTCTTTTTCCCTTAACCGAGGTTTTTTCCCAACGGGTTTTCCTGGTAAGATTTTTAATGAGACAACATGTTATGCGTATCAAAGATGTGTGTACTATTTTTCCTTCTCTAAGAATTTTTTCCCACAGGTTTTTTATCTTAGTAAGGTTTTAACGAGGCACACTATCTTTATGGATATCCAAGGGGGAGTGTTATGAATATCTTTATTTATGGTGGATATCCATATATTAAGTTAAACTTTAATGAGCTTTATTATTATGGTTTAATACCCATTAAAATTAGGGTTTCCATCTTATGCCTATAAATATAAACTTTTGGTCAAAGCTTTGTACACAACCCTACTTTGAGAATATAATAAAATCTCTCTCTTTTGTCTCTCATCTTTGTTCTCCTATTTTATTCTTGTTTTTTACTTTATTCACAACACTTAACCATTTATTCTCGATAAGTTGTTTTTCTTTCTTTTGTTCTCTCTACAAATGAAAAAATATTCTAATTTATTTATATTTTGATATTTCATTCTAATTATATTTTTATTTATTTATTTTTATTTTAATATTTTAATTTGTTTTCCTTCCTAACTGTAATTCATTATTTTAATTTATTTTATATTTTAATACTTCATTCTAATTATAATGGGTTTTATTTTAAATTTCTTTTTTAATATTTTCAAACTTTTAAAATAAGATGAATATCTAAGAATATTTGTTTAGAAAATGAGCCATAAAATTGAATATTTTTTACTGTCATCAACAATTTGATACAACACTACTAATAAGTTTGGGATACATTTTATGCCCAGATTTATTTCAATGCCCGAATTCCTGTGAGGGCATTCGGACGAAGGAAAAAATTATAAAGACTTACATCGACGTAAATCCTTATAATTTATTATTGGTTACTAGACTGGATATATATTAATGTAAGTTTTTATAAAACATAATTTTTAAAACAATAAAAATAACTCAATAAAATAAATAAACTTTTAATATAAAATCTTGTTTATTTCATTAAAAATAAATTTTTAAAATTATTTTCAATAAAATTTACCAAACAACGAAAAATGATTTACACAGTTTCATCCAAACACATGAAAATGACTTCTGTAATTAGTTTTTTAAAAAATGTAGTTCATTTTCCAAAATTCATTTTCCAGAAATAGTTTTCAGTGAAACAAACGGACCCTTAGTAAGAAACCATATTTAATAAATCAAATTGGTTTCTTATTTTTCATAATAATTTTAAATTCTATTTTTCCATTTTATTTTGAAAATATAATTTTAGACATCGTTCGATAAAATTTTAAAATATTTGTTTATAGAGAAAATGCAGCATCTTTATTTTTAAAAAAATACGATTTTCAATATCATAAAAAGCTTCGAATAAAATGATTTCCGGTTTAAATTTTAACTTAAGAAAAATAACATATGATAAATTTAATTTTTAATTGTAAAAAATTAAAATGGCTAAACTTGAAATTTTACATATTTTGGGCACTTATCTTAGGTACTTATTTTACCAAAAAAACATTAAGTACTTATTTTAAAATATATATATATAGTTTGTGCATTTATTTATTTATAAGTTAAACAATTTTTCAACAGTGTTACCTTAAAATACTAATGGAATGAAACTTTAAGCACCTATTTTAGCAACAAAAAAAATTAGACACCTATTTCAGAAAAAATATATAGTTCAAACCTTATTTTAGCCGGAAAAAATATTAGGCACCTATTTCAGAAAAAGTGTACAGTTTAGGCACTTATTCCTGAGTTAAGCCATAAAATAATGATATGAATCTAACATCTTTTTTATTAATGGTATCTTAAAATACAAAAATTAAATAAAAATAATATTTTTTGGATAAATGTGTGTTTTATTATCCAAGAAATACAAATCTCTCAAAAGAATATTTTGGGCAGCCATCCCGACTAGGGAATTTCCCAAGATGTGCAAAGAGTCCTATTTACATCATCTAAATGTATATTCTTACCCCTTAATCGATACGAACCACCTCTATAATTCACCTAAGTACACAATTTTCAGATCTATTTATATGTTGGAAAAGCCTTCGATTACGCTCCTCCCATACAAAATAAACAAAGGAGCCCCAAGCTAGCTTATGCAATTGAACAATCAAGGACCTCCCCCTCAAATACAAACACAACCAATCTAATTTAGAATCCCAAGACAACATACTTCTATGGAGACCACATAACCTCAAGACCTCATTCCAAACAGTCCTGACAAAGTATAAACTAAAAAGAGGTGATCTCGAGACTCCAACATGTCCTCACAGAATACACACCCTTCTTTCACCTCTTGGCCCATCCTTAACAATTTATCTCGAGTAGACAACCTATTCAATATTGTCATTCACAAAATAGTAGAGTGCTTAAGAATGTACAAGGAAAACCAAACCATCCTATGCCAAGACACCCTGGGTCTGACCTCACGAGTTGCCTTTCAGACAGTCTCCATTGTTAGACCATTCCCCTGTATCAGCAAAGGCTACACCTTGCCTCTCAGATTTAACAATTTTTTCAAGCACCAGATATAATATTGCTTAGGCTACACTGTCCAATCATCCCCATCCTTTAGGACATTTTTAAACCCAGGCCACCCATAAAGACCCCTCCGAGGCAAGCAATTTTTATTACAAGAAAAAAAAACAATCTTGGTTTCACTCTTGTAAGTTCCTCAACCCCAAACCACCTTCATTTTTAGGAGAACAAATATATTTTCACCCCACCCTTGCACCCTGGGTAGAACAATCCTTACCTTTCCAAAAAAACATCACACAAAGTTGTCCAATTTGGCCCAACACACATTTCAAAAAAATCATCTACCTACACCAAAAGTTAACCATGCTGAACAACACAGCTCTGATCAATTGAAACCTCTCATCATAACTCAACAATCTTTTCAACCATTGCCCCAGCTTTGCTCGAATTTTCTCAATAAGGATAATACAATCCTTCTCCGAGAGCTTCCTAGTAACCAAAGGTAAACCCAAATATCTAATTGGAATTACTCCCCTCCTGAAATCTATAAGCTCACTCAAATCACTTTGTTGTTCAGCAGATAAACCAGCCACAAACAATTCAAACTTAGACACATTTAACCTAAGCCCAACCAACTCATAAAATTTCTCTAAGACACATTAAACACCCAACAAAGAATGCAAATTGCCCTTTTAAAAAATCAATAAGTCATTCATAAAACATAGATGGGTAAGGTAAATCCTTTTGCACTTGGGGGTAAATCTGAAAAATATCAGTTTCAGCAGCTTTATCCAACAAACGAGATAAAACATTCATTGCAATAACATAAAAATAAGGTGAAAGAGGGTCACCTTGTCTCACACCCCTCTCCACATTAAAAAAACCTACCAAAGTTTCATTTAATGATATTAAGAATCTACTACTAGTGAAGCAAGCCTCAATCCAACTTTTAAATAACACCGACAATCCCATAGCTTCTAAAACCTTATAGAAACTCTCAACTAATCGAGTCAAAAGCATTCTGAAGATCCACCTTCAGAGCATATCTAGGGAAAATGACATTCCTACCATAACCCCTTACCAGTTTTTGAGCCAATAGAGTGTTATCTACAATGTACGACCCTTAAGAAAGACAAACTAATTTAGGAAAATCAAATCAGACAAAACAACATTCAACCTCTCAACTAAAATCTTTGTAATACATTTATACACCATAGAGCAACATGAGATTGATCTAAAATCCTTAGCCATACGAGCATTAGGAACCTTAGAAACCAAAGTAATGGTCGTAGCATCAAAAGCTAGAAGAAGAGAGCCAAAGCTTAAAAAAATACCTAACTGTTGTCAAGAAATCATGACTCACTACCTCTCATGCATGCTTAAAAAACAATGATGTATAACCATCAGGGCCAGGAGTTTTATTTTTATCCTGGCCAAAAATTGTTGCCTTTATTCCAGCATCTGTGACCCCCTGGTAAGATTTGAATGAGCTAAAATAGGAAGATAGACCTGTAAGAGCTCTCTTAACTCGTCCACACCACAACCTGTAACTTGTTCATCCTTAGAACCAATCTGATTCTTATAAAAAACCACAATCTCAGCCTCCATTTCCTCAAAAGATTCAAGCCTATTACCATGAGCATCTACCAAAAAATGAATAGTACCCCTACGCCTCTTCTCAGTCACATTAAAATGAAAAAAAATTAATCTTCTGATCCCCTCATGTAGCCACTGAATCTTGGCCTTCTGCTGGAAAAATAAAGATTCTACCATTTTCAAGTTAAACAACTCAGATTGAAGCATTCTTTCCATTTCGAGACTATCTTGAGTAACATCATGCCCCAAGTTGAGTAACTGCAAACTTTTCAATTGAGTTCTCTTCTTCACCACTCTCTTAGAAATCCCATCACAATGCTTCCTATTCAACTCCCTTAAAGGAATCTTCAATCGCTTTAATTTTTAAAATAAAACCTGCATAGGATTACCCTTCATTTTCTCAACCTACGACTACTCAACAATCTTTCTAAAGTCTGGGTGTAAAGTTTAGAAATTGAAAAATTTAAAAGTCTTAGGCCTTGATATTGGAGCAGTAACAACCATACGCACCAAAGCAGGATAATGGTCTGAAACCCCTAATGCCAAAAACTCAACATGCGCATCAGGTACCCCCATATACCACTCAACATTGACCAGGACTCGATCCAGCTTTCTAGACAAAAAACCTCCCCTCCTGTTTATTAGACCAAGTAAAATTTAGCCTTGCAAAAGGGTGATCCTGCAAACCAACATCACTCAAACAATCTCTAAACTCAACCATATCAGAGGTAAACCGAGCTTTTCCTCCAAAAGCAAAACTATAATACCCTGACAATGTGACTTTAAAATCACCCACAACCAACCAAAAACAAGAACCCACCAACAATCCTACTTGTCTTAATTGAGACCACAACTCCCTCCTTACCACCCTATCATTACTGTCATAAATAACAGTAAGAGTAATCTTCTTCCCCTCAATCACACCTCTTAGAGTAATAGATTGACTTGTAGTAAAAAAAATTGACAGTTGCAAGTTTTTTTCACAAAACCCAAATCCTTCTATTTCCAGATTCTGAGTAGATAGCCTGGCAATTCCAATTATCAACAAACTTAACAAAATGATCAGAGAAGTTATACTCTCTAATCCGAGTTTTCAAAAGACAAAGCACATCCACTTGTAACTTTTTCATACGCTTCAAAACCTTATTCTGTTTTTAGGAGTATTGAATCCTCCCTCTCACATTCAAAAGCTTATGGTCATTGAGAAGAAGCACACCCCCTCCGACCAACAACCTTTCAATAACCTTTTAGCCTTTTCACTTTATCCGATTTTTTTGTTTGAATCTCCTGTAAGATAGAAGCAGCCCTAGGTTGCCTAACCATTCCCTCACCCCCAGAAATATCAGAATCCATAAAATTTAACATCTCAAAACGATTCCTAAAAGCAGTCAAACTCGTTTGACACCCCCGATCTTTACCCTTTCTCTGAGAACTAGGCAGAGAAGAAAACTCCAAACTATCAACTATAGCAGAGGCCTGCACAACGACATTCTCCCTACCAGATTCCACATCACTACGCACCTCCACCTCACTCTTATCGTGAACAACAGGAGACACATGAGATGCAAAAGCAACCCTAGCAACCTTAGCCACACCAGTTTCCACAGTAGCAGTAGCAGGAAGGTCCTTATTAACTTCTTTCTTAATCTCACACTGTTTTCCCGAATGATCAAATAATTGACAATGAACACACCACACTGGCATTCAAGGTACCCTAACTTTCACCCAAACAAAGACTCATCCCTTATTCGCACAAGAATAGATTGTGGAATCACCTGATCTGCCCTCATCTCAACGCAAACCTTAACAAACTCCAAACGCTCTCTGGAAGCAGTAATAGAATCCATATAAAGAGGAACTCATAAGCCACTAGCAATAATAATTTTTTATATCTTTTATATCGTTAAATAAAATTATTTTTAAATATATTATCTCTTTCATTATTATAAAAAATTATCGTTTATATCTTAAAAATTATTTTGACTCGCCGGTAAATAACACTATTTATAATTTAAAAAAGTTATAGGTTAAACTTCAATAAACTAATTAAATATTTTATTTTTAATAATTAATATATATTTAAAATAAAATTTATTCATTATTTACGTCATTTAATGTAACTAGAAAAGGACGGGTACTCTCTTTTGTGTGCAACAGCCAACAGAAATCTTAGAGCTGAAAACCGCTTAGAGATGAAACCATCCGCAATTGAAAACCAGTAGAGACGAGTGGGTCAACTTTTACGATTTAAAAAATGGTAGAGATTTTCAACATTTGATTAAATAATTATGACGGGGAAATTATTATTATTATTATCAAAAGAAAATTCCACCATATTCTCTCCCACTTTCACCCTTTCCATCTTTTCTGGAAAACCGTTAAAAGCACAAAAAATAAAAAATAATAAATATGAATGTTGTTGAATGTTGCATTGATAATAATATATGTTTTTTTTATAAATCTTAGTTATAATTTAGATCATATTTATTGAGAAGGTGAAAGGATTTTAGGGGAAAGAATGTGATATTTTTAGTAGGTTTAGAATTTACGATTCAAAAAAATAAAACGATAAATAATTTAACCATTCAATTAGTTTTAAGGGGTTACAACGATAATTAGATGTTCCAAAGGGTTATGCGTTTGTGGATACAATTTATGAGCTTTTGTCTCGCTCGTAATATGTACAGATTCGTAAGATAAGTTCAGAAATAAATATGATGGTTGATAAACTAGCTATAAAAGGCCGTGGAGTTGATGTGGATGTTATCTAGTATCATTTCATCTCTCAATATTTCGTCAAGTTAGTTAGTAGGGAGACAGAATATAGGTAAGTTTAGTATTTATTTTTTTTACGGTTTCATGTGTTTGTTTTCGTTTAAAGCGAATTTTTTCGGATTTTATACTCTGATAACGCTATAAGTACTTTTTTCTTTTACTTAGGTTTTAAAAGGTTTTTAACGAGACCTATACTAATATCTACCTATCAATAACAAAATCTAAATAAATATAAAAAATAAAGTATCAAGAGAATGTTCAAATGTAATTGTCACGGGGTCATTACCCTCTTATTAAAAGACATGTCTGATAGGATGTGCAACGCCACCGTTTATATACTTCAAGACCTCCCTTTTCATTTCTGATGTGGGATTAATGTTCCTTGCCTCTTTTTAGGCATGACATTCTCCCCCACTCAACCTCGTGAGGCCTTCCGCTCTCGTGATTGGAATCTTGTCACGGTTGTTCACCCTGTCTACCCCTCTCATAGGCGTTCGGCGTGAAATCGAATAGTCAAAGGGTCGTTCTGATACCACTTGTCACAAGGTCATTACCCTCTTCTTAAAAGACATGTCTGATAGGATATGCAGCGCCACCGTTTACATACTCCAAGACATCTCTTTTCCTTTCCGACGTGGGATTAATGTCCCTTGTCTCTTTTCAGATGTGACATAATGGTCTGATTTTTTTATTAAATAAATGATTATATTTTTAATACAAATATTAAAATTTGAATTCATATAAAAATAGGTTGAAGTAATCATTAATTGTTTAAAGAGTGTGGTTTTGAATTGTGAATCTAATAAGACCTTGATTCAAACACTTTATCCATCTCAACCTAACTTAAGATTTAAGATTCGGTTTAGCCTTTTAAAATATAAGTTTAGGCATTAGGATGGGAATATAGGCCAATTGGTATGTGTGAAAAAGGATAATTAAAGAAAAAAATAACATAATGATGATGATTATAAAATATATTTTATTTTTAAATTAAAATATATATTATCGATGATAATAATTAATTTTTTATTGTGAGTATTTTCGTTAAGAGATAAATAATTGGTTATAAAATGTATTCTATTTTTACCGATGAAAATCAAACTTCTAACCTTATGGTTAAAAGATAAGATAGACAATCATCGCATCATATCTTATAGTTATAAAAAAAACTATTTTAAATAGTCTTAAATAAAAATAAATACTTAAAATATATTTCTTTTAGATTTTAGGTGCTTAAGTTATTTTTATAAAAATATGTTTTTAAAATTTTGATGATAATAATTTTAGGTGTTTAATTACTAAAGGGTGTTAAAAATATTAACCAGTCATTTAGACATATGATATTTATTTAATTTTTTAATTTTTTAATAATTTTTAATTTTGAAGTATTTCATTCCTTTTTTTTTTTCCATCATTTATGAGGTGAGAAGCCAAAGCATCCTAGCAATAAAAGACTATTCCAAGCACATGCAAGGTTGTGGCTTTTAGGTGCATAAAAGATGTCCACATTAGGGAAGTAAATGCCTTTTCATAACTAACCTGACAAATATGGCCCTAGATTCATGATCTAAAATAGATTTAAATAGGATAATTTAAATTTGATCTAAAATTCGAAGTAAATTGACCTGAATTAAAATTAAGTTAAATTTTAGTTGATTCAAAAATAGATCTGAACGGATTAAATTTAAATTAATTTTTATTTGAATCGAATAGATTAAAACCAATTTTACTCGAATCAAAAGCAATATAAATAGAAGGCAATCCAAAGTAAAGAAAATATATTAAAATAAAGAAAGAAAGATGTGATACGTACTTACGCACAACTCACGAAAAAAGTCAAATATGCATACTATATAAAGTGTAAAAACTTAATTTGGTCTGAAAATTTAACTGCAATTTATTATTTTCTTTTAAACTGATATTGACCTGATCCAAAATCAATTAACACAAAAATAATTATCTTGATACTAATCAAACTGAAAGTTAATCGATTCAAAAATCAACGACCCGATCTAATAATCGAACTGAAATCACCATAAACTCGATCCAAAATCAAACATCTGAACTAACCTTAATCCAATATTAAACCTAATATAATTAGACTCAAAATAATTCAAATCAAAATAACTCGAACTGAACTTAAACCAAATGACACGTTTATCACCTTGCTGGTAACCCTAGCAAGCAGAGATTTAGGGTTCTTGACAATTCTCCAAACTTGTCTTCCATGAGGGCTTTGTTGGAGTGGATGTCTTTAAAACCCATTCTCTAAATATGCCAAAATTAGCTGGAAATTATAAATTTAATGCACAAAAAGTGAAAGTGTATGATATTTGATGTTTTGAGGGAGCAGTAGGTGAGGTGGGACAGTCAAAAATAAAAAGGGAATGGATTGGAAAGCATGACTTTAATGTACCAGTTTAGAAATGTTCAATCAATCTTTTCTTAAAAAACAAAAGAAATGTCCAATAAATCTCCATCTATTTGTTAATCTCCATCATTAGAACTATTAATCTCCATGATTTGAGAATTAGCACAAATATTTTTTTAATTAACTAATAGTGATTACAGTAATATATGTTTTAGAATATAATCTTCATTATTTGACATTGATTGCTCAATCACTCTACTGACATCATTGGTGCTCAAACCCGTAACCTTTAAGAACAACAACAATTCCTTTAACCAGTTGAGCTAGAGGCTCGTGCAGAACAACACTGATACTAATTAATTATGTAATGGTATTAAGTGCATGTCACTCCATGTAAAATTACAACACAATGAAATTAAATTAAAGTTTATCATACATCCATTAAATGGAGAAATAATATCAATAGGTCATATTCTCGTCATGTTATTTATGGGCCAACCAATCAAATGTATCTATTTAATTATTTTTTATTTCATCTTTTTATTAAGTGAATCTTCATTTGATAAAAAATGATTTTAAACTTAATTTACAGTATATATTAGTGAAAATCCACTTGATAAAAAAGACGAAATAAAAAAATAATTAAATAGATACATTTGATTGATTGATCTTATAAATAACATGGTGCGAATGATCCATGATATAATATTTTCATTACAGATTTCGGTAATAAATAAGAATATATTTTTTTTTTAAATTTGAACAACATAATTAGTAAATATACATAATTTTATATAGATATAGAATCAAACAAAAAAATTACATTGAGTAATAAACAGCACTATATCAAGATTTAATATGCCAATTTCTATGACTAAAGAACATTTTAAAATAAATCTAAATTAAATCCAAATATATTGAAATTTAAACGGATACATTAAAAGTACCGTAGCCTCTCCCTGCTAAGGACTCATCGGCACCTTGGGTTTTATTAAAACAAGAGGAAATAGAAGAGAGAGAGAGAAAAGGTATAAACAAATTTTAATCCTTAAATTTTGTAATTTTTTAATTTGGTCCTTCATTTTTTATGATACTGGTTTCTAAATTTGATGACCCACCAGCAGCTCTCGATGAACACAAGCAGTAACGTCGATCATCTGCGACGCCGTGATCTTCCTGGAAAAGTTTGATGTGGGATCATGTCAGTAAGGTTCCTGAAACTTAGAATCTCTGGGTCGATTCTTTCGAAAGCGTCTCTCATCACAGGGTCGTTTACCACCTCAACGAAACAGTCGTGAACCAAGGAATTAGCAAGAGAATTGAGTAGGGATTGTAGCTGCAACTCTCTGCTAATCCGTCGGTTTCTCTCCTCCATCACTTGAACCGCAGCTTCCAAAGCTCTCGATGATGCCAACGCACGCCTATTACTCCTTCGCTTCCTTGCCAATCGAACACTCAGAAGTCTCGTGCTACGTCCCTGTTTTTGACAAACAAGTTTTCAAGAATCAAAACCCGTAAGTAAAAAGAGTTTTCTTGGACCAACACTTGTTTTTCCAGAAAGAAAAGAGAAGGGAAGAGAGGGAAACTGACCAGTTTGCTTTGGGAGGAGCGATGCTGCGAACAAAGACGAAAGAAAAACCCAACCATTTGAATAAAAGAACCCAGGAAAACGAAGAAGACAAGATAAGAACCGTTGCAGTGATTCAGCTCGCAAAGGAGGTGAGGGAAGGCTTATTTTTATAGACAGATTTTCAGAAAGTCCTATACTTCTGAGAGAAGGCTTGAATGCCATTGGTTAAACTCTAAATCTTTTAGGGTAAATTAAAAATAAACATTTAATTATAAAATTAATATCGGAATGATCATTAATCTTTAAAAAATAATAAATATATCATTTAATCTTTAAAGTTAAGTTATTTTAATACTAACTTAAGTGTTTTTTTATGTAGTTTATACAACTTTCTAACTAAAAATGGAGGTATCAGTGGTCCTCCAACTCTCAAGTAGACCAATAATATGCAATTTAGGATAATATACAAATCAGTCCTTTAGTGTGTCTTATCTTACAACTTCATTCTTTAATATTTATAAAAAATAATTTTGGGATCAAAAGTAATGCAGAATAGGGATAGGCAAAAAACTCGATTTTCTAGTCCCGGTCATAATCGAGACTTGATCCAATATTTAGGTTTCGGTCATAATGAGACTGTGATTGAATCTTGATTTTTTGGACCCGGTACCCGATGGTTACCCAATAGGACCGGGACCAATACCAAATATTTGGTATTGTTTTTTATCAAACATTTTCTTTATGTATGAATAATTGAATATTATGACTATAATTAGTTTTAAAATTTTAATTTTCAAGCCTACAATATTCTAATTTTATTATTCAATATTATTATTGGTGGTTAAATTTTTTTCTCTAATTACTCAATTTTTTTAAGAATAAACTAATTGACCGATTCTCACCAGTAACTAGACCGATTCTTAAAATTTAGGACTCGGTGTGACAAGGACGAGACTGATTTTAATTTTCATAAATTGGTGGTTACTGTAATCACTCATTTTTAACCGGATTTTTAGTATTTTAGTGTTTTGTAATAATATTATAATTAATATAAAAAAAGTAAAAAAATAATAAAAAAGCAAAAAAAAAAAAAAAAATGAATGAATTTTACGTGGACCACAAGGGTCCACGTCACCCTAACTTCCCCACCCCCCATGTCTCTCACGCCTATAAATAGGCAGTGGGGGCTGCCTCACAAGAGAATGAGCCGGTGAAGGCTTAGCCGAATAAGAGAGCAGTGCTCTCGGCTAACCAAGGACCGGGGGAAAACCTCGGTCTCATCCGGTTCGATCGGGTCTTATTTTTAGGATTCGATCTTAGTTAAATTTTTTGGAGGGGTCGTGGTAGATCTCGGTGGGGACTTCATCGGGGTTAACCGTTCGTATTTTTAGGTATAATTTCTATCTTTGTATTTTGAATATTTTAATGAAATATTGTTGTTTATTATTAGATTTTAATTTATGTTTTAGATTAATATTTATAGTTGTTTTTAATTTATGTTGTAGATTAATATTAATTTATGTTTATGTTTTAGATTAATATTTATGTATGTTTTAATTTATATTTTAAATTAGTCTTTTATTTGTTAGATTAGAATTTATGTTTTTATGTATTTATTTATGTATTTATTTTTATGTGATGTATTTAATTTATTTTTATGTTTAAGTTGTATGAATGAATATTTAATTATTAATGCGGACCCCTAAATTCGGTCGTAAGCGAGGCCAACTCCAGTGTAGTGGTGGTGGTTCGGACGCTTACCTTCGGTTTTAGGTGCTTTAAAATAAATGCGCAAATTTAATTAAAAATTAATTTGATCGTCAAATTAGCCCAAAAAATTTAATATTAATGAAGCGGTAATTAATAAAGTACCAACTTTGGGCGGTGTGGGGGTGCTAATCCTTCCCCATCCGTAACCGACTCCCGAACCCCAAACTTTTAAATCTCTGGTTTTATGGTGTCCGGTCTACCAAAACGGCCGGTGGCGACTCCAATTTTATAAAAATGATTTTTAAAAGAAAAACCCCACGTGGAAGACATTATTTCATAAACGACACATCAAATATGTTTTTCACGTCAAAAAAGAAGAATTTTAGCGAAAACTATTAATCGTGGATTTTTAAGATCGCTACAGATGGCGACTCCGCTGGGGACGAAATTTAATTTTTGTTTTTCAAACAGAAAGAAGTGAGTCGAGCTTTTCAAATGATTACTGCTTTACTAATATTAAAGATTCTGGGCTAAAGTGACAATCAAATTAATTTTCAATTGAATTTGCGTTTTTATTTTTCCGCATTTAAAAATGGCATTTAAACCCGTCTTTTTAAGTGGGGGGAAAAGGCTAATGCTTTCGTGGAGATATCGTTCTCCCGTATGGGCCCTAGCCGAAGTACCTTCGGGGCTCTACTACCTTATGCTTTCGTGAGGATATCGTTCCTTCGTATGGGCATAAGCGAACGGGTCCCCCTGAATTGAACCCGGTCAAAATGAGCCTATAATGGGTGATGATCGGGGGCTTTGCTACTCTTACTAGAGGACAGCTCGGACAATTCGGGTCCCCTTTAGTACCAACACTACATGTAGAGAATTAGATTACTTACCCCTTAGAGCCATGCGGATACCCTAGGTGAACTAGACAGGATATCTAAGATTGCCCTTCTCTGTTTACTTTTACGCAAATTTATTTTCATGTAATTTATTTTTGCGTCTATTATTTTTGTCCGATACTAACCTGGTTTCTTTTGCTTTTATTTCCCTTTTTGCATTCATCACATCTTGCATTTTGCATCAAGGGTATGGATTTGAGTGGTTCATCCTACATAGGAAACATTCATCATGGAAGAGAGGTATCTAAAATCCTCAACCCTAGCGTTAGAAATCGATCAGAGACATCGATTAAAGGATGATATTCGGCAAGGCCATCATTTATCAGACCTTTTTATCAGACATCGGTTAGAGGACAACTGAAGAGGCTCAAACAGCAGTCTACCAAACAACAAGGTAATGACCATGCATTTATCCGGGTCTACATCAGAATGTCAGCCCAGTTTTCCAAATGAACATGAAGGATGTAACAGAAACCAAGATTTAATCAAAAGGTTATCAGAGACACAGAACCAACATCATCTCATCGTCTAAAGGTCGAATCAGAATAAGGCATCAGTCTACCAAGAACAGGTAACAACTATGCATTTCGTTCAAGTCAACAATCAAATGACAACCCGGGATTACAAACAGACATATGGATGTAACAGAAAGCCACGAGAGCCTAACCACAGAATGGGTTATTATGGGTGCAGAATCGGTGCCATTTTGCCATCCATATTTTAAGTCAGAGTCCGATATAGAGCGCCAATCAAGAAAAGGTAATTGACTGAATTCTCAAGCACATCAACGAAGAAATGGTTTTTACTGGACTACAAGAAGAAGAACGAGAGAAGCACCTTAGTGACCCATTTCACAAGGATCAAGGTCACTATCCAGCATTACCGAGAACAATTCAGCTTTGGAAGAAACATCAGCAAGAAGAAACCACTGTTAGCAACACCAACATGGTAGGTTGCTCAAACGATCTACGATAAAGGCCAATGCCATACAAATCTCGAGGATTAAGGTTTAAAGAGGAGTCAGAAATGAAATCGGGTCAACCAAGGAGACCGAAGCTCATAATGTAACAGAGATTTCCAAATCAAGCAAGCATCATAGGGTCATAGATACAATAGGAATTAGGGCTAGTACTTGTGTATAGGACTAGTTACCCCTAATGTTGTAATGGACCCTCTATTTCCCGTGAAAGTAATCTAGTAGGATGATTACCAACAGGGATCAATACCTTCATCTGCATACATTTTGCATCATTCGCATCAGCATTTGATCATACATGCATTTACCCATTTAGACATTATTTTGATAATTTGCATATCATGACCGCTTGGTAAGTTATCATACTACCAAATTCTCAAACATGATTGAAGAAAGCATTGAGGATGTAATTAAAAGAGGGAAAATTCAGAATCCCTACAGCACAACCCCTCGAGACAAGGAGGTAGCTCATGTTCAAGAAAGGGGCGCTTGCCCAACCAATCAATCTCACGGTCGTCTTCACGACCAACTTCAACGGTACATTCAGCCTATAAAGAAAAAGTTTCCACACCCAACAAGCTACAATGTCAATGCGGTATGTGACTACCATTTGGGAGGTACATACCATACGATTGAGGATTATAGAGCTCTGAAAACAAAGATGGGTCTCAAGGGAGGCTAACTTCTCAGTTAGATGTTTGATAAATGATTGCAAGCATCTTTTCTTTTAAAAAAAAATGAAACTTACTACTTTTAGTCCAAAAAGTGGTAAAGACTTTTGTAAAGGATTTTTTTAATGATGTTCATATTCATTAATTCTTTGAACATTTCATTCATTTTTAGAGATAACATTTGATCTCACATGTACACATAACCAAACATTTTTGAACATACATGTACATATCATTACACACTTGGTCCTTGAAATTTCAAGTGCAATAGCATCTTTGCTTCAAACTCAAATACCAACTATAAAGTTTGGTATATTCAGAAGAGACTGAATGTTGCGGGGATATTATAAATGAGAGTCTCTGCTAGTCTAGTAAGGCTAATAAAGGAACAAAATGAGCAAATAGACAATGGACAGATCCCATTTTTAGGAAAATGTCATTCTCAGGCACTTGTTGATCGAGATCCTTGAGGCTAGAGTCGACCTTGAATTTCTATCCCCTGAAGACCTTCTCAGGACATCCTTGAGTGGGACGACGAATGACATTCTCTTACCTCACTAGAAGAATGGGGCAAGATCAGACAAATCAGATACTGAAATTGAAAGACTATCAGTAGGAAATAGTCAAAAGCTAAGACACACACAAAAAAGAGAGAAAAGAGGAAAAAAAAAAGAAAAAATTCAGAATGACAATCAGAAGGCCGAAACCAGTCCGAATCAAGTAAAAGAGGATTGCAACATCAGGAAATTACAAGAAAGGCGACCAAATCCAAGCAATATCAAAAAGTTGCAAAAAGGTGGCCAAATCCAAACAATGGATAACCGAGAAGTACTTCAATTTGGTGGTACACTTGTAAACTTAAAAGAGAAACGAAAAGGAGAAACAGTGTTGTACATACTTCATTCAGATCAGACAATCCAGAAACAAAAACTCATCCAGAAGAAACGAGGCAAAGATAAGCGAAGAATCTTCATTTTGAACGCCTCACGATCACACAGATTTGCAAAAAAGCAAATATCGAAACACATTAGAGACAAATCGGCCTGAAGATTGTCATTTTCGGTAAAAAAGAAAGAAAAAGAAAAAAAAAAGAAGAAAGAGAAAAGAAAAGAAAAGAAAAAAGAAAAGAAATGAAATGAAAGAAAAAAGAGAAAGAAGAATATTAGAAGTACACAAATCATAAATACACAAATACATTTACATTGGTCATGAACTCATGTCTAACAAGCTTTCAAAGACCATTCTGATCATTCTGGGATATCCAAACCGAATGAGATTGTCTTCAGACTACACTTTCGCCCAAAGGTTAACCTTGCTTCAAGGAACGTCGAACTTCGAAGTGCCTGATCGACACCTAAATGAGGGAAGGATGGGGCAGGATGAGAGAGTAAGGTATTGAGAGCCACATGAAAAAGGGTAGCCACTAGGAAAGGGATTGTTCCTTTTGAAAGTCCGATGGTCTAGAAGAGACTAGGCATTTGTGTATATCCCCGCAATAGTCAAGGATCCTATGAATATACTCTTCATTAGAGTTGAGATTTGCCAGATTGAGGCAAATATGTCATTGCATTTGAAATTTAGAGGGGCAAACTTTTCTTAAATTGTTTTGCATCACACTCTGAAATCACATACACTCTTCTTGCATCAAAAATACATGCAAATAAAATCATTTTCTTAAGAATTAAAAAAAATGAGAGTCAGCCTCCATTAAGGTACCTCGACGAGCACAAAAATAAAACCAGGACACAGAGACGTCCGATCAACCTTTATACCGATCCAGACGAGAATAAGAAGAATATGAGCAGGGCATCATTGTCCGCAAAATGACAAAATCAGAGCTCAGATCAAAATTAACTAGAGATGTCATCAGGAAAGACATATTTTGGTTAACAAAGCCTACATGGTCAACCGAATGAGGATCGGGGCACCAAAGTTTTTGAAACAGAGTTACCAGAAGCTCATGCACCATTACATACCTACAAATAGGTTACAATTGTACATCCCAAACATACATCATACACGCATGCATAATTAAAATGTTCATGCATTATTCTTTATGATAAACAATCATCTTACAGAAAAGACAAATAGCAGTCAAGAAGATGACTCCAACAAAGATTCAGTGCACGTTTGCACCATTCTATAGGACACTCAGTTGAGTACCACCTTCTAACAGAAAAAGAAAAGAAGAAAAGATGGACCAGAGAGTTCAACATTTCAAACCATCATTCTTGATGAAACTATGACCTGACGGAGAGAACCGGGTCATCATCCAAAAAGAAAGAAAGAAGAAGAAGAAGAAAGAGAAAGAAAGAAGAAGAATAGAGAAAAAATATCTCAAGACGAGACTTGGCAGACAGTGAATGTGTCACCAACAACAAAGAGAAACTAAGTCCAGACGATCATAGAGATTGAGACACTAGAGCAATCCAGACACCCAAGTGTTTTCAGAAAGAAGATTGACAGCCTATGAAGGCGTGAGTCCCGATTCAGAAGAAGATTATTGGCAGCCTATGAAGGCGTGAGTCCCGATTCAGAAGAAGATTTTTGGTAGCCTTTCAAGGCGTGAGTCCCGATTTAGAAGAAGATTTTTGGCAACCTTTCAAGGTGTGAGTCCCGATTAAAAAAGAAGATTGACATCCACTTGGCGTGAGTCCCGACTAAATGTCTTTAGATAAAAAAATTGGCAGCCTATGAAGGCGTGAGTCCCGATTCAGAAGAAGATTTTTGGCAGCCTTTCAAGGTGTGAGTCCCGATTAAAAAAGAAGATTGACATCCACTTGGCGTAAGTCCCAACTAAATGTCTTTAGATAAAAAATTAGCAGCCTATGAAGGCGTGAGTCCCGATTCAGAAGAAGATTTTTGGCAGCCTTTCAAGGTGTGAGTCCCGATTAAAAAAGAAGATTGGCATCCACTTGGCGTGAGTCCCGACTAGATGACTTCAGATAAGAAATTGACAGCCTTCCCGGCATGAATGTTGAAGAAAAAGATTTTTGGCAGCCCCTCTGGCGTGAGTCCAGATTCAGAAAGAAGATTGGCAGCCTATGAAGGCGTGAGTCCCGATTCAGAAGAAGATTTTTGGCAGCCTTTCAAGGTGTGAGTCCCGATTAAAAAAGAAGATTGGCATCCACTTGGCGTGAGTCCCGACTAGATGACTTCAGATAAGAAATTGACAGCCTTCCCGGCATGAATGTTGAAGAAAAAGATTTTTGGCAGCCCCTCTGGCGTGAGTTCAGATTCAGAAAGAAGATTGGCAGCCTATGAAGGCGTGAGTCCCGATTCAGAAGAAGATTTTTGGCAGCCTTTCAAGGTGTGAGTCCCGATTAAAAAAGAAGATTGGCATCCTATGAAGGTGTAAGTCCCGATTCAAAAAAAGATTGGCAGCCACTTGGCGTGAGTCCCGACCAAATATTTTCAGAAAGAAGATTGACAGCCTAATAAAGGCGTGAGTCCCAATTCAGATAAAAGATTAGCAACCACCCGGCGTGAGTCCCGAAAGACTTGGGATAAAGGTTCCAAACAAAAGGTACCAACATGTTCGAAATCCCACAGAAAGAGAATTTTCAGCAGTTCTATACAGAAAGAACTTGTACACACTGAACACAGAAACTCTTAGTTCTATACAGAAAGAGCTACCAATGGATAAGTTCATCCATGACGCGAGGGTTTTATATAGGAGAAACCGACAGCATCTAAGAAGAGGGGTTCTATATAGGAGGGACCCTATCTTCATTTTCGTTTCTGAGATCGAAGCTTCATATAGAAGAGGCACATATCTCGAGACTTTAGAGTGAAAGGTTTCATATAGGAGAAACCCTAACTCCGGATCTAGAAATAAGAGTTCTATATAGGAGGGACCTTATTTTGCAAGATTCGTCATGACGCAAAAGGTTTTATATAGGAGAGACCGACAGCGTGGAAGACCATTAGTTTTATATAGGAGAAACTCCTATCTTCGTCATTGTCTTTGAGTGAAAGTTCTATGTAGGAGGGGCACGTAACTCAAGACTTCAGGGTAAAGGTTTTATACAGAAGAAACCTCAGCTCGGGATCTAGAGATGAAAGTTCTATATAGGAAGAGCTTTTGTTTTGCAAGATCTGTTCAAGGTGAATGGTCATATATATAAGAGTGACCTGCAGCTTCAAAACCAGAAGGCAAGCAAGTTCGATACAGAAGGAACTTACGAGCCTAAAGACTCGGCCAAGGAAGGTGGAGAGTTTCAGAAAAACACACCATTTCAAGACCACTGACAGAGAAGTCGGTTAAAAATGAGTGCTTTTTTATCTTTGCTTTGTTCTTCGTTTTACAAGAACAAGCAAAGAGGGGCAACTGTAATCACTCATTTTTAACCGGGTTTTTAGTATTTTAGTATTTTGTAATAATATTATAATTAATATAAAAAAAGTAAAAAAATAATAAAAAAGCAAAAAAAAAAAAAAAATGAATGAATTTTACGTGGACCACAAGGGTCCACGTCACCCTAACTTCCCCACCCCCCATGTCTCTCACGCCTATAAATAGGCAGTGGGGGCTGCCTCACAAGAGAATGAGCCGGTGAAGGCTTAGCCGAATAAGAGAGCAGTGCTCTCGGCTAACCAAGGACCGGGGGAAAACCTCGGTCTCATCCGGTTCGATCGGGTCTTATTTTTAGGATTCGATCTTAGTTAAATTTTTTGGAGGGGTCGTGGTAGATCTCGGTGGGGACTTCATCGGGGTTAACCGTTCGTATTTTTAGGTATAATTTCTATCTTTGTATTTTGAATATTTTAATGAAATATTGTTGTTTATTATTAGATTTTAATTTATGTTTTAGATTAATATTTATAGTTGTTTTTAATTTATGTTGTAGATTAATATTAATTTATGTTTATGTTTTAGATTAATATTTATGTATGTTTTAATTTATATTTTAAATTAGTCTTTTATTTGTTAGATTAGAATTTATGTTTTTATGTATTTATTTATGTATTTATTTTTATGTGATGTATTTAATTTATTTTTATGTTTAAGTTGTATGAATGAATATTTAATTATTAATGCGGACCCCTAAATTCGGTCGTAAGCGAGGCCAACTCCAGTGTAGTGGTGGTGGTTCGGACGCTTACCTTCGGTTTTAGGTGCTTTAAAATAAATGCGCAAATTTAATTAAAAATTAATTTGATCGTCAAATTAGCCCGAAAAATTTAATATTAATGAAGCGGTAATTAATAAAGTACCAACTTTGGGCGGTGTGGGGGTGCTAATCCTTCCCCATCCGTAACCGACTCCCGAACCCCAAACTTTTAAATCTCTGGTTTTATGGTGTCCGGTCTACCAAAACGGCCGGTGGCGACTCCAATTTTATAAAAATGATTTTTAAAAGAAAAACCCCACGTGGAAGACATTATTTCATAAACGACACATCAAATATGTTTTTCACGTCAAAAAAGAAGAATTTTAGCGAAAACTATTAATCGTGGATTTTTAAGATCGCTACAGTTACCATGATCAATTCTATATAAATTGACCTGGTACCCGATCTTGTATAGCGCTAGTTTATTGGACACTTAACAAAGGTTTTTGGTTTAAGTTCATTTTAGGTCCCTAGAGTTTTCAAGCTATTTACACCCTTTTGTTTATAGATTACTTTGGTTCCCGTCAATTTTAAAATTAGACAAGTCAATCCCTAACCCCTATTTATTTTGTTTAAATACACTTAAGCCCTTATTAATTTCAAGTTAGACTTTCTAATCCCCATATATTATATCCTACCTTTGTCCTCGACAATTGTCCAACATGTTTGTTTGTGCAAAAACTATGTTTTGTTAAGGACAGGTCCAAAGTAGGCAGGAGCTCAGGCGACAGACGGATTTATCCATAGATTTAGTAATTTAATTTTTAATTTTATAAAAAAAATAAAATCTTAATCCATTCAAAAATTTTAAAAATATTATTATATCTCAAAACCTCCGAATATTTTAATTAAACTTCTCCTAAAATTTTTAATCAAATCTCAATTTTTTAAAAAATTAAATTAAACATCTAAAAGTTTTAAAAATTAAATTAAATTACAGAATACCTAATTCTTTGAAGTATTATATACGTCGGTCAGGACACTTTAATCGGATATCAGTTATTCGGATATCTGTAAAACTTGAGTATTCGTGAAATCATATATGAAATCGGATAACTGCTACCCTATATATATTTTTTAAAAGGATATTTTTAAGTATATTTTTTATATAAAAAATCATATATGAAATACATAAATTTTAAAATGGTTAATATACAATCCAAAAATAAAAAATTATGGTTTAGAGTTAGTTTTAAGAAAAAAAATATTTATAAACATTAAATTTGATTCAAAATAAAACGTTAATGACAAAATTACTTTAAAAAAAATAATATTTAATCAAACGTTTGGGATTTTTTTAGCATTGTGTATAAGTTAAATTCTCTCGGCGGAATAAAATCAATTTTTGTTAGGTTTGATAAAAAATAAAAGTATATTTTATTAGATAAATATCTGAACTATGTTTTAAGTTAAATGAGTTTATTATGTTTTATTTTATAATTTATTTAAAAAAATTTCATCAACGATTGTTAAAATAATTGTGTCATCCAGTTAAAACATGATACATGACATTTTTTATATTTTAAATTTTTATTTTTTTATATTTTTAATCCAGACCCAAATCATCTCTCTTACCGTTTAACATCCCTGCAAATTAATGATTTATCGTTTATAATCTAAGTGACGTGTACCTCATCGTTCAACATCTCTCTCATCCTCTATTATCGGTGAAAAGCCAATCGAACTTATTTTTCTTCATTATTGAGTGTTTGTCAATAATGCAAGAAGCAATTTATTTGTCATTTTTTACAACGAGATGATAGAACTTTTAGTTGAAGGGTCGATGAAAATAAGAGAGGACAATGGTGATTAAATCATTGATCGGAATAGAGAAATTTCGGGGTTTAGTATTAGAGTTTAGAATTTTCTGAGTAATTAAATATTATTAGGTTAATTAATATATTTTATTATTTTTTAATTTTAGAAAATGAGAAAACATGCAATGTTTCGAATTTCATTAGATAATGTAAACAAAATAACGTTTATCACTAAAGAGATTTTTTTTTAATAGAAACCGCTAATTTTATTAAAAGAAAAAATACTCAATATTACAATAATGGTTTATAATTATCATTGTAAACTAAATATATAATTTGAACATTTTCTTAAAACTAGCCACTTTAGATCATACAAAGATCATACATAAAAAAAGTTTAAAAAAATTCATCCAAAAACTCACGAACAAATCTGATTGAATCGGCAAACGAACCACAAAAGGGGATTAATCTATTGAAAGACCACCGAGAATCACTAATCAGAACTGAGTGTCGCGATAAACTATCCACGAGCGCAAACAGCATATCCAAATTCAATCCGAGGGTCCAAAGCAAGGAAGATCACTATGATAACAAATAATCGCCATCTTGATCAATCGTGACGCATCATATCCAACCTTAAAAACAAAAGAAAAGAAAAAACATGTCAAACGACAGAAAAAAAAAAACATACCAAAAGGTAGAGTAGATCGTGACACAAGAGCAGAATAATTTATTGAAAATAAAACAAACGAAAGATAAAAAGATTAGATATATATAGTTGACCCAAAATATAGTTTAGACATCTATCTAAAAAAGGTATAATTTAGACATTTATTTTGTTGATAAACTTTATGTATTCTAAAAAAACATTTTAATGAATATCGAAAGTTATATACTTATTATTAATTACTATTAATTTATGGATTATATTTTAATATATAAGTCGCATAAAATAATATTATATAATCTTTTTTAAAATATAAATTTTAAATTACTAAACCTAAATCTGAAACCCTAGGTTTTAACTTTAAATTTTAAACTTTATAACTTAAATCCTAAATTCTAAATCTAACAAGCTTGTGTATCAAATTTTTTTCCTTAATTAATTATATTTTGATACTCAATATGTATAAAATAATAGTATACATTATATGTAAAAAGAAATTTTTATTTTTATTATTTTAAGAAATCTTAATGTTAAAAATAAAGATAAAAATTTAACCAATTAACCGGTCAAATATATTTACTCACGTTATTATTTTATTTATAAATAACATACTTAAATTATTGATTTTGTACATTAACTTACGGGTTGATTTAAAATTCACACATAAAAAACTATAGGATAAAACAAAATTAACTTATATATATTATAACTGATAATAAAAATATAAATGTATTATAAATGCTAGTTAAATAATAAATATATCTATGTATACCATATGTATATATACATGACGAACAAACAAAAAAAATAAATATAATAAAATAAATAAATGCAAATATTAATGATCTATCAAAAAAATAAAAAAATAAATAAAATACTAAATGATATAAAATTATAAGATAAAATTAAGATTAAGGGTGATAATGAGTTTGACCAGCTTGTGAGCTACTCGGGTTCGACTCGGTTAAAACTTGGTTAGAATGAGCTCGACTCAGGTTCGGGTTCAGCTCGAGAGCCTACCCAAACTCAGCTCGAAAAGCTTGTGAACAAACTCGGGATAATTATATTATATATATTGCTACATATACATTAAAAGTAATCTCTTTAGCGAAAGAAAAGTAATAAAATAAAATAGGAGATCAACTATTAAAAATAAATAAACTAAAATAAATTGAGTATTTTTCTCTTTCTCAATATTAAATTTCGCTTCGTTATTGGTTATGAAAAGAGTTTTTAATGAGATCCTATCTTTTATAGAAAAATATAACAAAATTATCTATTTTGAGTCGAGCCGAGCCTGACGAGCTTTGAACCTGAATCGAGCCCTATAATATTATTTTTGAGTCGAACCCGAACCTAAAATTCTGAGCTCGCTGAACCTTAAGCCTGAGCCGAGCCTAATAACATTGTTTCTGAGCCGAGCCGAGCAAGACCAGGTTCATGCTCGGGCTCACCCCTAGTTATATATTAAGCTAAAATTATAAATTAAAATAGGAAACAAATTAAAAACATAAAAAATAAAAAAAATTAAATATAGTCGACGAACAAGAGATAAAAAATAATAAATATAAAATTAAATAACATAAATTAAAAAATATAAAATTAAGGATTGATTTGCACTAAAATATAAATATTAAAGGACGAAACACAATATATCCTAAAAACGTTAAAAATCACAAATCTACTCCTCAAACTCAGATCAACACTATAAATAACAAATTAATCAAATTTGAACAGAAAAAAGGCAAATTTAACTAAAAAAATATGAATCTAAAAAAGATTCAAGTTCGATTGTAGCTAAATTTAAACTTAAACTTTATATAATCCGATTTAAGTCTAATTCATTATTATTTCTATCTAAAAATGACATTAAGATATCCATTTTACATTTTCTTAAAATATCCATCATATACCTACTTGAAGAATTTATTATAATTTTTTAATATTTTTTGTAAAAGAAAATGTTTTTTCTACAAGAAAATAGTACGATTCCAGAACTTTGCGTGTTGACAAGTCCCCCCATCGTTTAAGTGGCCTAGTCGCGCGGTCATCGTTCGGTTCGTAACTAGAATCGACCGAAGCCTCGCGACTTCTTACGACGATGTGACTACATTCTGCCGATCATTCAACCACCACCACCCACCAAAACTATATATTATTAATAAGATTGATAGAAAAACAGACCCACTGTTTTGACTTTAGCACTAAGCGCACGGTCGCTGCATGAAAATCCACCGAGCCCGTGCGATTTCCCACGATGGTGTCGTCCCATTTTGCCGATCAACAATGACCACTGAACTCAAAAACCTAGAAGTCATGAAGTTACAACTAAGACAAACAGTGAACCCAAAAGCACTGTGTCCATGAGATAAAGATTGCAGATTTTAAACAATAATTATATCTTAGAGAACTGAATCTGTTGTACTGTTGTCTGTTAAATAGACCAAAGTTTAGAAGTCATTGGTGTTACTGATTTGTCCTTTTCAGGCAAACCTTTTGGCACAGCTTCATGTTCCTATGGCAGTTTAGGTATGGTTGATATATAAAACCTGCAGAACACAAATTTCTGGATATATATGACAAAACCATGGCTTTAAACTTGCTGGAAAATAAACATGGAATTAAAACAGATGCTGAAACGAAAAGTTGTTTAGACAAATCTCACCGCTGAGTGATTCTTTTCTCCTTTGATGCTGAAAGAAATTGAGACATTGAAGGGGGTTGTAGGAAATGAGGAGGAAGGTGTTGTGAAGGGGTGGTAATGGGAATGTGTATTTATAGAATTGTGAGTGAGTGGGGGAAACATGGTTGGTTTCAAATGCTTGACAAGGACAGGGTCTTGGTATATTTTTATTATTTTCTTTAATTTTTATTATTAAAAAATAAAAATTTTCTAATTTTATAGAAAAACTCCAAAACTTTTTATTTATCGAAAAATCCTAAATCATAATCATAAATATTTAAATTTATTTTTTTTTGCCACTGAATCACCAACTATCATTGTCTTTATCGGACACAATTGAAAATCCATTCATTTCACTCTCAAAAACCAACGAATGAATCGTGAATTGTTCCGTCCATCAAACATTATTGTTTTTGATAGACACGATTGAAAGCCCATTCATCCGGTTGTCAAAAATCAATGAATGAACCTTGATTGTTTTATCATCGAAACATCTAATAATAAAAAAATAAAAGATCGATAGTTTTTGATCGATGACTAAAAGATAAAGATGCCAAATAGTAAGGCACACAACACTTGGGCGATGAATGATGAACTACCATGTGAGAATATCAAACAATGAAATAATATAATTTGAGTGTTTGATTAAATAAAATTAAAATTTCAGTTTTTAATAAAATTATATTTTAAAAAATTATAAATTAATTAAATAAAAATAGGCTACATGTTATATTGTAATTGAATGATAATTTTTTTAATAACCGCCGATAAAACCCCCGATTTAAGTTAAAAAATAAATGTTACGTAGAGATTTAATCTAAAATAAAAATAATTAATTAATCAAACATTAATCGAAATAATAGCGACTATGTCCAGCTGTTAGGGCAGATGCAGTGAGCCTAATGGGAGCATTTGTATTTTTATTTCTGATAAAATAAATTAAATTTAGTGTTTTTTTTAATTTAGTGTAAAGGGACCCCCATTTTTTAATTTCATAACCCCAGCCCTCTTGATGCCGAAGAGTATGGGCCCAAACTTGTTTTTCCCCATGTAACTAAGGCCCTTCGATTAGTTCCATATGAAAAGGTGGGTTTTGCTTTGGTGATTGCCGTAAACAATTACCACATGGCTTGATCAACCAAGGGGTGATAACGAGCAGAGCAGAGTTCTAGCTTGATCTGATTCGATTCAGTTCGGCTCAGAAACAATGTTATTAAGTTTGATTTGAATTCAAGATTCAAAGAGTTTTAAATTTTTAGGTTCATATTCGGTTCAGAAATAATATTATTAGGTTTGGTTTGACTCAAAATAGATATTTTTTTTTATAAAAGATGAAGCTTCGTTAAAAACCTCTTTTATAACTAACATTAAAACGAAATTCAATATCGAGAAAGAAAAAATGTTCAATTTATTGTAGTTATTTAATTTTTAATGGATTTTTCTTATTTTATTTTCTTATTTTTCTTTTTCTAAAGAGATTAATTTTAGTTATATACAGTGACGGAGCTAGGATCTAATGTTGGGAGGGGCAATAATCTATTAAATCTTTAAATTAAAATATTAAGAGAGACAAAAATCCTTATTTAATTAATATTTAAACTAGAAAGAACTAAAAATGAAATTGTACCAAAAATTTTGGAATGTGTGTGTGCGCGTGTGCGTGTGCGTGTGCGTGTGCGTGTGTGTGTGTGTATGTTGTCACAGGCCGCAGGTTGGGGTCCGAGACATTGGCATCACATGGTGCGACTTGGCCTGTCCAAGTAAGTCCAAGGGTGATTTTGGGCTTGAGAAGACCATCAATGTTGGCCCGATCCAAAGAGTGTTTTAGAAGCCTTATCCATCCAAGGTGTGTGAACACTTTGTGTGAACACAGAAGATACTTTCCATAGTTAGGTGATAATATTCCCAGAATTATGCTTTGTAAATGGATAGGGTTGTATCATAGTCGTCGATGTAAATCTGTATAGACCGTAGGATCAGGGGGAGTTCAAGTATAAATAGAGGCTTTCCCTCACCTCATTTGATGTACTGAGTATTCCAAGCTTCCAAGGAATAAAAGCATTTTCTCTAAAATCCTCTGAGTGTTCTTTCTTTGTTCTTGAGCGTTTTTGAACGTTCTTGAAGTGTTCTTCCCACTCATCTCTTTTGATTCGTTTTCGCTTAGAACGCTTCACGTTTATCGGTACTTGGGAAGTTTGATCTTCCGAAAGTGTTGAGAAGGCTTACTTAGGCGTTTGTCTTGAGTCACATCGCCTAAGGCCGCACGTTGGGCCGATTTCAAAGTCTAGCCCCATGACAAGTGATATCAGAGCCTTGTTCGAGCAACGTTTAGGTCGTTCAAGGTACGAAGCATCGAGTTAGAGATAGCACCAAAGAAGGAGATTATTGTTGTTGCTAGCCAGAAGGGTGTGGAAACCCAGGTTGACAAAGAAAGTCGAGCTAACTCAAGGGACAAGTTGTCTGCACTTGAGGACAAGGTCACCAGGCTGAAGGGATCTGTGAAGGATTCTGTGAAGCGACTCGACGTGGTGGACACACACCTCGAGGAATTGGATGACCAGGGTGATAAGTGTTGGGACCGCCGGCACACCCCATGGCGCAGCGGAACAAAATTACGACGGTCTTTCCAGTGATCCATGTACGTTTAATCCGGAATCAAGAGGAAGAGTTACGATAACTTACATTGGGTTCCTTGATAAACAGCAAAAACAGCAACTGGATTTGCGATAATCACGATCGTTCGACAATTCGAATCTTTAGCCTCCACGAATATCGTCTCGGCCTCTACTCAGTTCACCCGGTTGAGAGAGCAAATCTCGAAAAAACTGTTTTTCGTGATTCTAGGGTTTGGAATTCAGAATTCTCTGTCTGACTGCTAGACCAATTGATCCTTTATATAGCCCTAGGTATAAGAGTTTGATTCTGAATTGGTTTATAGGAAATAATTACTTTAATTATTTCCTTAAATTTCAGAATCTATATTTAATTCGAATTTAAAGAGTTTGATTCTAAATTGGTTTAAGGAAATAATTACTTTAATTATTTCCTTAAATTTTAGAATCTATATTTAATTCGAATTTAAAGAGTTTGATTCTGAATTGGTTTATAAGAAATAATTACTTTAATTATTTTCTTAAATTTCAGAATCTATATTTAATTCGAATTTAAAAGGGATATAATTACTTTAATTATATCCTTTATTTAAAATTCAGGATTAAATATAATCTACTTATACTTATATATATATTTGCTCCGTTTCAATCATTGGGTGTGACCCTGTAGGCTCATTGTAACGTTAGTAATAATATTAGAACAATTCTAATATTAAAAACAATGAGTGACATCTAGCAATATATCATTGTCATCTAAGTTACAAGAGATCATGATTCGATGTATCATGTCCGTGACCAACTCTTTTAATGTATTATATCCTTTTGTCCTTTTATATCTTTAATAGGCACAAGTCTTGGAATAGTCACACTTGTATAGCCTATTTTAATGTTTCTTGATATCTAGAGTGGACTACTTTTAATGAATAATTTGTGATATCTCATATCAACATATTCAAGCATGGCCATGCATTTCTAGTCTCACTCAATCAAGTGGCCTTTGATATATTTTCCTATTATGTAGGAAGGACAAATCCTACCTTGATTATTCACATCTCACTACATATATTGTAATATGTCCAATGTCAGTTTTTATAGTGTAACTAATTACGAAACACATTTAACTGCATCAAAACATAAAACAACATATGTTGAGATAGTAATAATCTCAAGTCTAAGGATCATACATATAGTTGTCACTATGAGTAATATCGTGACCGTCACATAATAATCCAAGATATATGCTCATAGTGGGTCAATCCAATATATTATTCTCTACTAATATATTCATGTATTAATTCTGACATCTCTATGTCAATGACAACTCATTGTCATCAATTAATCACATGTTAGTCTTAAGCGTATTATTATTGTCCATACCCATAATAATACTTGACTAAGGATCTTTTAATAATAATACATATATTATTATATGGACCTTATTGTTTCTCAGTTTATGTGACACATATATCTGAAAGCAACAATGGCAATGCCTTTATTCAATAAAATTGGTAAATAAAAGTATCCATACAATCATCATATGATTGGTCTTTGGGCATACTCTAACAATCTCCCACTAGCACTAAGACCAATCACTCACATATCTAATACCGAGTGACTCAGTGTGACGACAAAACACAAATCCAGATTGCGATCTTGAGTCATCCTTATCTATCTTTATAGATTTTAACCCCTAAGATATATACTGCCTCACCCAAATCTTTCATAGAGAAACAACTACTTAACCAAGTCTTAACTGACGTAAGGTAGGTATATCGTTTCCTATAAGAAGTATGTCATCTACATACAAGATTAGGAAAGAAACAATGCTCCCACTAGTCTTCTTGTAAACACAAGGCTTATCTTCGTTCTTGATAAAACCAAACTCTTTGATCGCATCATTGAAACAAAGATTCCAGCTTCGAGAAGCTTGCTTTAGTCCATAAATGGACCTTTGTAGCTTATAAACATTTCCAGCATTTGTTGGAGCGACAAAACCTTATGGTTGTGTCATATACACATTCTCTTCAAGTTTTTCCATTAAGGAAAGCGGTTTTGACGTCCATTTGCCAAATTTCATAATCATGGAATGCAGCTATAGCAAGCAAGATCCGGATAGATTTAAACATAGCTACAGGGGAGAAAGTTTCGTCATAGTTAATACCATGAACTTGTCGAAAACATTTAGCGACTAGTCGCCCCTTGTATGTTTGTACATTTCTATCCATGTCGGTTTTCTTCTTGAAAACCTATTTACACCCTATAGGTTTTACCCCTTCAGGTGATTCAACCAAAGTCCATACTTGGCTGACTGACATGGATTCCATCTCAGATTTCATGGTCTCAAGCCATTTCTCAGAGTCTGGGCTCGATACTGCCTCTTGATAAGTTCTTGGCTCATCTTGATCCATAATGAGAACATCTCCATGCGTGGTAATGAGAAATCCATATCTCTCAGATGCATGGCGTTCTCTTGTGGGCCTGCGCAGTGGTTGTGTTTCTAAATCTGTTGACTGTTCCTCAACAATTTGTGGAACATGTTCAATCTCAAGTTCAGTAAATTGTTGTTCTTGAACTTCTCCAAGTTCAATGTCTCTACCCTTTCCTTTTTATTGAGAAATTCTCTTTCGAGAAAAACTCCTATTCGAGCAACAAACACTTTGTTCTCTTTAGGGTTAAAGAAATAATATCCCTTAGTTTCTTTGGGATATCCAACAAAATTACACTTATAGGATTTGGGTTCGAGCTTTGTAGACATCTGATGTTTGACATATACTTCGCAACCCTAAATCTTCATAAAAGACATACTAGGACGTTTTTCAGTCCATATCTCATATGGTGTCTTTTGAACAGATTTAGATGGAATACGATTTAAAGTGAAAGCGGTTGTTTCTAGTGCATGTCCTCAGAAAGAAGTCAGAAGATCACTATGACTCATCATTGATCGAACCATGTCTAACAAAGTTCGATTTCTCCTCTCAGAAACTCCATTCAATTATGGTGTACCTGGTGGAGTAAGTTGTGAGACAATCCCACATTCTTTAAGGAGTTCATCAAATTCTATGCTTAAGTATTCTCCACCTCGATCTGATCGAAGTGCTTTAATATTCTTGCCTAGTTGATTTTGTACTTCATTCTTGAATTCTTTAAACTTTTTGATAGCCTTAGATTTATGGCGCATAAGGTAAATGTAACCATATCGACTGAAGTCATCAGTGAAAGTGATGAAGTACTGAAATCCACCTCTAGATTGTGTGTTCATTGGTCCACATACATCACTATGTATTAATCCCAATAAATCACTTGCTCGCTCACTTTTACCTTTAAAAGGAGCCTTAGTCATTTTTCCTAATAAGCAAGATTCACATACATCCAGTTGTTCGAAAACAAATGAATCTAAGAATCCATCTTTATGGAGTCTTGATATGCGTTTGTCACTTATATGGCCTAAACGACAATGCCAGAGATAAGTTTGATTTGAGTCATTTGTTTTTGATCTTTTGGTATTTATGTTATAAATGACATTTTCTAGATTTAAAATGTATAAGCCATTAACCAATTGTGCTGAACCAAAAAAAACATTATCGAGATAAAAAGAACAACAATTATTCTTAATAATAATCTCAAATCCAATCTTGTCCAAACAAGAAATAGAAATAATGTTTTTAGTCAAACTAGGCACAAAGTAACAATCTTTTAAATGTAAATCAAGTCCACTAGGTAAAGATAAAACGTATGTTCCTATGGCTAATGCAGCAACTCTTGCTCCATTTCCCACTCGTAGGTCTACGTCTCCCTTAGCTAGATTCCTTCTCTTTTGGAGTCCCTGTACAGAAGTACAAATGTGAGAACCACAACCGGTATCTAATACCCAAGAAGAAGATGTTGACAGATTCACATCGATAACATAAATACCTGAAGCAGATGCACCATCTGCTTTTGCCTTCTTGACCTCTTCAAGGTAAATGGGGCAATTTATTTTCCAGTGTCCGGTCTTATTGCAGTGGAAACATTTTCCTTCCTTGCTAACTCCCTCTTTGGGTTTCAGTGCATTATGTCCTTTGGGTATAGGCTTACCTTTACCCTTGTACTTTGCCACTGCCTTTCCCTTTCCTTTGTCCTTGCGGACCATCAGAATGGGCTTAGGTCCACCCTTAGACATATTTTTCTCAGCAGTTCGTAACATGCCAAGTAACTGTGGCAAAGTTTTGTTAATTTCATTCATGTTGAAATTAAGGACAAATTGATTGAAGCTATTCGGCAACGATTGCAGAATAACATCAGTAGCCAATTCATCCTTGAGAGGAAAACCCATCTTTTCCAACGTTTGGATATAGCCTATCATCTTAATGACATGAGCTCCTACAGGAGATCCCTCTCCATTTTGCACTGAAATAGAGCTTTAGAGGTCTCATACCTCTCCTGACGTGCTTGCTCCTCATATATTTCTTTGAGGTTTTGAATTATTTCATATGCAACCATGTCCTCATCTTGCTTTTGAAGATCAAGAGTCATGGTAGCAAGCATAAGACATCCGACATCTAACATGTCATCCATATGTTGCTTAAACTTGTCTTTGTCAGCTCTAGAAGCATTAGTTGCCGGTTCTTTTGGAACAGGTTGTTCAATGACATATTCCTTTCTTTCCTGTTTGAGAATAATTCTCAAATTGCGGTACCAATCAAGGAAGTTTATGCCATTGAGTTTCTCCTTCTCAAGGAGTGATCGCAGTGATATAGTGTTGTTTACCATTTAGATCTACAACAATGGAAATATATAATATAAATTTACCAATTTGAAATATTATAAATAGGACTTTGTTTATAAAATACTCCCACTATTTTGTTCAAAATTAAAAAACCCTCTCGTTTTTAATTTCGGAAAAATTCGACGAAAATTTTTCTAGTGAGTGAGGATCCATAATTCACCAATTTCCTAAATCAGCTTTGGCTTTTCTTTTAGGATAAAGGTTATTTAGGTAAGTAATCCTTTACTAATTACATCTCATGTAACTCCTCCATTTGGTGAACAACTCTTATTCAGTCATCTCATGACTTAACCAAATACTTAGCCTTTAGGTTTCTAATCCTATTAGAACAACCTAACTAAGTTATTACCAATATTTCGACCGACGAATATCACTTGTTTATTCTTCGCGTTTAACCAAGATGGACTTATGTGCTAATGCTTTGGCAAAACCCACATAAGATCGATCAAGGCCTTAACGAGGGAAAATATTGGACGGCTAGTTTTAACTTAGATTAATTTGAGGGAAAACATTAAATATCTCATAGTTATTTCTTTTAATCTAGCTCTTATTGATCTCATCAATATATGCGAGTAGAAGATATATATCATACATTGCATCACATACATGATAGATATAAAATAAAAAGATTGCAATGGTTATAGCCCAAAATAAAGAACTAAGGTGGCCCATCCCAAGCCAATGGGAGAACCTTAAAACCCTAATTCTACACTAAACTTGCTTCTCAAGGATCTTCTCGCCTTTGCTCCAAACGTCTCGATGGCTTCTTGGAATAATATTACAATTATAGAAACTCGTTTTACATACGAGGGAGTAAGATGAGAAGAGAAGTACAATAGAGATAGAGAAAGGCACGACACGCAGACCGTATTTAAAATTTACAACTATTGTAAAACCAAGGGCTATAACCATGCATGTCAAACACCGTGCAAAGCAAACATATCATATATATGTTATCACGAATTCGTTAATATTACCAATATGGGCCTACAATCTATGTTGCCTACGAAGGGGTCAAGGGGCGAAGTTCCTTGCGGCCCCGGCCGGAAATTTTGAAAAATAACGACTATTTTTCTATGGAAAAACATCACGATTTAATAAGATTTATCAACATAATCGTGTTTTTGGGATTTTTAAAATCCCTTAGATTTTTCCATATCGGAATAACAATTATTCTTTTTTCCTTGATGCGATCTACTATCGCACTTTCGTCGATCACTATGTCAACAATTGACATATGATTATCGTAAAACCCTCGTAACAAGATAACGACTGTAATTAACAGATTAACATATTAATCGTATCCCTAATCGACTAGCAATATCAAATTTTATATCGCCGATATAGTAAAACAAATTATGCATCTCATACATATCGCATCACCCAAGTATTTAACCCGATTACGGATCGTACAAGTTGCTCTGATACCACTGTTGGGACCGCCGGCACACCCCATGGCGCAGCGGAACAAAATTACGACGGTCTTTCCAGTGATCCATGTACGTTTAATCCGGAATCAAGAGGAAGAGTTACGATAACTTACATTGGGTTCCTTGATAAACAGCAAAAACAGCAACTGGATTTGCGATAATCACGATCGTTCGACAATTCGAATCTTTAGCCTCCACGAATATCGTCTCGGCCTCTACTCAGTTCACCCGGTTGAGAGAGCAAATCTCGAAAAAACTGTTTTTCGTGATTCTAGGGTTTGGAATTCAGAATTCTCTGTCTGGCTGCTAGACCAATTGATCCTTTATATAGCCCTAGGTATAAGAGTTTGATTCTGAATTGGTTTATAGGAAATAATTACTTTAATTATTTCCTTAAATTTCAGAATCTATATTTAATTCGAATTTAAAGAGTTTGATTCTGAATTGGTTTAAGGAAATAATTACTTTAATTATTTCCTTAAATTTTAGAATCTATATTTAATTCGAATTTAAAGAGTTTGATTCTGAATTGGTTTATAAGAAATAATTACTTTAATTATTTTCTTAAATTTCAGAATCTATATTTAATTCGAATTTAAAAGGGATATAATTACTTTAATTATATCCTTTATTTAAAATTCAGGATTAAATATAATCTACTTATACTTATATATATATTTGCTCCGTTTCAATCATTGGGTGTGACCCTGTAGGCTCATTGTAACGTTAGTAATAATATTAGAACAATTCTAATATTAAAAACAATGAGTGACATCTAGCAATATATCATTGTCATCTAAGTTACAAGAGATCATGATTCGATGTATCATGTCCGTGACCAACTCTTTTAATGTATTATATCCTTTTGTCCTTTTATATCTTTAATAGGCACAAGTCTTGGAATAGTCACACTTGTATAGCCTATTTTAATGTTTCTTGATATCTAGAGTGGACTACTTTTAATGAATAATTTGTGATATCTCATTTCAACATATTCAAGCATGGCCATGCATTTCTAGTCTCACTCAATCAAGTGGCCTTTGATATATTTTCCTATTATGTAGGAAGGACAAATCCTATCTTGATTATTCACATCTCACTACATATATTGTAATATGTCCAATGTCAGTTTTTATAGTGTAACTAATTACGAAACACATTTAACTGCATCAAAACATAAAACAACATATGTTGAGATAGTAATAATCTCAAGTCTAAGGATCATACATATAGTTGTCACTATGAGCAATATCGTGACCGTCACATAATAATCCAAGATATATGCTCATAGTGGGTTAATCCAATATATCATTCTCTACTAATATATTCATGTATTAATTCTGACATCTCTATGTCAATGACAACTCATTGTCATCAATTAATCATATGTTAGTCTTAAGCGTATTATTATTGTCCATACCCATAATAATACTTGACTAAGGATCTTTTAATAATAATACATATATTATTATATGGATCTTATTGTTTCTCAGTTTATGTGACACATATATCTGAAAGCAACAATGGCAATGCCTTTATTCAATAAAATTGGTAAATAAAAGTATCCATACAATCATCATATGATTGGTCTTTGGGCATACTCTAACAATAAGCTGGAGGAGAAGAGAGATGCTCTCGAAGCCAAGTTTGAGGCATTGAGGGTGGAAATGTTGGTACTCAAGGCGGAAGTAAGAGTTTATCAGGATGCTATGCAGAATAGTGTGTTGAATCCGACAATACCTAAACCAATGAAGGACATCCCCAAACCCAAAGAGTTTAATGGAACCAGGTCGGTGAAAGATGTCGAGAACTTCATTTGGTGAATGGAGCAATACTTCCGGGGAATGAGTATCATTGACGATGCCGAAAAGGTAAACACTGCGGTAGTCTATTTGACTGATGTTGCCTTATTGTGGTGGCGAAACAGATGTTCTGAGTCGGATGACGATGACATTCCAGTCGGGACATGGAAGGATTTCCAGTCTAAGCTTAAAGAGCATTTTTATCCAAAGAATTCCAACGAGGAAGCTCGAGACAAGCTTCACCAGTTGAAGCACGATGGATCAATTCGAGAGTATGTTAAGCGATTTACTGAACTCAAGCTGCAGATTAAAGACTTGAGCAAATCGGAAGGTTTGTATCTCTTCAAATCTGGTCTCCAAAGATGGGCAAGAATGGAGTTGAAATGATGGGTGTTGAAGACCTTTCAGGAGCGATGGCCGCTGCTGAATCCATTGCAGAATTTGAGATCAAAAAGGAGTCTTCCAAGCTCCGAGATAAGGGTAATGAAATGGGAGATGAGAAAGTTTCCGAAGAGAAGAGCGTTGAGGGAAAGCCATCCCTCAAGTCTAGTCGGTACAATAAGCCATATGAGCGGAAGGATCGAGGAACCGTAAGGTGCTACCATTGTGAGAGTCCTCACGTAGTGAAGGATTGTCCAAAGAAGGAGACCCGCCTCGATGCCATTGTCCATAAGGACGATGATTCAGATGGTGAACCAAGCAAACTTGGTGCAATCGTCAGTGTCAAAGGTGGAAAGCCGAAGGTGACGAGTCGTAAGTGTTACCGATGTAAGGGGTCGCATTTAGCGCGAGAGTGCCCTGATCGAGTAAAGCAGTCCAAGGAAGACGAGCCCGAGGGTGATGAGGCTGCGAAGCTTGGCTCACTGATTCTGAGTTCTGCCAAGAATAAAGGCAAGAAGCAGAATGGGTTGATGTTTGTTGACATCAACGTGACGGGACGATCGAAGAGTGCTTTGGTGGACACTAGGGTAAACGATCTGTTCATGTCCAAGAAGGCTGCAGTGGAGCTTGGTCTTAAAGTTGTGGACTCAACCGACAAGATCAAGACTATGAATATTAAGGAAGCTCTTGTTATAGGGATTGTGCGGAAAGTTGATCTACAAATTGGTGATTGGAAGTCCAAGGAAGACTTCAAGGTAATCCAACTAGACGACTTTGAATTTATTTGGGGACTAAACTTCCTTACCGTGTACAAGCGATCATCATTTTGTGTGCCAACATCGTATGCATCTTGGATCCGAGACAACGATGTTTTGTACCCGTACGACGAGACATCGGGCAAGGGACTATGAAGTTGATATCTATTCGGCATGTCGAGGATGCTCTAAGCCAAGGAGTCATCGATAAAGAGACGATCGTTGGGGACATTTCCTTGGTTGGGCATGTGTTGTCTGAGCCTGTTAGCGTGGAAACCGTAGATAAGCCATCCGTGGATAAGGTGGTCGATGCATCAAACTTCAAGGGGACCGAAGTGTCGATGGGTGTTGCATTGCCGAGGAGCAATGGGGCGTCAAGCTTCAGGGATGAAGTATTGTCGGAGAGAGAAAATGTTGGGTCAATGAGTGAGGTATCTCTTGAACACAGGGAGAGTGATCAAGATTTGCCTGGTACGGTTGATTTTACATTCGCGGTGCAAGCCGAAGCGAGAAGTCCTTATGGGGGGATAACAGAATAAGAGTTCGGTGCTCTTTATGGGGAGAGCGGTTCTTATGGGGGGACATTCACGCCAGACTCCTAGACATAAGCAAGCCAAGGTGCGCGAAAAGCTCCAGGATCGAACTCAGACTTGTCCGAGTGGCGTGACGAGGGCGCCGCCAAGTTTGGTGGGGGAGAATGTCACGGGCCGCAGATTGGGGTCCGAGGCATTGGCATCACATGGTGCGACTTGACCTGTCCAAGTAAGTCCAAGGGTGATTTTGTGCTTGAGAAGAACACCAATGTTGGCCCGATACAGGGAGTGTTCTAGAAGCCTTATCCATCCAAGGTGTGTGGACACAGAAGATACTTTCCATAGTTAGGTGGGAATATTCCCAGAATTATGCTTTGTAAATGGATAGGGTTGTATGATAGCCGTCGATGTAAATCTGTACAGACCGCAAGATCAGAGGGAGTTCAAGTATAAATAGAGACCTTCCCCCACCTCATTTGATATACTGAGTATTCCAAGTTTCCAACGAATAAAGACATTTTCTCTAAAATCCTCTGACTGTTCTTTCTTTGTTCTTAAGCGTTCTTGAAGTGTTCTTCCTCGCTCATCTCTTTTGATTCGTTTCCGCTTAGAACGCTTCGCGTTTGTCGGTGCTTGGAAAGTTTGATCTTCCGAAAGTGTTGAGAAGGCTTACTTACTTAGGCGTTTGTCTTGAGTCACATCGCCTAAGGCCGTACGTTGGGCCGGTTTCAAAGTCTAGCCCCATGACAATATATATAATATAATTATTCTAAGTCTGTTCACAAGACGAACTTAAGTAGATTCGATTTGACTTGTTAAAATTTCAAACCGAACTCAAACCCGAATCAAACTTACTTAAATTTAAATTTTAATCGACCCAAACACGAATACCTTGCGAGCCGATCAGGCTAGTAAAGCATTTGAACGTTTAGTCCCTTTAATATTGCCCATCGGATTGTCTTCTTCTAAGGCCACCATATATCAAGCTATTATGAAATTTTAAATTTTGAATTAAAACTTTAACTTTTAAAATTAAAAAAATATAAAATAAAATTAGTATCAAAATTTTTTAGTTTATATTATATACAAAATTATCATATTTAATATTTTCACACTTAAGTACAAGTTAATCTCCATTTTATCCTTTAAGTTGAAGCCAAGTCGCAAATTCGTCCCCTAATATTTAATTGTCTTGTCAAATAATTATTTTATTATTAAATATGTTACCGCTTAGGTGCAAAATAAAATAAATATATATATATTCTTAATTAGGTGAATGGTATCTTAATTTTTTATTTCTCCGGATAATATTGAATTATCCTATCTTTGCATGATATAGAAGGGTTAATTACATATTTGATCCTTAAACTTGTAATCTCCTTCCACAATGATCCTTGAACTTATTTATATATGTTAGCTATTTTATGTAAAAGGTGTTAAGTGGGTGATAATATGACACTTTGAATTATGTTGTATCATTATTTTAATTTAAAAATGTATAATTAAATTAAAAATTTAAACTAATACATAAATTTATAAATCATTAAAAAATTAGGGTTTTTGACACAATAATTCAAATATGTATTTTTGGTTGATACAATATACAAATATTACAGGACAGGGTCATACGACTCTAAATTACAGGGGCAAATACAAGGTGAGCCTATCTAGGCCATAGCTCATCTCATGTCAAAAAGACAAAAATATATACTTTTATTAGAATTTAAAAACTAATTTTAAAAATTAAGGTTTATTGTTTTTTCGAATTTAATAGGTTTTGAATTAAAAGATTATGGTCGGATTATTTTCAAAATCAAAATTGAAATTTAAGAATTTTTTTTATAAAAAAATATCTTTAAGTATCTTGTTAAAAACATTTACGTGTAATTGGAAGAAAAGAATATACTTAAAAAAAATATTAGAATCAACATACAACAAAGGAACAACTCCTACAAGTGGAGTAATAAGCATAGAAATCGCAAGATTTTTCGAATAAGCTAACTTAGTAAGTATATCCGTAACTTTATTATCATCACGTTTTGTACATTTATATCGAACATTCCAAGGTTTGACATATTGAAAAATATTGCTATATCTTGTAGCGTAATGAAAAATTATCGGATAAATTTTATCAATAATTCATGTACGAGGAACGAATTCGAAGCGAAAAGGGATAAAACATTATTTCAATCAAATCTGATAATTGCAAGGATGAAAAAGAATCTGATTTTTCCAAAACGATGTCGAGTTCAAATTGTCAGAGTAATGTTCTGACCTCTACGTAGTCCACCCAAATACAAACACGTAGTATTTTACTTTTCTGTTAGAGATTGATCTTTGGATATACTTTAACACGACGTAGTTACTCTCAAATACGCAATAAAAGAGATAGGGAAGACTCTTCACTAGGGATGCAAATCTTTTATTTTTTCTCAAGTCTCCATTTATGCATCCGCTTCAAATTAGAGGTTTAAGGTTTAAAGGTTTTAAGTTAGGGTTTGTGTGTGGGGTTTAGGAAATTAGGGCTAAGTTGTATTTTTTAGGATGTAGGGTTTAGGGTTTAGGATATATAAAATAAGGATTAAAGCTTAAAATTTAATTTTTTAAAAATTTTAACCGAAAACATGATAAACAGACAAAAGATTTCTACTTTTCCGCTAAACTAGTCTATAACAACCTTGTAATATTTTTTCTGAATTTGTCGCTATAAATTTATAAAGAAATTTCAATCTTATAATAAATTCACAGGCAACACAAGAGAACCTTACAAAGAAATACTTGCATATAGAACATCAGCATCACACCTCAACAAGAATCTTAATTTTCCATGATGACAAAAGCACATCATCAGAGCCGTGACTGAAGCTGGGTAACCAGGTTCTTATCCAGCTGGAAAGCCTTGGAAAGAACATCAGGACTAATGAGCGGATTTGATCCGAACACAGAATCTGCAATGGTTATAACACCTGGATTCTGGCTGCTTAGACCAGTTAAGGCAACAGCATGAGTCTTCCCTATGTTGAAATGGAAGTGAATTAGACCAACAGGGAAAACGAACACATCTCCAGGGTATAGCACTTTAGAGATGAGACGATTATCTGGGTTGGAAGTGACAAACCCAACATAGAGCGTGCCTTGTAGGAGAACTAGGATGCCCGTAGCTCGATGGTGAATGAGAGGAGAGTTTAGGCCATAAGGTGCATAGTCGATTCGAGCCAAAGACACACCAAGAGTGTTAAGACCTGGTATTTGTTCAACATTGACAGAAGTGACTTTGGATCCTAGTCGATTACTTGTGTTTCCCGGCACCTTCAGACCTGAAAAAAAGAAGTCTTCTGGTGTGACAAGCTTGGGGTCCTTACAGAACTTCCCATTAACAAATACTGCATCATTTTTGGCGTCCTTGAGTGCTACACAGAAGTCCTGAAGAGGGCTAGGATCAGAACCACAGGCAAACCGGAAAGCCAGAATGAAGAGGGAAATTACTAAGAGAACTTGAACACCTAGCATTGCAGAACAACGCAGGTTTTACTGAAGAAACATGAGTGAAGAAAGCTGCATATTTATAGTAGGATCAGTCGAACTAGTCTTTGCTGGTTCTTTATTTTATTAAAATTGTTTAATCTAGAAGTAAACATAACACTAGCCAAGTCTAGCCTAGGAGTGGGGAGCCGGCAATTAAGTTGACAAGGCTCGGTTGGCTCGGTCAATATTGAAATATTCTCAGCTTCTTCCTTATGGATTATTGCATTGGTACAAGCAGTAAAAGCTTAGTCTGCTTAAAATTTTAGATATATTTTTATTATTTTATATAAATTTAAAAGTAGGACAAAGCTAAAAAAATGGGAGGTGCATGGAGAGGGGCCATTCAAGTTTATTTATGCAAAGACAAGGTCAACATACTGAAGAAAGATTGAAAACCAGTGATTCAAGTTTGCAAAGACAAATAGAGAGAAGCTGATCATAGAGATAAGGTCCTCATTCGAAAATATCAGACATACAAGAACTTTAACATGTTCCACCCTGGATGAAATTCTCACGGCTAAAACCATGAATATGATACGACATTCTTAAACTTGTTACATGCAGAATCGAGTCCCTTCATGACTCCAAGATATCTAACATCACACACAGAAAATCAAATACATGTTCTTATCAGTTTAATATCTGATAAGCGTGTTATTAAATTCATTTTTTAGGGGTAAAACCCATCGCAGCGTTGCACTATTGCTCCGGCCTGGCGCATCCCATCCATTCTGAGTTCCGAAGGGTTTTATACCAATTGCCTGCTTGATTAATGTAAATTTGAGGGTGGCCATATGAGTTATTTGCAGCCAACCAATTTCCGGATTGCAAGAGACACAAATAGAACAAACTTTATTTGAAGTAATGTCCTAAAAATCATCTGTCATGTTTGGACAAGAAATGCAAAGAGAGGACACCATTCTTTCTGTTAGCCCTTTTAAACACTAAACCAATTCATTTTCTTTACCAAATCATTATTCTCTTAATCTCCCTCATCCTATATCCTAAAGGTACCAAAGAAACAATTTCTCATGTTGATCTTACATTACTTATCTTTGTTTATGTTCTTATGCGTTTGTTGGTGAATTTGAGTGCAGGTTGTGGAGAAAGATGGGGGATATTATGGTAGGTAGGTATTGGTGTTACATATGCTCTCGAATGGTGAATCCAACGATCGAGCCTGCGATCAAATGCCCTTTGTGCGAGTCTGGATTTGTCGAAGAAATATCCAGCATAAGACATTACTCCACCACCAATGGCATTGATTCAGCATCGACAAATAATCTTTCCCTTTTGGCTCCGATTCCGATCTTGCTTGGTATAATTAGTGGTTTAGGCTCTTCGCGGTCACGTATCACAGGCGGGGATCAAACCGATAACAACAACTCATCACAGGATGCAATGGATGCCATGCTTATGAGGAGAAGAACAAGAAGAAGAAGCTCTTCATCTCTTCAAATGCTTGAGGATATGCCTAATGCAGCGTCTTCCGAACCCGAGAATCCTGAAAACGATAGAGAAAGGAGAGATAGACTGATCGTATCCGATCCATTCAACGACAGCGCTCTGATTGTTTATGCTTCATTTGGTGATTACTTAATGGGACATGGTTGGGATCTTTTGTTGCAGTATTTGTATGAAAATGATATAAACCACCATGGAACCCCACCAGCACTGAAAGAAGCAATTGAAGCAATACCAAATGTTACCGTGGATGACAAGTTACAGTGTTCTGTATGTTTGGAGGACATTGAGGTTGGAAATGAAGCAAAAGAGATGCCGTGTAAACATAAATTCCATTGTGGATGTATTACACCATGGCTAGAACTTCATAGTTCTTGTCCAGTATGCAGGTTTAAGCTGCCTCGGGATTCTTCGGAGATAGAGGGCAATGCCACTAGAAATAACGAAGGGAGAGTTGGCGTTGCAGATGCACGAAGTGGTGGACTCGGGACCGGAATACAGTATTGGACCCCGATTCCATACCATTATGAACGTTTACTGCCCTTACCAGGATCCGGAAGTGATTCTACTTCAGCTTCATCGTTGGAGGCCATGCCAGGGAGTGAAAGTGCACCTCAGACAGAGGATAATTGATTTTGTTTCTATGATTTTATTAAGTTTTCCAGGCCGTAGCCTGGATTTTTCCTGCAGAATACTTGCTAATGTTGTACCTTTGTTTTGTTTCAAAATGAAGAAAAATCAAACAGATTTCGTTTGACAATATAAAAAAGATGAATTGATGAAGAAAAACCAAAAATATAATATGTTTAACATACGTAGCATACAAAGAAAGGATTATCAAAATAAGCATTAAAAAGAGAATGCTTGTATCCTAAAAAAATTACAAAATTTCCAGGTTCTTATCTGAGAAATGCAATATATTTGTGTAATTACAAAGTAGAGTTGGTTCTGGATTTATGCATCTTATCATCCTGTGAAGATGGAGGCAATGGAGAAGACGAGAATGCAGCATGGTATGATGAAGAAGCAAGTTGAGCAAGGGCTGGAACAGCACCACCTGCAGATTTTTCCGATCGAGATACCATCGGAGTTGCCATGCAGCAATCCTTAGTCCAAGCAAATATAATGTGATGTAACAAGATTTCATCAAATCTTATATGAGGATGGTGTTATGATCCAATCTTTTGACAGTCAATAATACAATATTAAGAACATAATGCTATAAAAATAATGAATGGAGAACTCGTAATCCATACCATTTACACAGGTTTTAACTAGCAACAAATTATTTAAAGCCAGTAAGGGCAGAAGAAGCACCTGACAAATGGAGAGTGCCAGTAGCAAAATGATAGCAATGGCCAATGGTAACAAGAAAAAAGAAAAATGCTTTACGCGGGGTTGATTTCAGGCGAAGAAGGTAAAAGTATTATTTGTTGCCCATTGGAGAAGTTCCATGGAATTCCCATGAAAAATTATAGAACATTTTTGAAGCACACGAGCCACAACTGTCTAAGAACTATGCAACATCTAATATCAATCCATAGGCTAGGCGATCTAATGACAAGAACAAGTGTACGTAGTGATACCGAAGGACCTTTGACAGATACAAAAGACTCAGATCAATAAGGGACAAACAAATAAGATGGTCGTTAAAGAGATTTTCTAACCTGCCAATCCAGCACATGCAGAGGAGAACACTATCACAGGTGGTGCCTACATGTAAATAAAGAATAATTATGTAAGTTATCTTTTTGATGGATAAAATAATATGAGAAAAGGAGTGCGCAGTGCAAAAAACTTCAGCCAAATGGTGTTTATGGATGAGGGCTTGAATGTAAACCAATAGATTTTGCATATGTAAATCTATGCCTTGTAAACCAACATAAAACCAAACATTGATAAATCAAGAGAATTGGTTTATAAAGAACTTACACCAACAAGGAAATGCACCCACATGGGTCCCTTTACATATTTCCTGACTATAGGCATGACTGCACCAAAAAATACCAGTCAGAAAGACAAAGGAAACTCAATTCTCGACAAGCGAGGAGTCAAAAATTAACTTCTCCCAAGTCATCAAGTGTGATACAGACATCAAAAGGCAAGCAATAAGCATAGTAAATGCAGAATTAAATCACAGAATCATGCCAACATAACAAGTCTCATGGCTCATATCTCAAAGGAAAAATGAAACATTTTACATATGGCATTGAATAGAATCTATAACATGGAACTTTAAGCACCATTGCAGCATTACCGAGTTTTACTCTCGGGAGTGAACAGCATTAAAATCCAGGCTAGTGTGATCTAACTATAATGCAATTTAGAAGTTAAACAAGTTAGGCATTTATCTAAAACCAATCATTTGCAGAAAACATTAAGTTGCAAAGACTTGTTTCAAAATGACTCTTCAGAAGCAACATTGGAAAAATATTGTCCTATAACAGGAAAGTCCTTTCACAAAAGAAGGAATATATCTACAGAGAGCTTGCTTCTAGTTAATCCATTGAAGGAGCCATGATTAACATTAAAAAAATCTACAATTACAGAATTATAAATTATAATCAAATCATATCAACTGAACTACATCTGATTGGTGAGAAGAAACCGATCCATATACCATGGTTGAACCCGTAGAACGCGCTCGTAGTACCACCAACCGCAGAGCCAATCTAAAATAACAATCATCAAATTTAAAGGTTAAAAGAATTAACACAAGCAAATAAACCCATATCCCCGGACTGAAAAAGAAAGAGACTTTACCATAGAAAAACTATCCCTCACAAGTGGAGCAACAGTCCATTCACTTGTTTCCTGCACCATTGGACAAAAGAATTAAAATTTGAAAAGAAAAAATAAAGAAGTATGTAAAGGATTATTACCATCTCTTTGGAAAGGGGTCCAGCGCAGTGAGGGCAACGCAAATTGCTTCTAGGTTTCGAATTTTCCATTTCTTCTTCTTCTTCTTCTTCTTCTTCTTTTCCCTTGCAAAATAAAGCTTCTTTTAGTGTGTTGGAGATCAAATCTAAAACCCCCTGTACTATGTAAGATCCACCGAAAACTGAGGTTTTAGGGGAAGAGAGTACTCGTTCAACATGAAGAGGGCTTCAAGCTGCCATTTTTCAAGCTGCCATTGCCGTGTAAAAAAGGGCACAAAGCAAAGAGAAATGTCAACAATCTTGGTTCGGTTTGGTTGGTTGGTTTGGGCTATGAGGTCCAAAATTTGCTCTTGATTTTTTCTGGGTTATATTTGGGCTTCAAGCTTGTTGATTCTGGGATCATAAGAACAGGAAGACATTCCAAATGGATATGGAATTAAAGAAAATATAGTAATATATTTCAGAAAACTAGAATAAAAGTAAAAGTGAAAATATAAATCAAAAGATAAAAATATAATAAGCTAAAAATAAATAAATTACACAATTAGTATAAAACAATCTACATGGGATAAGACTATTCTAGTTAGACAAGGAACCGTTTTATAGGTATCTAGGTGGTCAATAAATATATGATTTATATTTAGAAAATATTTTAATATATAAGTTTGTATAAATTAACATAATTTTCTTTTAATTTTAAGATTTAGAGATTTAGATTATAGTTTAGATTTAGAGGTTTACGCTTTATAAGGTGTATAATTTAAGGTTTATGGTTAAAAAATTTTAAGGTTAGGATCTAGGTTTATATTTTATAACTTAAATATGAAAAGTTGTTAATTTTTTATATAATTTGTGTATCGAAATATATCTCTTTATATTTAATACACATGCGGTGAAAAAAAATCAAGTGTCTTAAATTTAGGGCTTAGGTTAGATTTTAAGATTTAGAAGTTATGAACCTAGGTTTAATGATTTAAAATTTAAGTTTTAAGATTAGAATTCAGGGTCTAAAAAATAAAATTTAGATTTAATATAATATAATATAATTAAGGTTTAGATTTTAATTTATAATCCCTAGATTGTAACCTTACTCTGTAATCTTATTATATAAAAAATCTCTAAGTTTAACCCTAATTCATCAATTATAAATCACTTAACGATTGAGAATGACAACCAGCTAAAACCTATGTCCAAAAAATTGTCAGTAAAAGAGAAAAACAAAACCCACAATTTTAAATAAGTGATAAGTACTAAAAAGTATAATATAATTTTAACAAATTAACTTAATAATTAAAAATATTTATATTATATTTTATATAATATAAATATAAATATAAATATAAATCTTAGTATAAAAATATAATATATTTTAATGTTCGATAAAAAATTAGAACTTGAAGAGGACTCCCTCTGTTTACATGAAAGATGTCATTAAAACTTTAATAACATGTACGAGTTATATTATTTAAGGTTTAGAAATTATAAACAATTCAAAATATCCGGTAGAAGTATTTTTTTTTCTAAAGTAAATATTATTTTTAGGAAATTTTTGGGTTTTATTTTATATTACTGAATTTTTATTAAATTTATAGAAAATTATAATTATAGTCTTTAAAAAATAGATTAAATAATTCAAAAAAATTTATAACCCAAAAAGCAAAGAAAAAAAATTACTATGAGATAAACATGCCAATAAAATTTAGAAGCTTCTTGAATCTCCTTATTTCTGTCCAAACAAGACACATAAAAAAATTATAGAAGAACCAAATTGTCATGTAAATAGTATCGCTATCCAGGACTGATTTCATTGACAAACAACCATCAACCGAGTGGGGATATAACTTTTCAAGTGACCGCCGACAAAAACATAAATCAAAAATTAACGCCGATTAAATCTTTGTGTAAACAACAATCGATTGTTAGAATATACTAAACCGTGCCAAAAAACAAATGAATAAAAAAATATCCTCTAGTAGTGTTGTAATTATTTTGAATATTCTAATTTGATAAGAGCAACGTCCTTATCATAAGTCAACTCAAATGTAGACTGTAGAGGGAATATAATAAATTTCATGTGTTACAATAAAGAAAAATATTTACAGGCAGGGGTAGGTGGCCAGTAGGGGAGGGGTCCTATATAAAATTTCGATGCTAATTCTTTTAAAATTCAAAAGTAAACGAATATTAAAATTTTAATTGGACTCTATTTAATAAAATTTTAATTATTTTTACCGTAAGAAATTTTAGCTTTACATTAAAATTATTTAATACGTATATTTTATTAAATAAAAATATTATATTTTAAAACAAAATATCAAAATTTAAATTTAGATAAAAATATAAATAATTTAATTACTCGACTAATAAATGAATCTTTTATTAATATATTTTTATTATTTTAATAATCATTTTAATAAAATTTAAGGTTGATTTTTAAAAAGAAAACCCAAAATGAGTTAAATTAAATATTTGTATGGAAAAATAAAATAATAGCTTAAAATTTAAGGGTTGTAATTAAAATTTATTATTTTAAATTAGACTTTAGGGTGTATATGTTAAAATCTTAATACCTAATCATATTATCTCAAATTTAAATCCTAACATCTGACCCCTAAATTTTAACCTTAAATCTTAAATTATAATTCCATTAACATATACTTTAAACTAAATCTTTAAACTCTAAAACTATAGCACATTCTACGATCATTACATAAAATATATTTTCTTATTTTTTTACCAAAATTAAATATCTTGATTCGTATTCGATTCTACTTGTTTATTATTTAAATTAAATCTACATTTCAATACTTCTAAATTATGTTAGTTAAATGACTAAAGTCACAAGTTAATATCTTTTTATTTTTTAACTCTTTAATAACGTATATATTATATATCGTGTATATATATGACGTATATATATGATGTTCAAACTTAAATTATCTGAATGAATTATATTACTTTCAATCATTTAAATCACTTAATGAGTTTAATTATATATTAAATTTATTTATGTGGGATTGTAAATTTTATTAATAATAATAAAAAAATAAAATATCACAAGTATAAACCCACAATCAATTCAGGGTTTAATATCCGTGAAGGCCCACCAACGGCAACGAAAGGGAAGGTGTTAGATTTTCTCGTGACAGTGGTAGCTAAAATATATGGACCGGAGCACAGATCCCATGAAAAAGGAAAATCAAATTTAATATTTATTTTATAAAAAAAAAAGAATGTAATATTTATTTCATAAGTATTTTGTAATAATTATGTATATATATTTGGTTCAAATGTAATAATTATATTCAGTTCATGCAACACAGCGTAACAGTTGCATCGTAATGTTTTTTAAGGTCACCGCGATGTATTTTAAGCGAAACACAATAAAGTAATCATATTACGATTTTTACGGTACGAAACCGTTACGTAACCCCGCGTCACCACAATAAAATATTAAAAAAATATCCAAAATGTAATCTTTATAAATAAAACACGTTATAAGTCATTTTATAAGTTCATCGTTACATTACTCGCAACGCCCGCAATCGCGACACCTCGATCGCAACAGCGAGAGAATGATTCAGCTACTCACATTTCTGCATTCATATACAGGTTTTCTTTTTAGGGTAAGCTACAATGGTAGTCCTTAAATTTTTACGATGCTTTCGATATGAACACTAAACTTTTAAATCATGCAATACAATCACTAAACTTTTAATTCACTTTCGTTATGACATTACCGTCAACCACCATTTTGAAAAGCATCGATTATGGGACCCTGAAAGATCGATTTGGAATTCAATATGGTCATTGTCTGTGCCTCAACGATTGAGGCTTTTCTCCTATACAAGAATGCTTTGTGCTGCATGGTGTTCATTCTCCTAAACAACCTGTAAGTTGTTTTTTCTTTGTATTTTCTGTGTGTTGTTATTTTGTTTCAATGAAATCGTGAAATAATTGCAAAAAAAGTTAAAGAAAGGATAAATTATATTTAAAAATGCAATCTTTATGCATGTTAAATGTTTGGTTGCTGAGAAAGTGGAGGAATGAAAAGAAAAGAAGGGGAAAGTTGTCCTTCTTTCTTCTCACTTCCTACTTTTAAGCTTTAATTATGTTTATATATTTAAAATTAATCATTTACTTTTTTCTCGGTTTCCAAACAGTTGAATACAATGATCAACCACAAGAACAGAAAATAAAGAACGAAAATTTATGTATATATATTTAGAATAATATGATAGTTCTAAATCTTAGCCTATTGTAATGCAACAGTTGAAGGAGAACTTAAATCGAAGCTTTGGACTATAACACTTTCAGTTAGAAGCAACTGGTTTGTTTAGCAAGTTCAGATAAAAGAAAGAGGCCAATATGGCGGCGCTGCAGTTAGCTGCTATCTTTACTAAGTTGCAGACACTATCTACTTCAGACCATGCATCTGTGGTCTCTTTGAACATATTCGTTGCACTTCTTTGCGCTTGCATCGTGATTGGCCATCTTTTGGAGGAGAATAGATGGACGAACGAGTCAATTACTGCCCTTATCATTGTGAGTTTCTCTCTATAGATGTCGATCGGCCTGGATTCGGTCATTCAGAGTTTCAGACAATTCATCTAAGTTTTGATTGCTTGGTTTATATGTGTTGGTTGTCTGATATATTTGATTTAATTGCAGGGTCTATTTACAGGGGTCATTATATTGTTGGTAAGTGGTGGTAAAAGCTCACATCTTTTGGTCTTCAGTGAAGACCTGTTCTTTATCTATCTTCTGCCTCCAATTATATTCAATGCCGGGTAAGTTTCGTTCTCCTTGATTTTCATTTATGCAAAGAGACAACATGGAGATGGTTTATTATAGCCTATGAAAGGTAAAATTGGTTCTCTATTCCTTGATTCTCTATTCTGGTTCGAACTCGAGTACATGCGAATTCCATGATGTTTCAATATTGTATACGAAAGGAACATCGATGTCTATTTTTCTGATAGTAAGGTTGACAACATTTAGTTCATTATTTGCTTTCTGAAAGCCCTTTTGATGTCTTCTTGTCTGCCAGATTTCAGGTGAAAAAGAAGCAATTTTTCCATAACTTCATCACCATCATGCTGTTTGGGGCTATCGGTACACTAATATCCTGTACGGTTATATCTTTAGGTATTTTATGATGACTTTCTGGATACAATTTACTGTATTGCAGATGCATTTCATTTCTTTTCTCTTGTTTTTGTGGGTGGGTTCGGAACCGGTTGGCAAATTTAAGGTCTAGCCTAATTTGTTGATGTATGTCCATGTATTGCCAAGAGTATGCTGGTTGTGATTGCAACTCTGATGCTTCAAACAGGTGTTATTAGCTTCTTCAAGGAAATGGACATTGGCTCCTCCTTGGAAATTGGAGATTTTCTTGGTAATTGCTCTCATTTCTCCCTTATTTTCCAAGATGTCTTTGTTCATGTTTCTGTCTTACTATTGTTTCCTATGACTTTCAGCAATTGGTGCACTATTTGCTGCAACAGATTCTGTTTGCACCCTGCAGGTATGCATAAATTAAAATTATGGTAGCTTTTATTTCTAAACTGAAACTACTAGTATACCAAACTTGCTAAAATGGAGCTGTTTTTGATGGTGCAGGTGCTTAGTCGGGACGAGACTCCGTTACTCTACAGTCTGGTTTTCGGAGAGAGTGTCGTAAATGATGCAACATCTGTGGTTCTTTTCAATGCAATCCAGAGTTTTGATCTCACTGATGCCAATCCTAAAATTGCTCTCGAGTTTTTCTGCAAATTTTTGTATTTATTTTTAGCAAGCACCACACTGGGAGTGGTTGTAAGTATCTTTTCATGCAAATCTGATTCATTCTGTGAACAATGTGTTTCCACCTAGGTGTAACATTTTTCTTTTCTTGCAGGCTGGTCTGGTTAGTGCTTACATCATCAAAAACTTGTACTTTGGCAGGTACGTTTCGATACTGTCTGAATTTTCGCATGATCGAATCATCCCACTTTTGTATATTGTAATCTGCAGATCAACTGAACACAATTTATTACTTTTGAAGCCTAGAACTTATTAGTTACTGTGATTGGTTTCAACATGATTCAGGCACTCAACAGACCGCGAGTTTGCTCTTATGATGCTTATGGCTTACCTTTCATATATCATGGCTGAAGTAAGACTGACAGTTTCTTGCAACTCTTCCTTTTTCCGATACAAACTTCTAAATTCGACGATTAATATGCTTATAATGTTGTTTCCTCTGCAGCTGTTCTATCTAAGTGGCATTCTTACTGTATTCTTTTGTGGGATTGTGATGTCACATTATACCTGGCACAATGTGACTGAGAGTTCAAGAGTAACTACAAAGTATGTCTCTTTCACAGTGTCGATTTAGCACGAAAAAGATCACGTGACATTTATATTAGGAGTGGCATACACATGGATCCCAGTTTTAACTCTATACATATCAACTGATTCAGTTCTTTTGGTTAACTCAGGCATGCTTTTGCAGCCTTGTCGTTTGTTGCGGAGACTTTTATCTTTCTTTACGTCGGCATGGATGCCTTGGACATCGAGAAGTGGAGATTTGTAAATGATAGGTATGTTTTTATGCAATTTCACCTGTTAGGAAGGACTCTAACAAGATTTCCAGTCATTTATGTCCAGTCTCCCTGCTTCATTGTGTTTTCTAACAGGTGAGCTTGTGTTTTCATTGTGTTTCATCTCCTTTATGTAGCCCCGGAACATCGGTTGCTGTTAGTGCAGTGCTGCTAGGTCTTGTTATGGCTGGAAGAGCAGCTTTTGTGTTTCCCCTATCATTTATATCCAACTTGTCAAAGAAATCATCTGATGAAAAGATCAGCTTCAGGGAACAAGTATGTGTCTGTAAGGTTAAAAATTTTGCTTCGAAATCGATTAATATTGTTATTCGACATTACTATTGTCTGTATTTCTTTATCCAGATCATAATATGGTGGGCTGGTCTCATAAGAGGTGCTGTATCAATGGCACTAGCATATAATCAGGTAAAGGAACATTCTTATGTTCATGTATTCGTATCATGAGATTTCGGTGTGTCTAAAATTGTCGAATCGAATTGATATCTTCTGATAGACTTTCACTTAAAACATAAATGCAGTTTACAAGTGCAGGCCATACACAATTGAGAGGGAATGCAATTTTGATTACAAGCACCATCTCCATTGTTCTATTCAGCACTGTGGTAAGATATCTCCTGCTGTACTTTTGATTTAATATGTTCTAATGGTTTGTGTTCGGGTTTTTTCCCGTGTTGATTGTCGAGTACTCGAGTCCAAGTCCGTCACATGTATGTTTCGGCATCTCTTCGCGAGTCTCGTTGTTGTTGTTGTTTTGTCTTAGTCATGATATTGAGAATGTTACCAAATCATCTGTTTGTTGTGCACAGGTTTTTGGGTTAATAACTAAGCCTCTAATAAGGCTTGTGCTGCCTCATCCCAAAGCAACAACCAGCATGCTCTCAGACCAATCTACTCCAAAATCGATGGAGGCACCATTTCTTGGAAGCGCTCATGACTCGTTCGATGATAGTATAGTCGGATTCCATCGACCGGACAGCCTCCGCGCACTTCTTACAACTCCTGCGCACACTGTTCATTACTATTGGCGCAAGTTTGATGATGCTTTCATGCGACCGATGTTTGGTGGTCGGGGTTTTGTGCCGTTTGTTCCCGTCTCTCCAACGGAAAGGAGTGAGCATAATCTGCCTCAATGACAGTGAGGTGGCTGAACAAGATGTGTAGTTGGTCCGATAAACATGCTTCCGACGAGAAGTCAGTGTGGTATGTTCTGTAGTTGCATATGGAATGTATGTTTCATGTGTAGGCTACGCTGTATTTTTTAAAACTTTTGTCCTAGATGGTTCAGATGTAACTTATGATTTGCGTGAGCTTTGAGTGGGTTTGCAATATTTTTTTCAATGTGAACTGAATTTTTACTAGGAAATCATGAAAGATAAAAAAATATATATAATGCATTCAAAACGAAAAATAACAAGGTCAGTCTATTAATATCTCGTACAAAAATCTAAAGATACAAAAAAAAAATATTTTTATAGAGACAAGTATATTATTAATATTCGAAAAAAATTTAAATCTTTTTATATTTTTTTAAATAAAACGTTTAACGAGATAAAAAAATGATGAACGAATCAAATTATCAAATTAAATTACTTTGTTATTCAAATTTGATTATATCGACAAATAATCATCAATCGAGTAAGGATCTATCTTTCTAAGTTATCAATAAAATTATATTAAAAAAATTAACATCATAAAGATCATTGCACGAGCACAAAATAACTACTAAGTTATGCTAAATAATGTCAAAATAACATATAAAATGAACCACAACAAAAATAAAAAATACATATATATCGAAGATAGAAAAAAACATGCATCACAAAAATAAAATACAATTAATCACTATTAGTGAGTTCAAAAATAAAATAATAATAATAAAAAAATAAACAGACCAATATGTTACCGATTTCTTGCTTTATATTGTCAGGCCATTTTTTATAATCGGATAGAGCATGGTTCGACTCTTAGATAAAGAGGAAATATTATTATCATTTAACTATCAATTATTAGATAAAAATATTTTAATACGTATAAATTAAAATTTAGATATATTTATCAAATTTAAGGATTAAAAATATTTATTTGAATTGTAATTTTATTTTAAATTACAAAATTATATTTCATATTTAATAAAATTAATGATTCGAGTAGATAATATTCAATTTGGAGGGTTTTGATTACATGATCGGTTCAATTATGAAAAAACAAGAATACTGCACACAGCATATATGACTTGTACTTCTTCAAAATTCCATATCATTTGGGAGTTTGAAAAAATAAGAATAAAATCGTATCGGGGACCTCAGATGTTCTTTCTCTTGTTGGCAAAACAAGCTAAACACAAACATTCACAGACGCAAAGTTTTGACGGAGAGTACAGTCCCTACAGTAGAGTATTGTGCACACTTGCTATGACCAGGAAAATATTTAAAACTATATGGTTCTAATGAGAACGGAACAGGGGGGGAAGCAGCAGTATTATGTGTCAATGGTGTGAATGGTATCCCAGAAACACACATACCAGTGCTACCATGCACACAAAGAGGAAAGGGAAACCCACTTGATCTCTTCTCACATCACTCGTTGTCCTCAACAGAGCCTGCACAAAGATGAAGATCTTACTGTCAATATGGTTTACGCATAAACAGAATCGGGAGTTGTTTCGATGCAATCCGATAAAAAAGCATGTCTTCCTAAAGTGGTCACTGGTCTAAAAGTGGATTTACTGGAGGGAAAAGGGAAAAAGAAGTATGAGATGGTCAAATAGAATCAATGGCCTAGTCTGAGAAAGGGAGAAAGAGAAGATGGTTGAGGACAGACATACACATCATGACCATTCATCATTATCAGTTTAAAAGCTTAAAAAAGCCGAGAAAATTACCCCCTAACCACGAAAAAAAGTGGCATAACGGTTCGAACTGAAAAGGTTACTAGGAGAATTTATAGTACATGATTGAACATTATTGTATATGGAATATATAACATGAATTTACTAAAAGAAGAATGCAGAGGAGAATCACTTACTAGTTCTTCATGTAAGGCCTTCCTCTCCTGAGTGCTTGCGCTCCTCTCCGATGTCAGTTTCGAAATGGTTGCTTCAGCCTGAAAACAGATTCAAATTAAATGATGGCAAAATATAATGCAATCTACTTTTAAACTTTCACCATCAAGCGGTGTTTTTTTCTCGTATAAACAAACATACCTTGGCTAGCTTAGACTCAAGGTCATTTAATTTTAATTTCATTTCCTCCACATCTTTGGCAAACTTTAGATCCTCCATGCTCTTCAATGTTTTCACCTCATCGTCCTTCAATGCATTGAAATCCTTTTCCGTTACAGTCTTAAGTTCCTTGGTATCAAGAATATCATCCATCGGCTTTAATGCCACGTCTTTCACTGGCTTTAACTCCATGCTATTGAAAGAAGTATTCTTTGGCTTCATATCAGTTTCTTTTATCAAATTTAAGTCCTCACCAATAACATCATTCGTAGGCCTCAGTCCTGCAGACTTCTTGGGTTTTAATTCCTCCTCATGGATCATATTCCTACTCGGCTTCAGCTCTACTTCCTTTTTTAGCTTTAATTCCTCCTCATGGATCATATCCTTACTCGGCTTCAGCTCTACTTCCTTCTTTGGCTTCAATTCCTCCTCATGGATCATATCCTTTCTTGGCTTCAGCTCTACTTCCTTCTTTGGCTTTAATTCCTCCTCATGGATCATATCCTGTCTTGGCTTCAGCTCTACTTCCTTCTTTGGCTTTACTTCCTCCTCATAGAATGTATCCTTGCTTGGCTTCAGCTCTGTATCCTTCTTCGGCTTTAATTCCTCCTCATAGTACATATCCTTCCTTGGCTTCCAATCTACATCCTTCATTGGCTTTAAATCCTCAACATTTATCATCTTTGACTCCTCAACCCTTGCAACCTAACACAGAGAAGAGAACTTGGTAATTTTCTTAATGGTATAAGCTTCATCAATGTACTTGAAGTTGTCTTTAAATGTCACATACGAACAAAGATTCCTTTCGGATATAAAAGAATACTGTTTTCCTTTAAAACATAACACAGTCCTATATAAAAGTCATGTGTATTATGTATATATGTGAAATGATGTAATAAAGTTGATCTAACCATCGGAATGGATGCAGGAATCCCAACTCTATCATAATCCATTTTCTGATTCATTGTCCCATTAATTGGTGATAATACTGGTGACTGAGGAGGGCTGATAAGGGTAACCTTAAGCTTGTTCTCTTCAATATATCTTCCACTATCCTTGACAAACTGTGAAGCAAACACAATGAGTGTCAGTCACAAGCTAATTACTATTATCAAATAAAGCACAATCAGAGCAGAAAATCACTTACTGTGGCAGATGTAATGTTTTCATCAGTTGTTCCTGCTGGGACAACTGTACTTTGAATCAAGAACTTATCTCTGCATATCATATCAGGAGGGGCTTCACGCTGAGCTTGCATGGTAACTAAATGGAAAAGAACAAGGTGAGAATATATAGTATAGCACAAAGGAGAAAAATTACAAAGAAAATCATATGAGAAATTCAGAGCTATATATTTTATTCATAAGTTGCATCACTAGCTTTGATTCACTTGTCCAACCAATGAGATATAACAATGGCGTATTGTCCTAAAGGTCAAGATTATTGGATTATGTTTGTCAAAAGTATGCAACTTTTTGTTGCCTCACTAGATTTGCAGTTTCGGGAAATTAATCATGAGTATCCAATGCAAATGAAACCAGCAAAAACAGAGGAAATGACCTGCACTTAAAGCACCTGAAAGGATGAATAAACTACCCTTATCGGATTCCAATTCTTTTCCGTCCCACAGCCAAGTGACCCCAAATAAACTTCTAATGATAACACGATTTTAATATACATGTGTCATTAGTCGTCAACCAGTATAATATTAAAAGCCACTTGAGCTTTAAAATTCATTTGTTATGTGCACATATATAGAATCATAAAACATTCAAGTAAAAAACTCCATACCTGTAAAATCATAGGTTGATTTTGGCATAACAATGCCAACATTTGGCCGCACGCAGTATTTCTTAGGAGACGTAGTTTTAACCTGGAAAAATATCATCACTCCAATTACATCGGAATCCAGCATTCTAAAATATTTTACCCCATGAAAAAACCTTGAACTTTTCAAGAAGAGTAACCTAAGTTAAATTAAAGACGAAAAAGAAAATAGAAAGGATTCAAAGTTCAGACCTTGAAAGCAACATATTGGTTAGTATTATTTGCAAGTGTAACCGAGCAGGAGCATTGCTTCTTCAATGTAACTTCCAATAAAAAACAAATTTAAATTAGAAATAAATAAAGTTCAAAAATAAAGTTCCTTTCGGTTATTTCTCAAAATGAACCAAAAAATAAAGAAAAAAAACATTCTATTTTATTATTTTATCTTTTGCAAGATAAAAATTATCTACCTCTTTATTATGACCATGACTTGTATTGAAAATTTTAAAAATTTGACTTTTAAATTTTAAACCTTATTTTCTATATCATAAATCAAACTAGACTCTGTCCTTTATTCCCTAAATCCTAACCTTAAACCCTATACCCTAAACTCTCTAATTTGAAGTAGAGACATAAATTAAGGCATGGGAAAGAGGTAGACAATCTGCACCCCACCAGATTCAATAAATTAATTCAATTAAGCACGAATTGCATGTACTATTATATTTTATTTTTTATTTTTTAAAAAAAGTGTTAAAATAAACCCGTCTTAACGACTCCTCGTTTCATCCGCGTATTTAGTGACCAAACAAATAATAATAATTCTAATCTAATTATTATATAAAATTAGTTTGTGCAGTAAAAGTAGGGGCAATCAAGTAATTATGTACTCACATACGAATTTAAGTTCCTTTGGCTCAATCTCCAAAAGTTGAGCGTTCATTGTCTTCCTTCACTTTGTCACCAAATCTTAATCTGCCTTAGTAATTATCAAACTAATCAGCAATATAATCAAAATAATTAGTTTCTTTTCTCATTTTGCAAAAATTCGAATTCGAATAAAATATATGAATAAAAAAAAGAAGGTGAAGCCGAAACTAGATCAAGTTCTGAGGCGCTTTGACTCGGATCAAACTCGAAGCAACTCTCTTTGGAATACAAATAAGCGATGATTCGAGTTCCCGGAAAAGGAGGCGATGAAAAATTGAATTCAAAGTAGAAAAGGCAGATGAGATTTTAAAATTTTCAAATCGCAATACTGACTGAGCTTCAACTCGGATCAAGTTCCTTTTGATACAAAACAAAAACTAGATCAACAATTTCGATCTCAAAATCAAACTATGAAAATTTTGAGCTCAGAAAAAATCTCTATACTGACTCGAGTTTCAACTCAAAGAGAACCGACAATAACGCCATGGCACTGACAAACCGTAAAAAAAACCGCGTCGATTTCCAGGTCCCGAGTTTCCACAGTGCATGAAATTCAGAGCAAAAATCGAAAGAAAAAAAGAAAGATAAAACGCGCAAAGAACAAAGCAACAACAACGTTATCCCGAAAACAAAAGAGCGAAATCTTACCGGTATCAACCAAAGGACCTCTGGCAGAGAGCGACGGAGAAGAGAACAGGAGAGAGTATTTATATAGTGAAAATGAAGGCTTCAATGGAATATAAAACTGTATAGAAAATACTAAAGAAAAAGCCAAAGCGAAGAGTCCCAGAAATTCCTTTATTATTTTTGTAGAGAGAGTTGTTTGGGGTTTGGTAGTGGCAGAGGTAAAATGTTGAGTTGCAGAGAAAATAAAGCTGTGAGGAATGGAAGTGAACGACAAGCATGGCAAGATATCAAAGCTTTTAAAGTGAAAGAAAAGCTAGCAAAGCGTTAGTTGTACCCGCCGTTTCATTCACTAACCCACTCCGTTTGGCTTCGGCTTCCACGTCGTTATCAGTTTTGCAGTTTATATTTTTATTGGGTGAAATTTCCAAAATTTATTCATTTGTTTATATTAAGCATTAAATCAAAAAAAAATTATATTAAGCATTAATATGTATTACACGATTATGCATAAAGATAATTTTAACTTAATATTTAGAATTTTTATAATTTATTATAAGTTTTTATTTTTTTAAGATAAATTTAGCATTTAATCTTTTTTGATAAATATCTTATTTTTTTAATTAACATAATGACTAGACCGTTAAAAATTTTAAGATGATAACATATGATAATATATTTTAAATGACATGGCATCTAAGATATCAAATATATACACGTGAAATATAGTTTTATTTTAATATAAGATATAAAATAATTAAAATTCAAATAAAATATTAAAAATTAATTAAATCTAAAATAAAATTATACTAAAAATTCTCAATTTTATCTATAATAGAATCAAAATCTTACCTAAAAAATATGAACACGGTCTGAAAAGGAAATTTTTTGTAAAGATTGTTATGAATATATCAAAGGTAAGAGATTTTGATACTAATCAGTTGAATTTTTGTTATTTTAATTTAGAATTTAGGTATTTTAGTATTTAATCTAAATTAAAAGTTTAGGGTTTTGATTTATAGTTTATGATTTAAATTTAAATTTAAAAGTAATAAATTTAAGGTTTTAGATTTTGAGTTTTAATTAAATCTAAAAAACTCAAAATTAAAAAAAAAAACATAGTATTAAATTTATTTAAGGTTTAATAGCCAAAATATTTTAGATTTAATTAAGTTTTAATATTTTATTTGAATTGTAATTATTTTATATTTTATATTAGAAATAAAATTATATTCCTTATGTATGCATTTGATATGTTAGATGTTATATCATTTAAAATATTATCATATGTTTACTGTATGTCATTATCATTAAATTTTTAATGGTACGATCATCATGATAGTTAAAAAAATTAGATATTTTCAAAAAGACTTAAGTTAAAAATTAAATTTATTTCAAATAAAGAATGAAGGCCAAAATAATAAAAAATATAAACACTAAGGGTTAAATTATCTTTATGCCTATCTAATTTTATAAAATAATAATAGTGATGATGAAAATAATTTATAATTAATATAAAATATGAATTTGAATTACAAGAAAAATAGTAACTATATAAAAGACTGTAGAGATTCGTTTCTATATGTATAAATAATATAATAAAAACATGATTATGGATAAATATTTAATTTAGTCGAGTAAAAAACTTGAATTAATATAATTAAAATGTTTTATTTTATTTTAAAAAAATTAAATCAAGTCAAAAAAATTAATTATTTTAGTTGACTTATTCAGCCTGTAAATACAATATTTATATAGTTACTATATTTTACGTGGGTCATATTTGGCAATTAATACATAGTTGATTTTATTAGTTGATTTAATATTTGATTTAAAAAATATTTTAAATATTTAAATTAATTTAAATATAAAAATATTTGAATATATAAAACAAATATTTAATATTTTTTGATGATTTGTGTGATTTTAAATATTCTGAGTGATTTAGATTCGAGTCATCTATCACTCATTTTTATTTTCGTTGATTCCTAACATTTACTGCATTATAAGATATATATTAAATAGTACAACTTGTATCATAAAAAGTTGGTTTGGTGTGGATGATTAATTTAATTAAATTAATATTAAGATTAAATTGATATAATAAAGAATAATGTATAATGTTATAAAATTTCGCTAATTGTCAATTCATTACTCTATTGTCCTCTTCTCGATTAATTTTAACGATAATATTCAAAATAAATTGATTTAATACGTATGCTGACTTAATTGATGAATTTAATAATTCGATGGTTAAAATAAATATAACATTATAGTTCGGAATTTTCTTTCACCTTAATGTTTAATTTTTGTTAACTTGAAGAGACTATTTATTTTTATAAAAAAATAATAAATTTGTTTTATTTTAAAACTAATTTATATATTTTATATTTTTCAATTTTTATAAAATTTTGCATTTTCTAATAATATTTATACTTTTTAATAATATATAATTACAATTTAAAATATTTTATATTTTTTTTAGTTTTACACAAAAGCACAGATCAATTAATATTAACTTAACAAGTTTATTATTTTTTATCAGTTGATTCACCTTTGATAAAGATTAAAAAAACTAAAATAATTGTTTTCATTTTTGATTAAAAAAATAAGTACTTTTTTAATTTTGAAAATTGGCATCTAAAAGATATTATACTAATAATCAATTAGTTTCATAAAATGGCGTAATATAATTTTTAAGTAAAACTAAAAATTTAAGTTTTAATATTATAAATAAAATAATTAAATTACTCAAAACAAAATCTCGAAGAATTGAAAAGACAATTAAAAATCGTAAAATCAGTGTCCTAAAATATTATTATTTTAATATTTAATATTATATATTAATATTATTTACTAATAATTCATTTTTAATAACATTTTACTAGAATTAAATATTTCATGACTATAAATAAATCTTTTTTTAGTAAATAGATAAAATTATTTTTTTTATTTTTTTTAAATGATAATCTTAAATTTTTTTATCTTTAATTTAAACCATTCATATATTTTCATCTAATAATCTAAAATAAAACTTTCAAATTTACGTGAATAAGTGTTGTGTGTATTGATATAATGTTGGGCTTGGAGTGGCTCGATGCACAACCGATTAATTTGCCAAGTGATGGAGAATTGGCTAATTTAGGTGGATATGTGTGGAAGCAAATATTGGACAATAAACACAATGATTTATAGTGGTTCGGCCACGTCTACATCCACTACCTTAGCTTCCCACTAAGGATTTCCACAATTCACTAAGAATTCAACCTTTTGAGGAACAAAGGGATAACCTTACAACCTTGATTCAAACCCGAATCAAGCATCCAAAGTTCACAACCGAACTTTGGAAATTCACTCACAAAGAGAATTCTTAAGCAAACTTGTTTAATCCTTCTAATAAGGCTAATGTTTGCAACTAAGCACTCACCCAATTCCTAATTACACTTGAGCATATATTGACAATTAAGCTCACAAGTGTTTGTCTACCCAAATAATAGGAAATTAAGCACTAAGACAAATTTCTCATCATAATGTTGTTACAATGTGATCATTGGTCTTCTCTTGATGCTTGAGGCTTCCTTTTATCATCCAAATAAGCTTCTAGCCGTTTATGACCGTTGGAGATATTTTGGAGCCGTTTGGAGCTGATTACGAGGCTTATTTCCCTTTCTGGTGTAGGCGGTATCGAAACACCTGAAGGCTGTTTCGAAACACCCTTCTTGGGAAATAGCCGTTGGCCTGCATTTATGAACAGGTATCGATACCAGTATCGATACCGCTCCTAGCCGTTGGGGGTCAAAAAAGTCGTTTTGACCGTTGGGGGGTTCGAAACAGGTGTTCACAGTGGGAAAAAGTATCGATACCTGGTTCGATACCACTGTGAATTTTTGCCTTTGAAAACATTTTACGAAGAACAGGTATCGAAACACCTGAGGGTGGTTCGAACCACCTGGGTTAAAAATGCTTCTTTAAACCATTTAAAACACTTCAAACTTTCTCAAAAACATCTTAAATATAATTTCAAGTAGTTTGGACATAAGAACCATTTTTGAAATCTTTTCAAATTAGTCCAAAACTATTTTTCAATTATTATATCAAAACATTAGTTCTACAATCTCCCCCTTTTTGATATAATAAAACTAACTTGAAAAATTGTTTTTGAGATTGCTCCCCCTTTGTCAAATAAATTTTGAATAAGAGAATTAAAAAGTCAAATCATTTAAAGTTCCCTCTTATCCATTTGAAAGTCTTTGAAAAGCAATTTTTCATAACATTCTCCCCCTTTTTGTTATATCAGAAATGGTTCAAACCAAGTTTGAAAAACTTTAAAGCTCATAACATAGGAGAATTTTAAAGATACCAAATGTTGGAAAAATTAAATATCAAAACATTGGTTATGAAAACAAAATAAAAACTCCCCCTTACTCAAGGCATCATTAAGTGGTTAGTCCAACAATTATGATAATCTAGTTTAAACAAAAAAGATAAACAAAATTAAAGCTAAACTAGATTTTACCACACTTGAACTCAAGGGAGGATGTGAAGCCTTCCTTCTTCAAGTGTCCTTCTTGTGTGTATGGAGCTCCCCCTTAATCTTGCACTTTGATTGCTCATACCTCCATCACACCTAAACAAGACAATCAAGTAATTTTCGGTATCCAAATTTCTTTGGATCCTTTGACATTAGTAGCACAAAGTTTAGTCCCCTTAGGAATCCATTTTTCAATTTCATCCTTTTTGGTTGAAGTGATTAGTCCTTTTGGGACCCAAACACTTCTAAAAACTTTTCCATTTTCAAATCTAGGGGCACTAGATTGTTTTATATAAAAATTTGATTTTCCCAAATCATTTTTCTTTTGAAGTTCTTTGGAAATCAAATCTTTTTCCTTCTTAAGATCATCTAAAGCAACTTGGTGATCTTTTTCCATTGTTTGAAGCAAATTTTGTAAATCAAAAATTTTAAGTTCAAAATCTTTCATTTTTGCTTCAAACTCTAAATTGGTTTTCAAGTAAATCATTTTCAATTTTCAACTTTGAAATCAATTTCATTTTCTTTGAAAATGTGATTTTGAAATCAAAAACCAATTTATCATAAGCTTCTTGCAACTCATCAAATGTATAAGAATTTAAAGTTTGAGAGTTAGAAGCTACCTCCCCCTCATTGAGGGCCATCAAGCATAGGTTGGCTTTTTCATTTTCGGTGGAGTCTTCATCACTCCATGTAACCACATATGTTTGTTTCTTTGAAGATGATCCCCTTTTGATTGACTTGTGGGAGTCCTTCATCTTCTTCTTGGATTCGTAATTTGAGGATTTCTTCATTTTGTTCCTCACGAATCGATCGAAGTCAATGAAGAGTTGGGCAAGCTCTTCATCTTCTTCACTATCCTCCTCACTTGAATCTTCAAGGTGGATGCACTTGGAGGATTTAAGAGCAATGGTGTTGACATTTACACCAAGCTCTTGAACCTTCTTCTTCCCCATCGCTCTAATCTTTTCCTTCTTCTTCTCCTCTTGTCTTCCTTTCATCATAATTTGATGTGTGAGGAGGGACCCCATGAGTTCATCAAGCTTTAGAGTCTTCAAATTCTTTGCTTCGATGATGGCGGTCCTTTTTGAGTCCCATGACTCGGGAAGGGAATAGATGAGCTTTCGAACAAGCTTCTCCTCCGGAATGATCTCTCTATATCCTCTAAGTCCATTGGTGATGGTGGAGAATCGATCAAACATATTTGCTATGTCCTCTTCCGGATTCATCTTGAAGTTCTCATACTCTTGGTTGAGGAGTCCAATCTTGGTCTCCTTTACTTCGTTTGTACCCTCGTATGTGACTTCTAGCTTGTCCCAAACTTCCTTGGCACTTTCACAAGAAGAGATCTTCTCATAGATGCTTGGATGGAATGCACACACGAGAATATGCAAGGCTTTGTGATTTAGCACCATCTTCTTGCGATCTTCCACGCTCCATTCCGCCTTTGTTCCTTTTGGCACGAACGGTCCGTCTTCCACTATATCCCATAGCTTGTAGTCTCTAGAGTTGATGAAATATTTCATCCTTATCTTCCATTGGGAGTAGTTGGACCCGTCAAAGAAAGGTGGCTTGTCAATGGATTGAGCTATAGAATGTCGGTTGATAGTAAATTGGTCGAGCTCACCGGATCTTCTGAATAGGATGTTAATCCTCCTCGATTGAGCCTCGCTCTGATACCAATTATTGGGCTTGGAGTGGCTCGATGCACAACCGATTAATTTGCCAAGTGATGGAGAATTGGCTAATTTAGGTGGATATGTGTGGAAGCAAATATTGGACAATAAACACAATGATTTATAGTGGTTCGGCCACGCCTACATTCACTACCTTAGCTTCCTACTAAGGATTTCCACAATTCACTAAGAATTCAACCTTTTGAGGAACAAAGGGATAACCTTACAACCTTGATTCAAACCCGAATCAAGCATCCAAAGTTCACAACCGAACTTTGGAAATTCACTCACAAAGAGAATTCTTAAGCAAACTTGTTTAATCCTTCTAATAAGGCTAATGTTTGCAACTAAGCACTCACCCAATTCCTAATTACACTTGAGCATATATTGACAATTAAGCTCACAAGTGTTTGTCTACCCAAATAATAGGAAATTAAGCACTAAGACAAATTTCTCATCATAATGTTGTTACAATGTGATCATTGGTCTTCTCTTGATGCTTGAGGCTTCCTTTTATCATCCAAATAAGTTTCTAGCCGTTTATGACCGTTGGAGATATTTTGGAGCCGTTTGGAGCTGATTACGAGGCTTATTTCCCTTTCTGCTGTAGGCGGTATCGAAACACCTGAAGGCTGTTTCGAAACACCCTTCTTGGGAAATAGCCGTTGGCCTGCATTTATGAACAGGTATCGATACCAGTATCGATACCGCTCCTAGCCGTTGGGGTTTTTCAAAAAAGTCGTTTTGACCGTTGGGGATGTTTCGAACCATGATTCGAAACAGGTGTTCACAGTGGGAAAAGGTATCGATACCTGGTTCGATACCACTGTAAATTTTTGCCTTTGAAAACATTTTAAGAAGAACAGGTATCGAAACACCTGAGGGTGGTTCGAACCACCTGGGTTAAAAATGCTTCTTTAAACCATTTAAAACACTTCAAACTTTCTCAAAAACATCTTAAATGTAATTTCAAGTAGTTTGGACATAAGAACCATTTTTGAAATCTTTTCAAATTAGTCCAAAACTATTTTTCAATTATTATATCAAAACATTAGTTCTACATATAACATATTATATCCTTAAAATAAAGACGTAAATTCAAACTTTAAAGACGATATTATTAAAAGTAACGGTCTTACACCTTAATATAAATAATAAAATAAACATATATTACTAAAAATATAATATTAAATTATTAAATAATAATATATTACATTAAACTATATATAATACTATTTAATAGAAGCTTCAGAGATTTCATCTTTCACAAAACTTTGTTAACTTTTCTCGTAGCTACAATAATTCTTAAAAAAATCATTTTTCGGTGACAAACGTTAATTTTTCTTAGAGTTGACACGTATCAGGTTGGGTTAGATTTTCGATCTATTAAAACTTGATCTAAAAATAAATATTTTAAATTCGATTCTGATTCTATCTATTTTTTATAAAAAAAAATTGACCCGACCCGACTCGATCCAAAAATAAATATTCTAAACCCGATTTCGATCCGACCCAACCTATAGTAAAAAATAATTTTAAGGATTAAATTGTAAAAAATAATTTTAAGAAACTTAATTATAAAAAAATATAATTTTAAAGACTAAATTATAAATAAAAATAATTTTAAGGACCTAATTATAAAAAATATACAGATAGAGGACTATTATTATAAATATCCTTAAAAAATTATGAAAAATTATATATTTAGTCCTGGGTCGAGGCAAGTCTGATATTTTACATCCTAAATCGAACTCAACCTGACCCGATATTATTCTCAAAAAATACCTGATCTGATCCGACTTGAACTCAATTTTTTATAATAAAAAATTCAACCCGAATAGACTAGGTCGAGTCAGAATCCGATAAAATGCCCATCCCTAAGTTTTCTTGTAATTACTACAAATATTGATAGTAGTCTAACTTTTCTCTTATCTTTCAACTCTCTAATACTTTTTACCTCACATTATCCTCTAACTTATTGAATAACATATATAAACACACAATTTTGATAGTAAGTTTTCTAATAATATTTCTTCAATATAAGCATTTTGTAAAAGCTTGAATCAATTATTAGGAGTTTATCTATATTTATAAAATTGCTAAATTTGTATGAAATTAGTAGCGGAATTTGGAGTAAGAGTTTAGGATTAATTAAATTTTTTAAAACTTTGAAGGCTTAAACGAAAACTTTTAAAAATTTTAAAGGTATAACTTAAATTTTTACTAATTTTGAGATTTTTAATCAATTTTTTTTAACTTTTTGAGAAATATTAATTTAAAATAATTAAATTTTTAAAATTTAATATGAAATTTTAAAATTTAGAGGGGAGCAACCATGAGATGTGGTGTTTGCTTACCTCAGCCCTTAACTACGAGGTCATAAGTTTGATTACTATCAATGAGAATATAATATATTTTATGATTAACCGTTTATTTCTCAGTGAAAATACCCATAACGAGAGAATTATTTATGACAATTTTAGATATGTATATAAATATTTTTGTGGTACTAATTTAATATAATTTTATATACAAACACATAATATATATATATATTAATGTACGATTTTAAAATTTGAATTCAATAAATAATTTAGTGAAAAAAAATAATGATATTTATCTTAAAAGATTTAAATTTAAATTAATTTATTTATACATTATATGTATATTATCAAAAGATTAAAAATATCTATAAAATATTATTTTATAATTATTAAAAAATTATTAAAAAATAAAAATATTAAAATATTTTTAAGAGTGTAATGTAAAAGAGTTGTGACAAGCGATGAAACTATGGAGAGACTAATAAGACTATGAACTCATAAAATATTAGAGATTAAGTTATGGAATCGGTTTGTTATATCATTCGTTATTTTAACTAATGAAAATATTAATTTTATTATTAATTATTTATGTCATTAATCTAATTTTTAAAAAATATATATTTTTAAATGATACAAAAAATAGTAAAGATTCTCGGTTAAAAAATGACTTAAAAGATAATGACAGATCTACTAAGGATGTAGGTGGACACGAGTCCACCTTGTATTTTTTAAAATTTATATATTTATCCTTAATTTTTATATTTTTTATAAATTAATCTTTAAATTTTTATAGTATTTAAGGTTTGTACCCATCTTGAAATTTTAAAATTTTATACGTGTCCACTCTCAAATAAATTTCTGGATCCATTACTGTTGGGTGATAATGGTGAAGTGGGTGAATATAATTGGAAGAGACCGTGAATGATGTGGTAAGTCAAACCCATGATATAATTTCTCGTGTAACTACACGTTGTGACTGATGCAAGGCTATTGTATGATGAGAAATTATTCCATGGACCGTTTTTCCCACTAAAAAGTAAACAATTAATTTTTATATTTTTCATGATATTTTTTTCGAAAGTGAATTTTTACTTTTTTATTGTTATATAAATAGATAATAGATGGTTAGACAAAGATTAATTAGGAAAGAAAAAATAACACAAAAAAAATAAAAATTAATTTATTTCTTTATAATGGATAAAGACCACAAATACTATAATAAAACCGATCTATAAAATATTTTCTCATTATATGACATAAGAATTTATGGATATTTTTATAATTTTAGAAGTATTGAACTAAAAAGTAATCACTTTTATTAATTAAGAATTTATTTATTTAGATTTTTCTATTTCATTAAAACGACAAAATTAAAATTGAGGAATTTAATTTAAAATCATGTTTGAGTTGGCCTCTTTTGATTTTATTTTTAAATAATCTCAATAAATAATGTCTAATTCATTACTCTAGTCAAAGAAAACTTCGTTGAAAAAGCAGAAAGTCGTCACTAATAAATACAAGTTACCTACATCTATTTCTTTAATAATTAATAAAAATATATATTAAAAATGACTAAACAATATCTTATTGATTTCTTTTGCATGCTTTAAGGAAATAATTTTTTTTAATAATTAAACACTGACGAAGTCTTATTTTCGCCACTAATTATTGAGTCGACGTATTTTTTGTCGGTGAAGCAAAACAAAGTAATAAAATGACTTTTTTATTAATTTGTTCGAATAAAGGAGAAATTCCACGTGGAAAAGTTTGTCAAAAGGCTAAAGTTTCCCAAAGTTTTGAATTTGAAAATAGTGGAATATGATGGAGACAAAAAAAATATTGCAGTATGACAAAGAAAAATTATTTATTTATTTTTCCTAAAAAGATATACTTTTCAAACTAATATGCCATACAACAAATCAACTCAAAGTTTGATTAAAATAATATATTAATTAAGTACTATAACAAATGTTTTTAAAAAAGAAATTATATTATGAGTTGTTTTCGTTATATTATTTATAAAATAAATTAATTAAAAATATTTATTTAATTATTTTTTATTTTATGATTTTTATCAAATGAATCTTCACTTGATAAAAACTATTTTTAAACTTAATTTATAGTAAATATTAGTAAAGATTCGCTTGGTAAAAATGATGAGATAAAAAATATAATTAAACGAATGCTTTTGATTCATGGATGATACGGTGAAAATGACCCATAATATAAATTTTTGTTTTTAGTGACTGTTTTATTGTGATTTTGAGTTATTTTGTCACAAATATTATGTTTTTTTGATAAATTTATGACACTATTGATATAAATAATTTGTGAAATATTCGAATAAATAAATTTAGTCGATTAATTAAATTATTACTCTTTATTGTATTATATTTTCTTAACTCATAGATTCTAGACTGAATAAGAATATCTTTTTTCTTTCCTTATGGTGCCTTTGGTTTGTGGAATATAATATTATCCTTAGAAATAGAATTCCCGGAATAATTTATTACTTACATTATTAAAAATGTTATATTATTTTGTTTGGTTTGTTTAACGGATAATATTGACAAATTAATTAGTTACAATAATTCTTTGAATTATTACTAATTTATTTAATACTAAAAATAAATATATAACAATAAACTCTTCATAATAACTATATTTTGTGATGAATATATTATCTCTAAATATATTCTATAGTTAGAAAAATTATTGCATATATAATTTATTAGAGATTATCATCTCTTCATTGATTATATACAAATTATTTAGACTTATCTCCAAATATTTTATTATTTTTTATTATAATACAATTAAATTTAGTACATTGTCATCAATTTTTTATTAATATTATGATAAGTTTGAAATAATTTTATCACTTATTAATAATTTTTGTGAAAAAATATATGGTAATTAAATTAATTTCTTTATATATACAAATTATTCTTTTAATAAATAGAAATTTATTAATTTCTCGACGAATATTATTAAGATCAATTATTTAATATCAATTTCAAATTTAATAATTATAGTATCGAACACTTACATACAAAATTATTGTTTTAGTAAAAAAAAAATTATTGTTGTGATTTTTTGTCACAATTATTAATGATAATCGCGTCAAATATTTGGTCTTGATAAATATTTATTATTGCAATATTATTGGTGATAAAATATATTTTCAGTGTCCAACAAATTTATTATAATTTCTATTGATTGTAGTATCAAATATTTTAATAAAAAATAAACTTTTTTCATCACAATATTTATTTTCAATGTCAAAAATGATAACACAAAAGATAGGGTTATTAGTGTAAAAAATATCACAATAAACTCATACTTAGTGAAAAATTTTAATATAATTGTCATTAATATAATAATGATGATGAAATTACTAGTAACGACTTAAAAATTTTAATATTATATTTTTAAATGTTAAAATTTAATATTTTTAGTGATTATTTTTACCGGCACTAAAAATATTTTTATGCCCGATTATATGTGAATTACATTGCAAGGACGAAATTAGAATTGAACAATAAAAAAATAAATTAATTTATTTTAAAATAATTAAATTAAATTATGATCAATTTTTATATAATTTATATATTATTTAGAACAAAAGTGGAATAATATATCTCATCGTATCTCTTTCTTGATCTCATCTTGTGAAAGTGATTCAGTATTTAACAATTTAATTTTTACGTGTATTTTGTTTAGATATTTAGTAATTTACTTCTTCAAGTTCAAAAATTAACAATTTTTCAATAAATTAAACTTATATAAAATTTTTATTTATAAAAGTCAAAACTTTGGAAAAAATACAAGAAAACTTGCAAGTAATGATAATGGTTGATGTGAAAGTGATTATGTATCGTGATTTAGGGACGAACATAAAATTTTATGTTAAGAGAATGAACCTATAAAATTTCAGAACTAAATTATAAAATTTTAAAAGATGAAGATATATTTTCAATAGAAGATACATTATTTTTTTAAAATCATATAAAAATTTTAAAATTTTTAAGAAATAGTTGTCTTCTTCGATCTTCTTCTCAATCTATCCATGTGGTAATCCATTTCTAAAAGATTGAACCAAGTTCATCGGTTAACGTATTATCAATTTGTGATTTTTTTTTCTCATCCTTTTATTAAAGGATAAACTTATGTTAGAATTTTGTAGACTATATTATTAAAAAAATTGTAAATCTCAAACATAAATCATAAAATAGATACAAACTATATCAAAAAAGAGAGAAAGAAGTTTTCGTATGTACGTCAATATTAGGTATGTGGTGTAGCATTATCAAGGGACAAACCCGTTTTTGAGATTTTGACATTTTAAGAGTGAACCTAAAAATAGGTCTCTCCCTGATAACAAATATCGGGAGAAAAAATATTGATTGAATAAGAATACCCACAATGAGAGATTAGTCACCGCTGTCAACGGTAGATATCTTAACTCAAACCAAATAAATATTGAAAGAAAAATAAATAAATTTAAAGTATATCTCTAATAATAAATATTAGAAAAATTAACATGCAATAACAAGTAAGGGATAAAATTAAATTTTAAGAGTACGTAGATGTCCTATAATAATAAATATAAAAAAATAGTCTTTTAATAACAAATATTTTAAAAATTAGTTTTTGTTATGAATATATTTATTTATGGTGAATATTCATATATTAAGTTAAACTTTAGTGGGCTTTAGTATTAGGGTTTAATACCCATTGAAATTAGAATTTTTATCTTATGCCTATAAATATAGACTTTTAGATAAAACATTGTACACAATCCCACTTTGAGAATATAATAAAATCTCTCTTTTGTCTCTCATCTTTGTTCTCCTATTTTATTCTTGTTCTTCACTTTATTCACAACACGTTATCAGCACGAGATTCTAACCAACGAAGGTATTTGTCGTTCAAATCTTAAAGGAGTTATTGAAAAGAATTTATTACTAGCATGAATCAAAGATAAGTTCTTCTCCCTCAATTATATACTAATTATCGGTTTATCTTTATTTCTTGATTTTTGACTTGATTTTTAATTTTTAAAAAATCTTTGGTTGTTTGGTGTTTGTGTAGCGATAAAGTGGCTCAAATACCATGGCTCTTGTCGACAATTCCCGAAAAAGATTTTAACAAGATATTGATAACTAAATCTACCATATATTCAAATTAGTGAAAAGTTCAGTATGTTTTATTTATTTAATTTGAGATTTCTTTTATCTTTATTTATAACCAATATTTTTTTATTTTATTATTATGATAAAAGTTTATATTTTAATCATGTTCTAAGTATTACATGATATTAGAACAAATATTAAACCTTTAATTAATTAATATGTTCTTTGTTATGTTGGTTTAATCTGAGTCTATTGACTGGACACCCTGTTCTGCGAGACCATTGGTCTCAAAGGAGGTTCTTTTTAAAGGACCTTATGGACTGGTTTAACAACGTCGCGTATAAGGATTAAATTTTTGTTCCTTATTGTATTTATATTGGTTGATCAATTACTATTTAATAGTATGAATATTATAAAATCTATATTTACTTGAAAGCAATATTTTTGTGTCGAAAACCTCGACTATAGACTTCTCCCAAGTTCAAGTTACGAAAATCATCTTGATCCAAGAATTTTTATGGGAGGCATTCACCAAAGTGAATGCATGCATGATGATTATTCCATGCAATCATTGGATTTATGTCATTCCTTGAAGTAAGTGCAAGCATGATGTTTATTCCATGTGATTATTGAATTTGTTTCATTCATTGAAGTGAATGCAAACGAGATAATTCACTATATGGTTAGTGAATAAAACTCAATTATGTGCCAGAGTATCACTGATGAGGATATGTTAGAAAAATATACTCCTCTTTTCATACATTAATATTGTCTTACAAACACAATATCATGAAAAGGTTTTAAATACCTATTAGTCTCCGCTCCATTCCTTGAAGTGAATGTGATATTTTATAGCGGAATGAATAAAAGCCACATTAATAATTGTGGTTGCGATTGAGGTCATAAAATAAATATGGATAAGATGATTCTTTTGAGAATGTTTATATCCACCAAAAGTGGAATTATAAGAATGACAAGAATGATAGAGATCATATCAGATCTTTATATTATCAATGCAATGGTACAAACCATTGGTTTAGTACTTATCAAACGTCGACATATTATGGACTTTATCCATAATCATGAATGATAAATGAAAAAAAATATAAACAAATTTTCTTTGTGGCGTAAATAATTATGGCGTTGTTGGTCCAACTCAATTGGATATTGTTAATTTTATCATAATCTTTCAAGAGAATAATCCACCATTTATTTTATTTTCTTTAGATCTTTTATTTATTTTGTTTTATGTTAATTTATTTTTATTTTTATTTATTATTTATGTTAATTTATTTACATATTATTTATTTACGCTTTATGTTAATTTATCGTTAATTTATTTTATATATTATTTATTTACGTTTTATGTTAATTTATACTTTGAATAATATTATCACTTTCGGAATAAAATCTAGAATGAATTGGGCTATTTATGCCAAGCAGACAGTGCAAATACTCATACTATAGTTAAGCATGAGAAATATTTTCTCATTTAAATATAAGGGAAAAACGTGAGTACTATATCTCAAAGTACTGAAATATCAATGCTTCGGAAAAGCTTTTGAAAGTTTATCTTTGATAGATAACCGATTTGATATGATGTGCTATATTTAATATTTTCCATTCCCCAAATTGAATAGTACAAAGCACATTTTCTATTCCCCGAAGTGAATGAAATAAATCACATATTAAAATGTACATGATTGTACATATTTTCCCATTTTAAATACAAGAGAATAATGTGAGTACTATATCCGAAAGTACTAATATCACAAAAGGCTTCGATTGAACAAATATGTTATTGCCAAATGGAATTTTATTCCATATTTATAGTGCATTATACTCGTCAAAGTCGCAAAGAGACTTATTGAGTTTTAAAGATATTAGTAGAAATATATTGAGAATATTAGTCAAAGGGATGCTGATTATCTCAATATTACAAGTATAACTCAAGGCAATAAGAAAATCTTGACAAAATTACATGCACTGTCATCCATATTATGTTAGAGTATGCCCAAAGACCAATCATATGATAATTGTAAGGATACTTTTATTTACCAATTTTATTGAATAAAGGCATTGTCATTGTTGTTTTCAGATATATGTGTCAATGTATAACATAAACTGAGAAATAATAAAGTATATATAATAATATATGTATTATTATTAAAAGATCCTTAGTCAAGTATTATTATGGGTATGGACAATAATAATACGCTTAAGACTAACATGTGATTAATTTATGACAATGAGTTGTCATTGACATAGAGATGTCAGAATTAATACATGAATATATTAGTAGAGAATAATATATTAGATTGACCCACTATGAGCATATATCTTGGATTATTATGTGACGGTCACGATATTGCTCATAGTGACAACTATATGTATGATCCTTAGACTTGAGATTATTACTATCTCAACATATGTTGTTTTATGTTTTGATGCATTAAACGTGTCTTGTAATTAGTTACACTATAAAAACTGACATTGAACATATTACAATGTATGTAGTGAGATGTGAATGATCAAGATAGGATTTGTCCTTCCTACATAATAGGAAAATATATCAAATGCCACTTGATTGAGTGAGACTAGAAATGCATGGCCATGCTTGAATACGTTGATATGAGATATCACAAATTATTCATTAAAAGTAGTCCACTCTAGATATCAAGAAACATTAAAATAGGCTATACAAGTGTGACTATTCCAAGACTTATGCCTATTAAAGATATAAAAGGACAAAATGATATAATACATTAAGATAGTTGGTCATAGACATGATACATCAAATCATGATCTCTTGTAAGTTAGATGACAATGATATATTGCTAGATATCACTCATTATTTGTAATATTAGAATTGTTCTAATATTATTACTAACGTTACAATGAGCCTACAGGGTCACACTCAATGGTTAAAAATGAGCAAAAATATATATAAGTATAAGTAGATTATATTTAATCCCGAATTTTAAATAAAGGATATAATTAAAGTAATTATATCCCTTTTAAATTCGAATTAAATATAGATTCAGAAATTTAAGAAAATAATTAAGTAATTATTTCCTACAAACAAATTCGAAATCAAACTCTTATACCTAGGGTTACACCTATATAAAGGATCTTTGGTCTAGTAGCCATAATAGAGAATTCTGAATTCTCAAACCCTAAAATTACGAAAAATAGTTTTTCGAGATTTGCTCTCTCAACCGGGTGAACTGAGTAGAGGTCGAGACGATATTCGTAGAGGCCAAAGATTCGATTACTTGAACGATCGTAACTGTAGTAGATCTCGTTGCTGTCTTTTCTGTTTATCAAGGAACTCAATGTAAGTTATCGCATCTCTTCCTCCCGATTTCGGATTAAACGTACATGGATCACTAGAAAGACCGTCGTAATTTTGTTCCGCTGTGCCATGGGGTGTATCGGCGGTCCCAACATATTATTCAATAAAAGAATTAGTAAAAATTGAAGCTCATACTATTGTAAACCAGATGTTTACTGATAATTTTATTTGGCATGACCGGTTAGACCATCCCGGTTCAATTATGATGCAAAAATTTGTTGACACTTTTATGTAGTCATTTATTGAAGAACTAATATTTTCTTCAAGGCAATTTTTCATGTAATACTTGCTATGAAAGCAATTTGATTATTCAATCATCAACAACTAAGATAGAGTGCAAATCTATTAATTTTCTGGAATGGATACAAGATGATATATATGGTCCCATACACCTTTCATAAAGTCCATCTAGATATTTTACGATTTTTATCGATGCATCGGCTAGATGGTTATATGTATCCTTGCTATTAACCCGCAACTTGGTGTTTGCGAGGCTACTTGCTCAATTGATAAAATTACGAACACATTTTCCAGATTATCTTATAAAGACAATCGGTCTTGATAATGTTGATGATATATCATTTTACATGTATTATCACTAATTCACATCAAGACAAAAAATGATCAAAAGTTCTCCCCATTGTAAATGTTTTTTTGGTCAGGAACCAAATATTTCTCATCTTAAAATTTTTTTGGTGTGCGATATATATATTCTAATTGCTCCACTACAACGTACAAAGATGAGTTTTGTTGGGAATATATATAAAAGCTTCTGATAGGGTATTTATTTACAATCTGATTTACTGACTATCATTTTAATGAGTCAGTTTACCCAACATTAGGGGGAGGAAATAAATAGCTGGGGAAAGAAATAAGTTGGAATGAATTATTATTATTTTTTCATTTTAATCCACGTACTACACAATGTGAACTATAAGTTCAAAGGATAATTCATTTAGCAAATCAATTGCCAAGTGATTTTGCTGACCCTAAAAGAGTGACTAAGTCACGTATACCAGCTATGAATGCTTAGATTAAATTTGATGTTATGGAAGGATAAACTCTAGTTGTTAATGAGTCTAACTTACGCTTGAAGCGTAGTAGACAAGTAAGTTCCAAAGATAAAGAAATCCTCGAAAAAGAAAAGGAGTTATATTTTATGATGGTCTGATCGAGGAATCAATAAATTATAAAAATCACAAGAAGAGATTAAAAGGTCTCCAACAGAGACATTGACATGACTCAGGTACCTGACAATAAAGAGATCTCAATAGATTATGTCATATCTGATAATAAGTAGAACTGAAATTAAATCGACGTCATTAATGTATTTGCATGCAATATAGCACTAGAGATTTTATTTGATGATGTGGATCATGAACCATTTTCAATTGGGTAATGTAAACAAAAAAAATTATTGACCAACATGGAAAGAGACAATTGAGGCGAAACTAAAATCTCTTTCGAAAAGAGAAGTATTTGAGCCTATAGCCTGTGCATTGAAATGTGTAAAGCTCGTGGATATTGTAATCACTAATTTTATCCGGGGTGTTAAACCCAAATTTTAAATTTGTGTTTTAATTTCGAATAACGGGCTTTAGTTTTGTTCATTATAAAAATTCAAAAACATTATATCTATACTTTTTTGTCCTCCTTTATATTTGTTATTAAATCAAAAAATCAAAAAATATTATTAATGTTATAGATATTATCAATGAGAATTCAAAAATTAAAAAAATATTATTATATTAAATATATTATTTTTTATTTTCGTTTTTAATTTTTATTAATATTTATTATTTATTATTATTATTTATTATTATTATTAGATATTATTATATTATTTTGTATAATAGATTATAAATATAAAAAACCCAAAACAATTAAATTACAACAACCCATTTTTATTAATTAATAAACAATCCATATACAAGCCCGTTTATACTATTAATAATAAGCCAATAATAATTAAAATATTACAAGCCCACACTTATTTAAAATCCGTTCAGCCCATATCCTAAACCCATAACCGGTTATAACCAGAAACCCTAATAATCTAATGCCTTGTTTCTCTCTTGCGTAACCCACCGTGGACCGTTAGATTAGATTTTGATCTAACAATCCTGAAGCAAGGAGAGGAAGGTTCTGGATCCAACCATGCGTCTGTCGCTTCAGCTCCCCATGCATGCGTGTGCTGCACGCGCGAGACGCCTCGCATTCCAGATGCCTCTTCAACTTCCGTCGTCGGTCGTTCACCGTTCGTTCGTTCTCCGGTGGTTCCCTCCACTCGTGCGATTACCACCACACAACAAGACAACCAAAACAAATTTGTCAGATCTCGTACAAGGGATTGACACACCAAAAGAAAATCAGAGACCAACCGACAATTTTCAGAGACAATCAGAGGATTTCAGCGCATAATATACGGATTTCACTAAAGGAAATCAGAGACAAATACACAAGCAAACAAATCCCAACAAGGAATAACATTTCTTTTTTTCTTTTTTTGATTATAATTTCAGCTATAAAGGCCAAAGAGAAACCGATTGTAAAGGGTTCTCCCTTAACCATTTCGAATCAAATACAAAGCAATTTTAGAGGTAATAACCTCTCTTGTTTTTTGTATTCACGGGAGAATAAACAAAAAAGAGTTAGGGTTCATCGGTTTTTACCTTCGAGAGTCTGTCGCACCTCTTTGAATCCCTCTTTGACAATAAGCCTACGCCTCTGGGCTGTTGTGGTGAGCCAACGGAGAAGAAGAGACGCCCCTTTGTTTTTCCCGAACCAAAAGTAGTATTCGTTCTCGGTTTTCAAACAAGGGTTCTGGGTTTCGATTTTAGATTTTAAAAACGAGGGGTTTCTTAGTTTTGATATCATAACCGAAAAACTTTAAAATGAGGTTTAGATTCGGGTTTCAAATCGGTTTAAAAAAAAGGGGGGTTGCGGTTGGTTTTGGTTCGCCGGCCACCGCTAGCCGAAATCTGGAAAGGGCTCGCCGGATTCTGGAAATGAAGATAGGTTCTGGGTTTTTGCGTGTTCATCCTTTCTTCAGAGAGTTTTCAGAGAAATTTTTGTTTTTGTTTGGGAGAAAATAATGAAAAGAGGGATGATTTTCTGTTTTGGTTATCTTATATACTAAGGGACTAAAAAGAAAAAGGGAAAATTGCTTCATTAAATCCTTTTGTGTCTTCAAAACTCTTTCCGTGGTCCTTTAATGTTTTTAAATGTCTTCGATTTGATCCCTATTTATGTTTTAATCATCCGATTTGAGAATGGTTTAATTCGTTTTCATTCCTTCCGCGTCTTATTATGTATTTTTTAAGCCATTCCTCGTTTTTAAATACCCTCTGAAGTCCCTGAATGTTTCAAACCATTTCGATTTGATCTCTTCCGGTGTTTAAATTTCTTATTTTTGGTCTTTTATTTATTTATTTATTTATTTTGTAGTTTAATCATTTTATTTATTTATGTTGTTGTTTATATATGTTCATGTTTATATTTATTATTTGTCTATATTGCATTTATTTATTTATGTTGTATTATGTCATATATTTTGTCATGCTTTTTATTTCATCATTCATGTGCATATATCTACTTATTTGCTTAGTTGTTAGTTTATTTATTTTTGTTATCCTTATTTGTTATTTATTTTTGTATATATTTGCTTTATTTATTTGTCTTTTATTTTTCATGTACATATATCATGTACTTTGTATGTTGTCGTATATATTATTTTTGCTTAACTCATACCCAATATTAATTAATGAACCTAATAATTACGTCTTTATTCGGTCGTAACGGGCCCGTCCTTAAACGTAGTGCCGACGGTGTGAGCGTTTACCTTTGAGTAAAGACACGGTAAAATTAAAATAAATCTGAATCACTAAACAAACTTTAATTTAATGCCACTTTTAATCCGAAAAATCCAAAATTAATTAAGCGGTTATTTTGATAAAGGTGTCAATTTTTTAGCGTCTTTCAACGCTAATACCGTTTTAAACCGTAACCGATTCTCGAACCCAATTTTTAACGAATCTCTGGTTTTTCCGGTGTCCGGTCTACCAAAAGTGACCGATGGCGACTTCAACCCTTTTTTAAAATCATTTTTCAACATTTCCTAATTTCTAAATTTCTCAAATTCTATTTTTTTAAATCCTTAACCCTAATTCTTAAACTTTCCTCTTTTTGAGATAAATTCCCAAATTTTATTTAATCCCTAAAATTCCAACTTTTCAAATCCCTAAATTTCAATTCTCAAATTTTGAAATTAAACCCTAATTTTCTAATTTTGAGACATTTCAATTTCTCAATTTTCACTCTTTCAAAAAATAGTAACCGCTTTTATTTACACTCGATTTTAAAAGGGTCGCTACAAATATAAACGAGCCTTTGTGAGAAAGAGAAATCAAAAGGGGAAATCATGAGATATAAGCTCACTTGATTGCACAAGGATTTTCAAAAAGACATAAAATTAATTACGAGGAAAATATATTCCTCGATGGTGGATGCAACTACTTTTAGATTTTGATCAGTCTGACAATAAATGAAATTACTTAGTTTCTGCCTAATGGATGTTGTTACATCCTATTTGAATGGGCCTCTTGATAGTAATATTTATATAAAACTTCCGGAATGATTTAGATTGCCATAAGCAGTTAATTCAAGTTCTAGAGAACATTATTCAATCATATTGAATATATCTTTTTATGACTTAAAACAATTTAGGCATATTTGGTATAATCGCCTCATTAAATACTTATTAGTATAATGCTATATGACTTGTTTCATTTCCCCGAGCATTTTTATTAAGAGGTTTAGCTCTAAATTTTATTATTGTGTATGTCGATGATTTGAATATCGTTGAGACTCGTGAAGAGATCTCATCAAATCCTTGTGCATCAATCGACATATAGAAAAATGTTGAAAGAGACTTCACATGCATAACGCATATTCATTTATCATCCTTATGGTTGCTAGGTCTCTTAAGGTAAATAAATACTCTTTCTGCCTCAAGAAAAGGGTAATGATATTCTTGGTCTACAAGCACAATATATACATTATTTGATCTGGAAACATCGTATCTTAACTGGTCCAGAAATATTATTTAAGTGCTACGAGATCATTACCTTTAAATAATTATTATGTATGAGGCAAAACCGAAATATGTGTTTGGCTAAACATATCATGAAGATATTTGAATTGCTTTCACAAAATAAGATACAATCTATCTTGTGTAGAGATAATGCAAAATTTATATCTCAAGGTGGATATATCAAATGTGATGAAATGAAACATATTTTTTTAAGTTTCGTCCCTCATGATATTCAGAAGAATAGTATTTAATGATCATTTCAAGTAATAATGTGGAAGATTTATCCACTAGTACATAATCTACTTCAATATATGAAGATTGTATTCAATGTTGAATTATGAAAATTCAAAGATCTTATGTGATATTTTCATGAGGGGAGTAAATACGCGTTGCACTCTTTTTTCCCTTAACCGAGGTTTTGTCCCAATTGGTTTTCCTGGTAAGGTTTTTAATGAGGCAACATGTTATCCGTATCAAATATGTGTGTACTGTTTTTCCTTCACTAAGAATTTTTTTCTCACGGGGTTTTTAACTTAGTAAGGTTTTAATGAGGCACACTATCTTCATGGATATCCAAGGGGGAGTGTTATGAATATATTTATTTATGGTGAATATCCATATATTAAGTTAAACTTTAGTGGGCTTTAGTATTAGGGTTTAATACCCATTGGAATTAGAGTTTCCATCTTATGCCTATAAATATAGACTTTTAGACAAAACATTTTACACAACCCTACTTTGAGAATATAATAAAATCTCTCTCTTTTGTCTCTCATCTTTGTTCTCCTATTTTATTCTTGTTCTTTGCTTTATTTATAATAGTTCTCTAATAGACAATATTTGAAAAAAATTAACACCTAATAACAAGTGTTGGAAAATATTAATTTTAATAGTAGCCCCATAATAACAAATATTGAAAAGGCCCATATTAACGATTGTTGGAAAAAATTAAATTCTAAGAGTATGTTTATTCCCCTAATAACAAATATTAAAAAATTTTAGGCTCTTAATAATAATTATTGAAAAATAAAACCAGGCCCTAATAACAATAATCAAAAAATAAAATAAAATTAAAGACTATGTCTCTACCCTATAGTAACAAATATTAAAAAATTTTGAGCTCTCGTGACAAATAATAAAAATTAACCTGCTAATAATCAATATTAGAAAAAATTAACTATTAATAATATGTATTAAAAAGATAGGCTCTTAATAATAAGTATCGAAAGAAAGATAAACTACTAATAACAAGTATTAAGAAAAAATAGAGTTTAAAAATAAATATTAAAAAAAAATTAAACTCATAATAGTAAGTATTGAGAGGGAATATAATAACAAATATTGAAAAAAAAAATTAAGAGTACGTTCCTAATAATAAATATTTAGAAAAAATTCAGATCATTATTAATATGTATTATTAGAAAATAAAATAAAAATTTAAAAGTAAACTTTTAACGACGAGTATTAAAAGAATTGAATTATAATAATAAATAGGATAAACTATTTCAGTGATTATCCATTTAATTAGATACATATTTTGATCATCGAGCTATCGAACTCGTCAATCAAGCCACTAAACTTATTAAATTGACATATTTTGATCACTTAACATTAAAAAATTAATAAAAAGTAACGAACTGATGACATGATAGTTAACAAAATCTTATAAAATTACATATTCAGTCCTTATTATTTACCTATTATATCAATTTTATTCTAATTTTAATTCTTTAAAATTAATCAATTAATTAAATAAATTTATTTTATTTAACATATTTTCCCTCAATAACGTGTCATCATCTTGTAAAAGGAAAATAAAAAAAAATAAAGGATAGAGTGCTTAGTGTCACAAGGTCATTACCCTCTTCCTAAAAGACATGTCTCATAGGATGTGCAGCGCCACCGTTTATATACCTAGACCTCCCTTTTCCTTTCCGATGTGGGATTAATGTTCCTTGCCTATTTTCAGGCGTGATGTCACGGGTCTAGAATCTTTCTAGCAAAAATGTGCAGCCTTAGGTCTCAACTCGCCTAAGTCAGCCTCTAAACAAAGCCCTCAAAGCTTTGTAACTTGCGGAAAGCAAACAAGCGAAGAAAGGCAAAAGAAAGACAAAGAGTGTTTGAGTTAATGTTTTGTATTTCTCAATGATGAAGTGAAGAAATGAGGAGGGGTGAGCCTATATTTATACTTGGCCCCATTACATCCAACAGTTACAATTAATTTACATCAATGGCTAGGATTAATTCCTACCAACCATAAAGTCATCATTCTAAGAATATTCCCGACTATTTAAGGAAAGAATCTCCTATGTTCACATAGGATAAGTGGGTTATACTAGTGGGCTTGGCAACCCAAAACCTTGGTGAGATAGGCTTGGACGGATTAGACTACAATAACCCCACCGTTGAGCTCGCTGAGCTCGCGGACCGTGACATTAGCATGGTGTTTGAATCCACAACCTCAATCATAAAAATACATTCCTTTACCACTACGCAAAATTAACTTTTATTATATAAATTATATCATTTAATATATATCTTATAATTCAGTAAATATTATAAAACAAAAAAATAAAAAATAATTAATAAAGACTTGGCCCTAAATCATTTGAGGTATTTAAAATTATACAATTAAAAATATTAAAATTTTGATTTAACGTATTCAAATTTTTTTTTTCATTTTTAAATAAAATCAAAATTTTAAAATAATTTTTTAAATTGAATATTTTAATGTATTTTATTTAATATTCAAATATTTAAAATATTTGATTTAATATTTAATTTTTTAACTAAATAAAACAAATGTCAATAAATTTAGAGAATTCCATCTTCCAAGAACCTTGTTCCTCCCTGTTGACACCCCCATTTGATTAACTTTTCCCAGTTCATAATAACAATTCATTATTCCTCCTGTTTACAAGCCATGTCCCTAATCTCGTGAGGAAACAGTCCATGGAGGGTCATGATTATAAGATTTTGCAAGAAATAAACAAGTATGAATCCATGAATGAAACTGAAAGGGAAGCAACCAGTTAGTTGGATGGCAAAGGAATTGACAGGAAAACAACAAAGGGAGATGGGAACGTGAAAACAAAGACTCGTTTCTCGAATCTAGTAGGTTTGAACAGTCGTAATAAGAACGACCGCACAGGGTCTTTAAAAAAAGTCTCAAAATTTTGATAAACTATATTCATTAAATGATATTAATCTTAAAATTCATTATAAAATTTTTAAAAATCTTTAAAAAGACGAGTTATAATTGTTAAAACGTTATAATTATTTTTTTAAATATGATAATTGATTATAAAATCTTATTGATTACTATTGCTTCTATAGAACTAGTGAGGTTCTGGACAGATGTAATAGAAACGACTACACATAAACCCTAAAAAGGATATTCGCTTTTAAGGGTCACGTTTTAAGAACTACTGGGGTTATAGACAATTGCTTATAAGGGTTATATTTTAATAAATTGCATAAAGCACCTAAAATCTTTGAACCGCCTATATCTCAACCCTACAGATTTCGACTTCCAAATCTCATAAATATTATTCTTTGAATCATTTTTCTCATAATATTACACTTGTAAAATTATTTCCCAAAGTATTGTACTTTGAACAATACCAATGAAGTTGGATTCTAATGAATCCGACTATGAACAGTGATCGATTAAAAAATGAAAACATTATTTAAAGTCAGAATCTCTTGCCACCGACTTTAGTACTATTTTTGAATTTTTTTTACTATTCAAAGTTAGAGTCTCCTGCTCCTGACTTTAATTTTTTAATCTAAAATATAAATCATTATTCAAAGTCAAATTTTAATGGATCCGACTTCACTTTTATTGTATAATCAACAATATTTTAGAAAATACTTTTTCAAGTATAATATTATAAAAAAATAAACTCATATTTATGATTTTCTGATTTCGACTGATATTTTTCAGCAGGGACAGAGCCATGTTGATGATGGGAGGACCCCTCCTAAATTATTTTGGTATAATTATAATTACATTTAAGGTTCTTCTTAGTTAATAAAATAAGGTTTTTGTTCCTCCTAAATTTTAGATTTAAAGACTTAATAGACCTTTATTCCTTCTGATATTTGATCCTAACTCCGTCTCTGTTTCTCATTACTCAATTCTTTACCCACATTGACTGTTTCATCACGAGATTAGGGACAAGAATTGTAAACAAGAGGAATGATGGTTTCTTATTATAAACTTGGAAAAGTTAATAAAATGGGACTACATAATTTAAGTGTGGGGTGTCAATAGGGATGAACAAGGTTCTTGGCTGATGGGAGTCTCTGAATTTATTGGTATTTATTCTCTATAGAAGTGAGCATTTGATCGAATTAAATTAAAAAATTAAGTTATTTATTTCTAGTTGATATGTTATATTTTATAATTTAAACTTTATTTGAAATTTTTCAATTTGATTCGAGTTTATGAAATTCGAATCAACTTCAAACTAAATCATTTTTTTAAATTTTTATATAAATTTAATTATAATTATTTATTATATATTTTAAAAATTTAAGGTTTTCATGCTACCATTAGGCCAATAATTAAAACTAATCCATCCAGTTTATGGAAATTATATTTCAAAGTCCAGTCCAATCTTATCAACAAAATCCACTGCCTTAGCCATGAACCACAAAACTCATTCCCCTGTCAACTACCAACCAGCGAGCCAACCCAGCCCAACACACGAGTCGCCGTCTCTTTCGAAAACGACGAAGCCTTCATAAAAAGAGGATAAACCCTACTACCAACACTTGAACTACCAATCTTCTTCACGCTCCCTTCGTGCTCTCCGCCCTATTTCACTTCAACCCTCATCTCCTTCAACATCGCTTTCTAATGGCTTCACTTGCTGGTTCTTCAATCTCCATGCAACAACCTCGACATGCCCTGGTATTCCATATCTTATTTCTTTTTACTTATTCGGATTCATTTCTTTTGGTAGATTTTTTCCCGATCTGTTTGTTCTTTTAGTTGATCTTGCTGTCCAGAATGAGGATTTAGATTTGATTTGTTAGTTCCATTCTTTCGTCACTGATTTTAGTTTTGATAATCTGAGATTTTTTATTTTTTGGGGGTTAAAGAATTGAATGATGAAATTGTTATTATTAGAAGGGAATTCGTGATTCGACTTTTATATTGCACAAGTATGTTGAAATTGGTGTGTATTGAAGTTGTTTTATTCATTTTTTATCTAATATGATTTTGCTTTTTAAATATTCTTTCTTTTTTTGTGGATTTTTGACTGATATTCTTTCTGTCGATCACATTTTAACAGGCTACTACCAGGGTTTCTGGGTTGAAATTGGTTTCATTTATGAACCAGGGAAGAAACAACCTCTCCTTCGGGCTTCGTCCAATGCCTGCTCGCATGCCGATTTCCTGTGCTGTATGTTTCTCATTGATTGAAATGATATTTGTTTCTGCAGAGTTGATTGTCTTGCACCATTAGTTAAAGGAGGGGGGCAAATACCAAGGAAAATAATATGAATAGTCAGTTAGATAGAAATGTGCAAAGATGTGAATTCACCTCTGGACTCTCTTCTGATTGTGCTGTCTTTATTCTCTTTGATATTTCTCATATGGGGTTGTTGCCTGTTGGAGATGTGGCTACTGTTTATGCTCTTATTTCTTCAACTCTAGGGAGTGTAATGGTTAGCAGGTCACTTGCCTCCAGCCCTCCAGTATCTGTATATGTGTATATATATATTTCGCTTTGCCTGATGTCCTTTGTATATGCATGTCCATTAATTTCTGCATTTTTTATAACAGTTCATTGATCTGCATTTGCAGGGTTTATTTTAAATGTCTGTTATGGTCTGGTCATTTATGTAGAATTGAAAGTTGTACTTTCTTGTGAATAACATGATGAATGTCATTGGGCAGGCCAAACCAGAGACAGTGGATAAGGTATGTGAAATTGTAAGGAAACAACTAGCTGTGCCTAGTGACAAACCAGTAACAGGTGAATCAAAATTTGCTGAGCTTGGAGCCGATTCTCTTGATACTGTACACTCTCTCGACCATCTGAAGTGTTTTACATGTCTAGTTTTTTGTTTGTTTTTACTTATTCAGGTAGGATAGGGTGCTGTGCCAGGGAGAATCTGCATTTCTTTTAGTTTGATGAAAATTTGTTTTCAGCATAGTTCTGCATATATGTATCATTCGGTTCCACCCTTTCGTGTGTTTTATGTCAAGGTTATTAGTTCTAGTCTGTTGTAAACTGATGGTTTATCCGTTTCAGGTGGAGATCGTGATGGGGCTTGAGGAAGAGTTTGGAATCACGGTGGAAGAGGATAATGCCCAAAACATAGCAACTGTTCTGGACGCAGCTGAGCTCATAGACGAGCTCTGCAGCGGGAAAAGTGCCTAAAAACCAACCAAGAACCTAAGTTTGTGGGGTTTATTTGCCCATATTGATATCCCGGACTATTTATCAAAGCATGCTGTGAACACATCAAGTCTATTTATTTGTTCTAATCTAGTAAAACTCATAATGTCGTTGGTGTTTTTAGTTAAATTGAGAATTTATAAGCTTTCATTTAGACCCTTTTTTACAGAAAAGATCTCAGCTTGGAACTAAAAGGAGAAATTATATAGATATTCAAACTCCAGAACTACATAATACACTCATAGTACATACAGAAGAAAAATCAAGGGCCAACTGATTACACCAGGTTGACAAAGAAGCTTAAGGTAAAGCATGTTCTTGTTTATTGGCTTTGTTGCCCCAGCAATATCAGTAAATACTATATTCAGCCATTGATCAGTCATCCCTTTGATCATACATTTAGCAATCTGAATTGCACTCTGTTTTATGTACAGAGTTTAATGGAAAGAAAATCTTACTAATTCAAAGCTCATACAATGCTTACTCCCAGTCGGCATCGAAGAAACCGGCATCTTTCATCTCCGAGTAGTATGCATTCTCCAAATGCATGTCTTCCTCCTGCAAGTGTTAAAAGATGCTTTAAATATATGCTTGCTTGTAATAAGGTTGCGCTAAAAATCAATTAAAAAGATTAAATTTTTACTTGAATATGAAAAAAAACGATTACCAGGAAAAAATCTGCCAGGAAAGTTATGTACAGAAGAGGAAGGTACAAGGCATGGTAGCAAATGATTGTGGCACTGTACAACCTGTAAATGTTTTTCATATTCTTTTTTAAAAAAAGAAAATCCATTGGAACAGAACATAATATACTATATTGAAAAGGCATTGTGTACTTACCAAAACCCAAAGCTAGCGCCATTTCTGGTTAGCATGCAAGCGAACAGCGCTAGTGCATTCAAAATGAACATGATGACAACATATTTGTAGAATGCAGGTCTTGCTGAAGGAGAGAGAAGGATATAGGTGAAGCGACAGATAAACTACGTTTAAATAACTTGCAAGCATGCAACTAATGAACATACCAGGTAACCTTTCTCTCCACTTGGAATGGTACATAAACAGTATGGAGCCATAAATAGCAGTCAGCACTAGCCTGTGAACAACCCACAAGCCCCATTTCACCTGATGCGTATGTTCTGAGTTATCGATGAACATGGGGACGCCAAATCCAAATAGGTAAATAGCCTAAACGAGGGGAAAATCCATCAAAATATTAATATCATATATAAAGAATCCACAGGGAAATGTTAAAAGAATTCACTAGAAGGAAAATACAAAAAAGGATTAAAAGAATTCACTAGTAGAAAAAAAAAGGAATAACATTGTGTGCCTTTCCATATTAGAACGTGAAAACAACTTAAAATATTATACAGAATCGTACTATAAATCCGAGACTGCTTAAGTTAAAGTAGGTCAATGATCAAACTATGGGCCACAAGGTTGGTGACTCTGTTATTAATAGAAAAGTTTGCAGCAAGGAAGAAAATTTCCTGTTCTTCCACTACTATCGAATTCACCAACAGTTCTACAACTTCCAGTCTTCTAAGAAGAGTGATATTTGAGAATAAAATAAATACCTTCAGAAGTAAGTCCAAACTAACAATTAGCCCTGAAATAATGAATATCCGTGTCAAAGCATGCAACCCACTAGCATGATTTCCGTGAAGTAAAAAAGCCAACAAGCTAACTTCCAGGAATAGCATCCCAGAAGTTGTAAATAATGATAAGACGTTCCAAGCCATTTCCTTTCCAGGAGTGCATTCCCAGGCCTGCATCACCCAAGAGAGATTTTAAAGCTAGCCATCAAGCTATGAAGTAGAAAAAATTGTCTTACTAGCAACTACAATAAGAATCTCCAAGGATCAATGCATGCCATATTTCATTAATCTTAGTGAAGATGAGTTCTCTCAAAGCATAAGATGCCAAACTGCTGAACAAAATTCATTTTCATATAAACCATACCAAGCAGAAAACAAAATTTGTTAAGGATCACGAATTTGTGGCATACCTAAGAAACAGAAACATACAAAGGGAAAATGAAAATATCATACACCATGAATGATAATAAATGAGATAGATCCAAACTCATGTCATACCAAAAGAGACACAGATATTCAATACATAAGCTCGAGAAACAAGGCTTTTACTATACATATTTCAGTTCCCCTACATTATTTATTTTTGGCTTCTCTGAAGTTTTCATATGACATCAAAGAAGCCTCACCTAACAGCTAAAACTAGATAACTCTCCTGTCCAATAATCCTGTTCTTAAGTTTATAATGCAAAGTGATAATCTATGCAGCATTAGTTGTTGCTTTGTCACTGACTCAGAAAAACAAAGAACAAAAAAAGTATTTTGGATATAAACAAAACAAAATTCTGAAGAATTAAAATAAGAAAGTACAATCATCTTTTGATGCAAAAGGCATGAGTTTACTTATAAGTGGACTAATTATGCCATAACTAATGTCAGAGTTTAGCAATCCATTCATGTTAACTAATTATAATTTTCCTGTTCACCATCAGCTTGTCTTTTGAAGTAAGCTCCACCATGATTTCCTTTACAATAATAATAAAAGAAAACCAGCAAATACCCTGATCATTATTTCCCAGAAACAAACAAAGTTCAAAAGATCCAATAACCAAATTCAAGAAAAACACTAACTCATCAAAACCGAATTAAAGGGAAAATACCCCACAAACCTGAACACAACACCAAGCAAGATTGAGCAAGCTAACGAGCCAAAGGCAACCGTAATAAGAAATCATGATATACGATCTTCCCTGAGAGAGCTTTTGAAAGTTCTTTTTAGCTTGAAATCCCAAAAAAAGAACAAAGAGAAGAGAAGGAATAATAAGTGCAACGTTATGCAAAAATCCATGACATTCAAAGAGCCATCCGTACAACCAAGAAGAAGAAGAAGAATTGTTAGGGTTTTGAGAAAATGGGGGATCTGTGATGCTTTCAAGAGACTCCATTTTTTGAGAGGTTTAATTTCATAAAGAAATGGGAAACACAAGAAATTTAAGAAAGCTTAAAGAATTGAAGTTTGAGATTTTCAGGATTTGATTAAATTTGCAATTTTGAAGGGTTTGAATTTGATTAAATTTGTTTTGCTGATTTGCTGGTAAAATAAATTAGAAAATAGTCTTAATTTGAAGAGTAGTTGAAAAAAAAAGGATTAAATTCTAATATCAGTCCTTATATTCTGAATAAATTATATATTTTACTCTTATGTTTCAATATAGTTAATTTTAGTTCTTATACTTTTTTAAAGTTAGAATTTGAATACAAAAGTATAAAGATAAAATAATTAAATTAAAATAATTTAAAATAATCAAATTAAATAACAAAAAATAAATCTATAATCTATGCATATGACAAGAATTAATAGTAAAATTAACTTAATATATTAAATAATTATTATTTAAATCAAGACACTTTCTTTATTTTTGTTAATTGTTTGATCAAGAGTTTTTTGTGTATACGTTTTTAATAGTCAATGAATAAATTCTTTTTTTTCTTTAATAATAATAAAAATTATTGAATATTTCAACAACAATTTTCTACATATATAATATCTTGAACTTGAGACCTATTTAAATAAAACAGTTGGTTAACTAATAAGAAATTTAGCATAATGCAATGCATAAAGCATTTCTTGTACTAATAAATTGAAACATAATTGTTGACACGAATTTTAAATAATAAATAATTAATAAAATAATTAAAAAAAACAATAAAAGACGTGGAAAGCCAATTTTAGGATTGAGTTTGTTGAGGAGGATTTTTAGGGATTGGATGAGGGAGAGATTTTAGGAGGTGGAGATGTGTTAGGATTCTAGTTTGAATCCTTTAAATTGAGGGGGATTTCGGATCTGAGGGGGGAGAAGAAGGCAGAGGATTGATAGCTTGGATTCAAGGGTGTTCATAACACGTGGAAGGTAAGCTTTTTTCATTTTATTTTCGGTTCAGTATTTATCTCTGGATTTGGATCTGGAAAATAAGTTTTTGGGGTGTTCAAAGTCGTTTTTAGGGTCATCGGTGAGCTCGTCGGCGTCGAAACTCATCTCCGGCGTCGGAAACAGGCCCGGGACGGTGACCGGGGCCTCGAGAGCGGTGGTCCGCGAACACCCTTTGGCCGTCGGAGTGCGGCGACCCTGGATCTGGGGGCTGCGGCTGCGGTGGTTGTGGGTCGTGTTCTTCGTGTTCTTCATGTTTATTGAAGAACATGAAGAACACCCTTAAAACCCATGTGTTTTGATCCAAGAAAGGGGTTGTTTTCTGGGTTTTAGTTGTTAGGTTGAGAGGGTCCTTTGACTGGGTGAGTCAACCGAGTCAAGGAAGGTTTCAAATGGCCGGGTTAACTCGGTTGGGGGGGGATATCCATTGCGAAACGGTGCCGTTTTGCACCAGGGATCCGCGCGGGTTGGATCCGGGTCAGCCCGAATCCGCGTATATCCGCATAAATGAGATATTTACTCCCGCAGTCCCCCAAACTTTGAAGCGTAATTCATTTAGGTCACCAGAATCCCTAATTTAACTCCTAAAGCTTTAGATTTCATCCAATTTAGTCCTAGATTCAACCCCTAGGATTAAAATTGATTAAGTTAGATATTAATTCAGATTAAAATTAATTTTTAAGACTTAGGAATGTTTAATTAGGTTCTTCGATAAATCTAATTTAATTTCTAAGATAGTTTTAAAATTGTTTTAACCTAGTTAGATCTAATTTAAGATTAATTTGACTCCTTAAACCTAAAATTTAGACTTTAATTAGGTTTGATTTAATTCTTAAAATTAGAAATAATTTTAATTAATTTTTAATTAATTTTAATTAATTTCTAAAGGTAAGTTTAAAATTGGTCCAACTTAATTAAATCTAATTAAAACTTAAAACCTAGTTTCACCATATTAGATTTTAATTAGGGTTAATTAAAGTTTTGAAGCTTAAGAAAATTTAATTAAATTATTAATTTAATTAAAAATTTCAAACTTTAAAATTAATTACACTCTAATTAAATCTAATTCAATTATCCCTTGAAGTTTGAACTCTTCTCTTTACCGATGTAAGTCCCTTTGCATCAATTTAATTATCCTTGGTGTAATCGAGCTCCTTTGTCTCTAATAAAAGTAACTTAGCTCTTTTGTTATTTTTTTTTAAATTTCATTTAATTGCTTTTATTTATATACTTATTATTTTGTTTGCATATTTTTAAAATCATGTAGTATATTTGTGTAAGGTCACTTAATTTTCACATAGTAAATTAATTTAGAGCCTTTTAGGATTTACCGCTTTAATTAATTAATTAATTAATTAAATAGGGAGATAATTTAGTAATGTTAGTATTTTAATCATATATCTCGGATATACTAAAAGGTCGGTGTTTTGACATACTATGATGTCGACCTAAAGAGTGTACCTTGGTATAGAATTAACGTACTAACGAAACCTAGAATTGATAAATAATTTAAGAAATAGATTTAAATAAAAAATAATTAGGAAATAATTAGTGACATTAATAGTATTATTAATTTTGTTAAGTGGCGAGATGGTAGTGTCCGAGCATTCGGATATTATCATACGCTTGGTAAAATTAATAACTTTAGGGTTTAAATATTTAATTAATGGAGCCTATTTAGGTTAGAACTTAAAATGAACCAGATAATAACCTATCATGCATTTAAAACCTTTTGGGGTAGAAATTATATTTATTTAAATATTTAAATACGGGTAAAGGTTTCCTATCTAGAGGACGTCTTATCCAAGCTCGTATTTAAAAGAAATATATTTTCTTATCCAAAAGGATATTCTTATTCGGACAAAAAGTACCGATATCGGGCGCTTGTAAGGGTCGTCCTTACACGTAACCGACTCCCGAACCCAAAATGTTTTAAAAAAGAATCTCTGGTTTGTTTTATAGTGTCTGGCCTACCAAAGTGGCCGGTGGCGACTCCAAATCATTTTTAAAATTAAAGTAATATATGTTTTCAATAAAATTTGAATTTTCATAACTAAAAATGATTAAATCGGATTTTTTTCTAAAATTAATCGCCCGGCTATTTTTCATACTTTCGGTTTTAAAACGGTCGCGACAATAATAAGAGGTAAACTGAAAGAGGAGATCTCAATGTAAATCCAGTGAATTACAGAAACATTTTCTGTTTCCAATGGTATGAAAATCAAAATGACTGCACTGCGTTACACATTCCCGGATTCCTAATGCACCACAGTGGTTGGATTGGTTCAGCCTTGACCCCTCTACTTACCATCCTATACCTCCATTCGTTCAACCTATCGGTTGCCTCGCCAGACCTCTTTCTCCCGTCCTCATCGCGGTTCCCTGACCACAATGTCTCGGCCATTGCCGAAGTTCTTGGCCATAACCTTCCATCCAAAACCGTAGGGTCAGCTTGTTCCGACCACAATGCCACCTCTCCACCGAGTACCAATTTGGCTTCATCTTGGCTCAAACCAAAAGTAATGTCATAGTTATAAATGGTTTGCCATGTTTTAAATGGATCACACCAAGAAGCCCCTTCTTTAGAGTCGTGCCCTGTTGTTTGAGGATCATATTGGCTATTATTCCCCAGAAAATCTCCATGCCCACAGTCCAAATAATAGAACTCTGACGATGATACGATTGTACGGTATCCGGCTTCAACGATCTTTTTGGTGTTGTTCGAGCCATTGTTCCATGTTTGTAAAATGGTGTGCTCCCTTGGAAGAAACGAGGAGTCTACTTTCACAACATCATCTAATAGGACATCCTCCCAATAGACCACGGTATGATTGAGGGATATAATGTAAGGCAGAGTAGAGTTGATAAATTTTTCGAGGAGCTGGCTTAGGGTTCCACCATTTGAAAGGAAAGATTGAATGGTAGGATCAGCTTTCCAGCATCCAGGAATTATCTCATCAGCTCCACCATGGTAGAATGTTTCGGGGAACATATTCGATACATCGCGTATTAAGTTCTCGAGAACTTTGTAGGTTTTCTGGTTCAAGGGATTTAGATGGCCAGTTCCTGGCTCGGCTGCAAGTTGGTCAGCCCCGTCACTTCTTGGCAACCAGAACATGTTTGCACAGGCAACTATTTCTGGATAGGCTTCTGCCCATGATCCTGTATGCCCTGCAATTACAAGGTAAAAAGAAATTTATCAAGTAATTTCATTTGGCCTGAACTGTGAGCACTTGGTGTAGAAAAAAAACAGAGTAACCTATTTCATAACATTAGACTGCATTCAATCTTAAACTAAGATTTAGATAAAACAAAAAATTGGAATCCGAAGTTAAAAGATGTAATTTCATGCACTTGATATTGTATACCAATATCTATTTTGCTTTCACTATATTGATATGGTATTCATAAATAATGTTTTTCCGTATTCGGTTCATCTCTTAATGACATGCCTAGAGAATGTTGCCCCACGTCCATGTTCTATAGTTAGGGACCTCGAACAGATACAATAGATTGCAGCAGATAAAGTTGATTTAGTGGTGGAAATTTTACTGTAATAAAAAGCTTACCTGGTGAATCAATTTCCGGTAGGACCCTGACTCCATGTTCCAATCCGAACTGAACAATCTTAGCCACATCCGAGGGAGAATATATCATGTCAGGACCATAGGATCCCTTGGCAGCAAGCTCCGGCTCCGAAGGCACCATTAGAGGAAAAGAATGTGAATCAGTAATATGCCAATGAAACACATTAAGCTTGTTAGCACTCATTGCCTCAATAGTCCTTAATATGTCTTCCACCCCATAATAATTCCTTGATGTATCCAGCATGATTCCCCTGTGTGCAAACAAGGGAGCATCCCAGATATACAACCCCACAGGGATAGCAGGAGGATCACCCCATACCAGCTGCGAAAACGTCTCTAAACCCCTCATTGCGCCCCAGGCCGTTTCGGCTGTCAAATAGGCTGTTTCACCTACTTCAGAAATGGAGAGGGAGTAGGTCTCGTTGGCCCCATGTTGGAGGGGCACAGCGAGATTGGTTATATTGATGGAAAGGGTTTGCAGAGGAGGAGCCGAGGCCGAAACAATGATGAAAGGGGTGATGAGGGGATGGTAGTGCTCGGTCTGGATGAGGCTAAGGTAGCGGTTGACGGACGGTGTGAGGTATTGATGGTAAGGAGAATCAATGGTGAAGTTTGCAGAAAGGAATTTGGCAAGTGGTTTTGGCCATGAAACCTGCCTTGGTTTGGGCCAAATATTGACTGCAGATTTAAGGGATAAGGTTGGGGGTGGAAAAATCAATGCTAGGCAGATTATGGTGGCAAATTTTGAGAAGGGAGGAACAAAGACTTGAAACATTGACTTCTTTCCTTCACAAATTCTCATTTCAATTGCTTTTTGTTTCCTCTTTAAGCTTAGTAGTTGCCACTATTGAGACCACTCAATGTACTGGTTTGCTGTGCAAACCACACTTCTTTATAGCACTGCTACTCTGTTTTCTTGCCATTTGGAGTTTTGTATTTGACTTGTCCAATGCCGGAGACTTCACTTTTCTGTTGCCTGGTGTCACTAACCATGAAAAAAAACAGAGAAAAAGCAGTAAAGACAGTTTTGTACGCCAAACTGTAGTCATTGTCAAGCAAACTAATTGACCAAGATAATTTATTCGGATAGCTTACTAATCGTGAAATCAACGAACAACCAGTTATGGTACTTCAATTTCGTTATATTCAGTGAAAATTTAAGTCCCTCGGCGTCTTTGTTTAATTGCATGAACCTATTGGACTAACCCCGGACTGATTAATCGATTATTGCTTTGATTTGCTTCCAGTTTCACTTACCTTATTTATGGATTCTTGAATCTTTTAGAACAGAAACATCAAATGTTAAAGACTTCAGTTACTTGGCTTTCCATTTAATACTAATTTACCTTAAAAATCCAGTGGAGTCGGTGTCAATAGCTAAAGTCACCATAAAAATACAAGCCGGCTTTGCCAATTGTCAATGATGATGAGAATCCAATGGCCGGCTCAGCCAGTTTCCTATTATAAACTGAAATTTCCAGGAGTCAACAAAAATAAGCAGAAAACAATAAAAACAAAAGTCTACCCTAACTGCCAAAGAACCACTCATTTTCTGTAAATCAAAACTATTATACATTTGTTTCCAGCTTTGCCAATTGTCTGCAATTACAATTACGGTATCATTTTAAGTCAACCTAGTTTCTTGGATTCTGATGGACAAGAGGAATGTTCAGGATTCACCAAAACAACAAGAATTGGAAGGGTACAGACAAGAATAAAACTGCCTTTCCAATGTCACACAACAAAACCATGGATTCATCTGATACAAAAGTTGGGTGCTGAATCTTTGTGCATTAGTGTTTTCCTATGTCTTCCTGTCTTGTTTTGGTTGAATACCAGATTCCTAAGTTGTTTCCTTAAGCTTAGGTTATGTCGCCTTCACTTTTCTTCTATGTACTTTCAACACATAGAGTGCATGTAGACAGACAAGAAGTCGAGAAGCTAGGAGTCGAGATAAAACCGGAGACGGAACTTATGATTTTTTTTTTTTGTCCCACTATTTAATTTTTAAAAAATAGTTTATTTATGAATTTGTCAATTACCACCAACTTTCAAACATTTATGTTCCGTCTCCAACCCCATATCTTGGCTCCAATCATGTATAAAACTATAAAACATTGGAGGATCCAAAGCTACAAATTTATTTTAAAGGGGTTTAAATTAAATAAATAATTATTAAAAGGGTCAAATGTGTAATGTTTCCACTTAGCTAAAGGTTACAACATACATAAAAGGTTTAAATAAAGGAAAATGCTTTATTACAAACAGAGGCAGATGCTGGAAAGAGCAAGGAGGGGCCTTGACCCAAAATTTAGAATAATTCACATTTGGCCATTCAAATTGTAAGATAAATTTAATTTGGTCCTTTAAAAAATTTAAAATTCTCATTAAGCTTAATTAAATTTTCTTTTAAAAATTTATCATTAAATCTCAAAATTTTAAAAATTTAAACTTCAAAATTTTAAGTCACTTCTGTCAATCTATTTCACCAAAATAATTGAAGGCTTAGAGTACAGAAATTTAGAATTTAAAGTTTAGAGATTAATATTTAATATAATATGACAAGGATTTAAATTTAATATATGAACTCTTAATTCTAATGCTAAATATTAAATTTTAATCATTATCTTAGACCCTTATAACTAAACCCCTAAACCCAATGTTAAGAAATGTCTATGTATTGCCTCCTACTTAGAACCTGTACCATTAAATAAGGAGCAATGCACGTAGGTTAGGGATGACAATGGCATGTCGGGGCGGTTTTTCGCCCGACCTGAAATTAACCTAGCATATCCGAATTCCACTCGAATTTTGTTATTAATATATTCGCCTAGATTAAATTGAGCCCGACCCGACCACAATAACATGGGAATGGCAAAGGAAAAGAGAAGAAGATGGTACTTACGTGCTGGCCCCTGAAGCAGAGTGAAGACTGAGCGGGAGTGACGCTGCTGCAAAGAATAAAAATTCAATCCATCTTTTGTTTGATTGTGATAGAACGAAGTAATTGCCTGCCCTAATATTTGGGCTTTGATTTCTCTGTCGAAAAACCCTTTTTTCCCCCAGAATTTGGGCCATTGAATAATGATGGTCACTTCTTGATCTGTTAAAAATGTTGGATTCGGCCCTTTTTGATTTAAAACCCTAAAAAGCTTGTAAATACAAACAGATGAGCAACGAGACACTGTTTGTATGCAACTGAAATTGAGATTCAACGCAGTCTCCTTTGTTTCGCTCTATCCACCCTCATCTCCGTTCGTTTCCTCTGTTTTCCGCCTCCACCCAGCAAAGATTATTCGATCTACAGTGCCTACTCGTAGGCTTAACGCCATATTTTTCGGTAATCTCAGGTAGTTTCCTTTTTTTCAAAGATTATTTCATTTTATTTTACATTTTCTAGCTTGTTTCGTTTTTATGACCTGGAATTCTGTTTTTGGTTGTTGATAGATTCCGTCAGTTTTGCGAGATGGCAACAGAGGGAGGTAAAAGCTTTGCAAGGAGAGACAAACTGCTTGAAATCGAATCCAAGGTTAGAGTTTGGTGGGATGAGAAAGATGTTTTCAAGTCAGAACCCGGCGAGAAACCACCTCAACCAGGTGAAAAATTCTTCGGGAACTTTCCTTTTCCCTATATGAACGGTTTTTTACATCTGGGTCATGCTTTTTCTCTTTCAAAACTCGAATTTGCTGCTGCTTACCATAGATTAAGAGGTGCGAATGTGTTGTTGCCATTCGCGTTTCACTGTACTGGCATGCCTATCAAGGCTTCTGCCGATAAACTTGCTAGAGAAATACAACAATTCGGTAATCCACCCGTTTTTCCTCACGAGGTTGTACAAGAGGAACCTATTTCAAAAGAAGAATCGGACCCAAATGAAGGTGCCGATGTGGTGCCTGATAAGTTTAAAGGGAAGAAGTCTAAAGCTGCGTCCAAGTCAAGTGGACAGATGTTTCAGTGGGAAATTATGAGGAGTTTTGGACTTTCAGATAGTGAGATAGCGAAGTTTCAGAACCCATATGAATGGCTTAAATTCTTTCCGCCATTGGCTGTTGAAGACCTTAAGGCATTTGGCCTAGGTTGTGATTGGAGAAGGTCTTTTGTGACTACGGACATGAATCCGTTTTTTGATTCTTTTGTTAAGTGGCAGATGAGGAAGTTGAAATCGATGGGTAAGATCGTTAAAGATATGAGGTATACTATATATTCTCCCTTGGACGGTCAGCCTTGTGCCGATCATGATCGGGCAACTGGTGAAGGAGTTCAGCCTCAAGAGTATACTATCATTAAAATGGAAGTGGTGCCACCTTTTGCGGCCAAATTGAGTGTTTTGGAAGGGAAGAAAGTGTTTTTGGCTGCTGCAACATTGAGGCCTGAGACCATGTACGGGCAAACAAATTGTTGGGTATTGCCTGATGGGAAATATGGAGCCTTTGAAATCAACGACTCTGAGGTGTTTATCCTGACTGAGAGAGCAGCACTTAACCTTGCTTATCAGAAGCTCTCCCGCGTCCCTGAAAAGCCTACTTGCTTGGTTGAACTAACTGGAAATGATCTGATTGGTCTTCCTGTGAGGTCTCCGCTCTCATTTAATGAGATCATATATGCTCTTCCGATGCTGACTATTCTAACAGACAAAGGTACCGGAATCGTCACCAGCGTTCCTAGTGATGCTCCTGATGACTATATGGCCTTACATGATCTTAAAGCAAAACCTGCTTTTCGGGCAAAATTTGGGGTGAAAGATGAGTGGGTGTTGCCCTATGAGATTGTACCCATCATTGACATTCCTGAATTTGGAGACAGAGCTGCTGAAAAAGTTTGTCTGGATCTTAAAATTAAAAGTCAGAATGAGAAAGACAAGCTTGCCGAGGCAAAGAAGTTGGTGTACTTGAGAGGTTTTACCGAGGGAATCATGACTGTTGGAGAGTATGCTGGAAGAAAAGTCCAAGAAGCTAAGCCACTGATAAGGACCAAACTGATTGAGGCGGGCCAAGCAATAATTTATAGTGAGCCTGAGAAGAAGGTCATGTCAAGGTCTGGTGATGAGTGTGTTGTGGCTCTAACCGATCAGTGGTATATCACATATGGGGAATCAGAATGGAAAAAATTGTCTGAGGAGTGCTTATCCAACATGAATCTGTACTCTGATGAGACACGGCATGGCTTTGAACATACTTTAGGATGGCTGAACCAATGGGCTTGCTCGCGATCTTTTGGCCTCGGGACTCGCATTCCTTGGGATGACGAATTCCTTGTTGAGTCATTATCTGACTCAACCATTTACATGGCTTTTTACACGGTTGCTCATTATTTACAAAATGGGGACATGTATGGAAAAAGTGTTGATCTGGTTAAACCTGCCCAGATGACTGATGAGGTCTGGGAATTTCTCTTCTGTGCTGGTCCTTATCCCAAATCCTCAGATATCCCATCCACTCTTCTTAATAAGATGAAGCAGGAATTTGAATACTGGTACCCGTTCGATCTTAGAGTGTCTGGCAAAGACCTTATCCAGAACCATTTGACATTTAGCATTTACAACCACACAGCGATCATGTCCAAGGATCATTGGCCTCGTGGATTCAGGTGCAATGGACATATTATGCTCAATTCGGAGAAGATGTCAAAGTCTACTGGAAATTTCAGGACATTGCGCCAGGCCATTGAGGAATTCTCTGCTGATGCAACAAGATTTTCTCTGGCTGATGCAGGGGATGGCGTAGATGATGCAAACTTTGTGTTTGAGACAGCCAATACTGCAATCTTACGACTGACAAAAGAGATTGCATGGATGGAAGAGATTCTGTCTGCAGAATCATCGTTGAGGAGTGGTCCCCCATCTACCTATGCTGATCGGGTGTTCGAAAATGAGATAAACATTGCTGTCAAAATGACTGAGAAGAATTATCGAGATTACATGTTTCGAGAGGCTCTCAAAACTGGCTTTTATGATCTTCAAACTGCGAGGGACGAGTATAGGTTCTCTTGTGGCAGTGGGGGCATGAACCATGACCTTGTATGGCGTTTTATGGATGTTCAGACCAGGCTTATCACTCCATTCTGCCCTCACTATGCGGAGTTTGTTTGGAGAGAACTTCTGAAGAAGGATGGCTTTGTGGTAAAAGCAGGTTGGCCCACAGCAGATTCTCCAGATCTAAAACTCAAGAGTTCCAATAAGTATTTGCAGGATTCTATTGTGTTGATGCGAAAGCTGCTCAATAAACAGATTTTGGGCTCAAAGAAACCTAATAAGAAAGGAGCTCCAGTTACACAACTATCCGAGGACAAGTTAAAAGGCCTAATCTTTGTTAATGAGCAATTTGATGGATGGCAAGCAGAGTGTTTACAGATTCTTCAAAGCAAATTTGACAAACATACCAAAACTTTTGCATCAGATGGGGAGATAATGAAAGCATTACAGGAGAGCACTGTTGGTCAGGCAGCAGACTTTCGAAGAATCCAGAAACTGTGTATGCCATTCTTGAGGTTTAAGAAGGATGAGGCCATTAAAATCGGTGCCCAAGCCCTGGATTTGAAGCTTCCCTTCAGAGAGATTGAGGTCCTGAGAGAGAACTTGGGCTTGATCAAAAGACAACTCGGTCTTGAAGAAGTGGAAGTACTGTTTTTCACTGACCCTGATGCTGAGAATAAAGCCGGTTCTCTTGCATCCCTGCTAAAACAGAATTCTCCTACTCCTGGAAATCCAACTGCCATCTTCTTACCAAGGTGAAGAGACTGTCATTTTAGTACGAAATGTTTTATCTTGAGGGTACCTATGTGATAGTAGATCCTCTAAACTCATTATGGTGTTTGTTCCTGTTTTTTTTTCAGATTTTCCCCTCTAAATTCCAGTGTTATTCACTGTATGTTACATTGATGGTGTTATAAGCAACATAGTCTGTTCCTGTTTTTTATTCAGTTTTGTTCTTCCGATTTTCCCCTCTAAATTCCAGCATTTTACATAGCAACATATTCTGTTCCTGATGTTTACATTGATGGTGTTGTTTTGCCTATTTTTATGCATTCTTTTAAAAGAAAAATCAATTGAACTCATGAAATTTCTTTAACACTCTAGTAATAATAATTAATTAAATAAATCTTATTATAAATTATACTTGTTATCCCTTAATTATTGTGTCAATCTTGTTTTAACAACCAAATTATAACTTATATATATTAATAAAAATGATGACGTGTTAATTAAAAAATAATATAATTATATATTATTTTTTAAATTTATACAAATAATAATTTAATTTTAATTTTAAATTTAAATAATTTTAATCATCTAAATAGTAAAACCAGAAATATGTCACCATATAATTAAGGAAATTAAATTAGAAGTCTAAGGGAAATTAAAAAAAAAAGTAAAGTTTAGAGGTTTAAGCTTAATAATTTAAAATTAAGAATAATAATTAAAATTTAAATATTAAAATTAAGATTTAAATTTTAGGATAATATTTAAAATTTAGGTTAACTTAAAATTTAAATTTTATTCGTAATCACTAAATTCTAACCTTCTAAAGATAAATATCTATACAATAAACTGAGTTCTTACAACCTTAATATAGTAAATGTTAGTATCACGGCGTGCGGTCTTAGTTGGATCCTTAAGATAAAGGACTTTAAAAGATCAAAGTCCTAAGTCTTCAAAAACGCAAAATCATTATAAGCGGAAGCTCTTAATTGACCTGGAAGATAGAAACAAAGAATGAATGAATGATTTATAACTGAGATGAAAGTCTCTATTTATAGTTGAACTCCCATCAATCTAACGGTCAGAACTGATTTACATCGACGGACAAAATTATATTAATATCTTACAATATCTCTAATTGTCTTTAACATTATCTAAATAAATAATTTAAAATAATTAAAATAGATAATGTTATTTTCTAGAACATTTTAAAACCTTCTTGAATCGGGTTAAATTTGGTGGCTTTTTCTCCTACAATTTCTCTATCATAACCCCATCGACAGCTGATTGCGCATATAACTAGAGTTTGAACTGGCGACCGTGACAATAGGTCTAGGGGAAAGAAATAAAAATAATTAAGTTTCAATTCCAAAATGAAAATAAGTACAATCGGAAATTGACCGTTAAAACCTCCCCTTTGCCCGCCTTAACCATCGGATCCTTTGGTTTACCAGTTTTCACTTTAAATGCTTCCCCGTAAAGTGTTCTATACCAATCACACGCTCTCGTTATTTTCCGTTTGGTGTCCAGGAAAAATGCTAGCTTTTTCTTACCATCTACTGGATTCAAGAGTCTGTTTCATCATCCTGGTAAGATTTAACTTCAACCATAATCTTTTTTCTTTGCACATTGATTGATCTTATTTTAATTGTAGTGACTATGGATAGGAGGAGGTTACAAACTGATAGAAGACATAGCACCTCGACGACTTCTGGGACGCCATCATCACCATTGGCATCAGCCTCCCCAATGCAGCGCCACGCACGGTCGGGATCAAGCTATGGAGCTTCGGGGAACCCGAGGAAAGCACAGACAAAAGCGGCAGCGCAGAGGCTGGCGGCTGTTATGTCGAATCAGCAGAACGACGATGAAGGTGATGGTGATGATTATGAGCAGCTTGAGCATAGTAGTTTTAGTAGTACGGGAAGCCTTGGACTCGGTGGTGGCAGAGCTACACGTTCTCCCTCTCCTATGGTAATGTATTGTTATGTGGATATGCGATTCGAGTATGTATTTGAAGTTGACATTTTAAAATTTGTACCATCCAGGCTAGAAGGCGAGTTCCGCAGGCAACACAACAAAATGCTGATGATGACAATGATGAGGATGATCTTGTAGTGAGTGGCAGGCCAAGCATAGGGCTTGCAGGTGGAAGACAAATGCAGGGGCGGCCTATGATGGTAATCACATTGAAATTGTTTAATACGAATTTCGTTTACAGTAGACCTAGGCTACGTTTGTCAAGTTAGAGGTAGGAAAAAATAAAGAGTGAGCTAAATTAGGCTAGTTAAAATGACACTTTCGTTGCTTCGATGTTGCCTCGTCTAGTATTCCTAAACACTTTTGTTGCTCTAAACTAAATTTGTTCATGGTTGCACATGCTACAGTTATGACATTGCAAGTGTATATGTTCTCACCTGGACTTGCATTTAAAATCTAGGCCAAAAATTTTCCTCAAAGGCGTCCTTCACCAGCACGGAGACGACAATCATCTGATGATGGCAATGATGAGGATGCCCCAGTCAGTAACACGACAAGCATAGGTCTCGCTGTAAGGCCAAAGAGGCAACACTCTCCTGCGGTAATCATCTGATATGATTTGATATTAGCTAAGACCAGCTTCATGTCTTTGTCAAGTGATCTGCACAAACTTCTTGTTTTATCAATTTATCATGCATTATAAAGTTTTCCAAACATGTAGCTGGTCTGAAATTTGTTCATGGTAGCATGTAGCTGGTTTCACATTGCATATAAGTATGTTCTTTCCTCGACTTATCTTGTAATATCCAGCAAAAAAGCTTAGCTCAAACTCGAGCACCACCACCACCAGATTCTGATGATGAGAGTGATGAAGATGACCTCTTAGTGAGTGGTACAACAAGAATAGGGCTCGGTGGAAGGGCAGCACGGCCTTCCTCTCCAGCGGTAACTATGTCATTACCTTATTTAGATAGATATGTGCTTGTCAAATGAGTCTTGGACAGAAAAAAATGAATGCAATTGGAAAAGTAATATTGTTAAGCTTAAGGCTACACAGGTAGAGTTTGAATGGAATGGGTGTATAATTGATTTTTTCTAATTTAGTGACTGGTACATTTTTAGAGAAGAGAGTTTAATAGTAAGCTGTAAAGGAAATTTCTGAATAGGATAATTTGTAGATTTCTAGTTGTATGCAATCTTTACAACTTGCATGCCACATACAAAAGCCTGATGCTACCAACAAATATGTTCTCAGATGACTTGTATAATTTTGCAGGCTAAAAACTTGTCTCAGAAGCGGATGCCAGTAGCTACCACACAGCAGCCGCGCCCTGTTCTGGTAATTATGTGATTTCCTGTTATGAATCTGTTTTAGTTAATTTCTTGCTTGTCACACTAATGTGACAGAAGAAGAACTACTTACTATGTTGAGTAAGGAAACTATTTTACAGTTTCGAGTGCTGGAGTTTTATGGTACCAAGAAATGAATTCTTATATATGCTTCCATTCGAAAACTCAGGTAAAATCGATAGCTCAAAGGCCTGTGCTACAGGTAGGACCACAACCAAGTGACGAGGACAATGATGAGGATGACCTTGCTAACAGTTCAGTGAGTGGTAAACCAACCATTGGGCTTGGAGGAAGAGCTAGGCCATCGTCCTCTCCCTTGGTAATTTGTCTATTAACTAAGTTTGCTGATTTGTCTAAACTGTTTGTTGTTTAGTGCTTACATTACTGATTAATGTAATTCTTGTAACTCCAAATTTGCTTTTAGTCAGTTCGTGTCAGTCAAGATCAACCACAATCTACACGTCCCACATCAAGTGGTCAAAACTCCGTGGAGCAACCCATGTCACCTTCAGGTAGACGACCATCTCTGCAGAGTTATGTGGCTTTAAGTGTTGGCCGGCCATATGCAATTAACAATTCTTCTATACAACCTGTGTCTCCTCGTTCCATATGTCCAGGTCGCCAACAGTCAGGAGTCAGTATGCTTCATGCTAAACCAACTTCATCTATTAGTACAACTGGGACAGAAAATCGGTACTTTTATAGCTCTAAGCAGGAGTAGAATGGTCATTGCACTGGTTTAGATTCTTATTTTATTTTATCTCGTGTTCTCAACTTTACTACTTAAGCAGATTGGCTTCAGATTTTGGGAGTATGAAAAACTTGAAAGCTGGGGGAAGGCAGCAGTCGGCTTCTGTTCTACAAGATGAGGTACAATAAGTTGTTAAGCTATATATGTCATATGTGCTCCCTGGTGCATACATCACCATATCGGCCATTCCGAAAATCTGTACAAGTTTTTCAAATCTTAACACTTCAAATTCCAATCTGTGTTCTATCCCCCAAAAGAAAAAAACAGTCTCTGTGATCAAACAATGAAGAACTTTAGGAAAACGTTTATTTTTTTTTCAAAAATAATGTGTTGTGAATTTCATTGCAGCTTGATATGCTACAGGGTGAAAATGAAAGTTTACTTCAAAAGGTGATTCCAGTAACTCTTTTTCTTCTTAATCATGCAACTTTTTCTATTGTTGGATGTAATCAGATCTTATGATAAGTTTTAGTTAAAAATTGGCATTGTACTCATGCACATCAATTTGGCTCTCCATCATCTTCAAGCACCGATCCAATATTCTAAAGTTGTTGCAACAGTTATCTTCCAAAAAAAACAAACTGGCATAATCTGAGTACTGGCATTTGGATATGGATATAGCTGTCGAAACACCAATTTTTCCCGAAAACTCTGATGTCTTTAGGTGTTCCAAACAAGCGATTTGGCCAATGGAAAATTTTAATAACTAGTCATACACTGTTTCTCTTTGTTCTCCATCATGATATTTGCCTTCCCAGCTTCACCTTGCAGAAGAGAGGTGTGAAGAAGCAGAAGCAAGAGCTCGGCTGCTTGAGAAACAGGTGAAGTTTTCACAGTTTTCAAGGCAACTAGACAATTGATATGTAAATGAACTTCATATAACTCAAGCCTACAAAGGGATGTGTATGTTTAACTGATTCATAACATATTCCTATATAGATTGCTGATCTCGGAGAAGGTGCGACTCTAGATGCACATCTTTTAAGCAGGCAAGCTTCATCTCCATAGCTTATACATGTATTTAATTTCATATTGTAGTTTGTTTTTCCTTTTCTTACTATTTCTTTTCCTCTTCAGGAAGGAAGCAGCCCAGCAGGAGGGGGAGGTTTGTTCTTCTAATGAGTGCCACTATTTCCTCTATCTCAAACAACTCTGCATGCGTTAAAATTACATAATAATCAATTACTATGAACCTTAGAAGAAATTATTTTAAGTACATTTAGGGTCAGCTCTGCATCTCTCTTTGTGAAATCGCGCTTATTTCATGCCTAAAGAGGTTTATTAATATATGAAGCTAGCATGTGGAATGAAATCTTGAGCATCAATCTTAAAACGAGAATCTAATATGCTAAATAAATGCTAAGGAAAGATTTTCGATAGTCGTGTTTTATTCTTTCTTAAACATTTTCAAAAGTTTCATTGGTTTTGTAGACCTAACTAGTCATGCTTTACTGTTTATAACTGACCTCTTTTCACACACAAAAAAAACAGTATGCTGATTTTATTCTTTAATTTTACATGTTAGTCAGGAAATGGTTTATGAACTACAGCTGAGTAGCATGTGACATGCTACTTCTTGCAGGCTGCTTTAAAAGGTGGCACACAAACCCAGGGTCTTGCGCCTGAACAGATTGCTGCTCTTCAGACAGAAGCTGAGGTAGAGATGTTATGTTTGGTTTTTGCTCTTACGAATTTTACCATTCTTACAAAGGGAATATATCCGTGCTTAACATGATTCCGTCTCTTAAACTGTGACCTAGAGTTCAAGAAATGAAACAAATTCTGTCTTAGAGAAGCTCAGTGAAGCAGAGATTGAAATCAAAGCGCTGCAAACAGTAACTCAAAGGATGATGCTGACTGAGGAAGAGATGGTTGGCTTTATTCCTAATCTTGTAGACATCATCTTGTCAATTTACTCCTTTATGTCATTGTCACGTAATCTGCAGTTTTCATCTTAGGAAGAGGTTGTTCTAAAGAGATGCTGGCTTGCTCGTTATTGGAGTTTATGTGTGGAACATGGTAAAGTGTTGATCTTTCAATACATGAAGTGCCTAGTTGTTTTGGATTGATAATGCTGTATTGGATAAACAAAAGCTTATATGTAATCACTATAAAACTTAGAATGCTGCAATTCATTATCTCGGTCAAGTAATCCTGGTAGTAGTTGAAGTTGACACAGTTTCTTTAATGTAAAAATCTGTAACCATGTCTTTTACATTTTGCTGCATGTAGCTGCTTAGATTCCTTGAGAACATCACATATTGCAGGTATTCAGGCCGATATTGCCGGCGTGAAATATGAATATTGGTCATCACTTGCCCCTCTTCCTTTTGAAATAGTATTAGCAGCTGGACAAAGAGCCAGAGAGGAGGATATTTGTAAGATTTCATTTGATATGCATGCTTACTTCATCCTCTTCCCAAAATATTCCATTCCATCCTTCTTTCTATAGGATTCGGAAATGAGTCTTTAAATGATCTTTTCCTCATCTCTGTACTGAACAGCCGGCAATGATTTAGAAGAAAGACAGAAGGTCCTGAAACACACTAATGAGCTATCTGGGGAGAGAAATGTTGAGAGCATGCTTTTAGTGGAGAAGGGCCTAAGGGAACTGGCTTTATTAAAGGTTTCTTTTTCCATTTTCTGCTTTCTTCTCACTTACTATCATGCTTTATGGGATTTCCCCCCCACTTATAACACATTCAATGGTCAGTCTGTTTGTATATTTAAAGAATATTTTCCCTTTCATTTTCTTTTGATCTTTTCTGAAGGTAGAGGATGCAGTTGCATTCGCATTGGCTAAAAAGCGACGCACGAGTACACTAAAAACTGGTATTTTTTCCTTTCATTTTTGAACAACATCAAAACAATCTGCAGTAGTTCTGTTGGCATGTAAAACTTTGGAAATTGGTACTTAATTGTCAATGCCAAAGCTGTATGTGAATGGCATGCTTTTAAAATCTAGACAATCTACTGATCTCCTGACAGTTTTTTTCTTGCCATTTTCATGGTTGTAGAGGAGGTGAAACTGCCTACAGAAGATGGTCAATTTGAGATATTTGGTAAGTTAATCAACCATTTTTCCGTTTAAGCTCACTATCAGGCATGCATTTAGTAATTGGTAGAGTTCGTAGCACATCTATTCCCGTATTCTGTTTACTCCCATTGATGATATTTTTCCTTCAGAATTGAGCCAAGAGGAGTCTGACGACGTGCGCTTTAAGCAGGTACCATGTTTCACTACTAAGAAAAAGTTTTGCATCTTAAGGCTTAGATAAAAAGAAAGGTGATTATGTCATTATGGCTCCAAGCTAATCCTTGTTTTCTGTTGGATCTAATGTTCATTGCATGTACTTTGAAAGTGATACTCATAGCAAGAATCTTTAGCTAGTTAAAGGCTCATGTAAGCATGCTTGAAAATTCTGCCATTGGTCCTGTTTGATCGAATTATTTATTTCAACTAGACTTTTGCAATGACATTTGTTCTGCAACTACTCTTCTAGTATCAACTTTCAGGCTAAAGAAGGAATGGCCTTTGTAAAACAGCATTGATCAAAGATCAGTACAGAATAGTCATCTTGCATTTATCGCTGTCCATATGTTGAATTCTTTCGATTTCACTGTTTACAAAGGAAAACATGTATCATAATATAAGCTATATACATTTTATGAAATGATTGGCAACATGAAAACATTATTGGATGTGATAATATTTTTCCTAGAAAGCATCATTTCAAGAATCTTCACTGAGCTTACTTCTTATTGCTCGTATATTCGTTGTGCAGGCCTGGCTTACATACTTCTGGAGGAGGGCAATGAGCCATGGTGTGGAACCTGATATTGCAGACGAACGTTTGCAGTTATGGATCAACTGCAGTTCACAATCTTCCACTTCTCAGGATGCAGTTGATGGTACTTTCTCCCTGTTTCTCTCCCTTTCTTCATATACCAACCATGTTATGGCAACCTTGACAAATGAGAACATGTATCCACTTCACCTGGATGACCTATTTCTATCCGGACTATTCGATTTCCTTAAAGTACCATATCCGAGTACCATCTTCGATATATATCTAAACACGAGTATGAAGTATGATTGGTCATATATCTATATCCAGCAACTCCTAGATCAGGGTAACATAGACCACTCAAGCAGTTAAGCTACATATAAACATATAGTATGGTAAAATTTAATGTCATGTCAAGTTATATTGATTGTTTGTACTGTATGCAGTTGAGCGTGGGCTTATGGAGATTAGGAGGTTAGGTCTGGAGTCCCAGTTATGGAAAACATCTCGGCGAGGACTGGAGCTAGGCGCCACCACCCGGTTGCACATCGAGACAGGTTTCTGATACAAAAAAAATGCTGGGAAAAATCTTCATTCATTTCTAGGAATTACTTTACATGGCCACAAGCTTTTACATGGTGAGAGTCCATAGCTTAGAGTTTATATGCTACAAAAATTTTGTAATCTTTAGCTTTCTTTTTTGCCAATGAAAATGTACTCAAAAAGATTTTCTATCTTTGTCTGCCTTTAGATTTTCTTGTGTATTATTACATAAAAAATTATTTAATATGCACGTTGTTTAGTCTAGATGAGTTTTTTTTTTTTTTTTTTTTAAGGTTTAAAGATTTAGCCCCGTTTTTAAGTTTAGAATTTAGTTCGTAGGGTTTAGAATTTAAGGATTGTGGTTTATGTTTTAAGCTTTAGGGGGAAGGGATGGATCTTGACACTAAAGCTTTGTGGGGGTGGCTATTTTAAATTTTAAAATTTTTTGAGTCTAAATTAAAAAGGTTTTGATTTTTAAAGGGTTAACTTAAAATTTTTGAAAAAAAAAGTTTAGGTCTAACTAAATTTTTATAAAATTTGATAAGTATGGAAACTTTTAGAAACTTTAGAAGAGGATTCAACTAAAAGTATTCAAAAATAATAAAAATAATGCAAAATTTTAAAATTTTTGAAGGGCCAGACTAAAATAAAAATAAAAATAGAGACTAAATCTAAAAGGTTAAAATTGTGGGAATGCCATGGACTGCTAGGTTACCCTCCGTGTAGAAATCTTCTGCTTATAATTATGGGTTTCTTATATATTTTTTACTATTTTTTAAAATTATATTTTAAACTTTAACCTTAATTTTTTTATATCTTAAACCCTATATTTTACGCCATAAAAAATATACTTATTCTAAACTCTAACTAAAACTCTAATTTTAAATCATAAATTTACTAATTTAAAATGAGGCACCAATAAAAACGTAATAAAGAGACAGACGATTTACATCCCATCATTATCTATGGTTTTAGAGTTTAAAACAAAATTTTGTTTTAAGGTTTTAAAACTTTAGATTTTAATTTTTTTTAAAAATAATATAAATTTATTACAAAATTAAGAAGTACAAAACATTTTTAAAATTTTTACGATATAAATCATAAAAATTAAAAATGTTTTAAAAATATTTTAAAAAATACCCTAAGAAATTAAGAAAATCAAACTAAATTTTGGTCAATAACGAGGCAACTCTAATTAATTGAAAATCATTTGGACTAGGGTGAGCGTTCGAACGAATCGAGTTAAAAAATTTCGAGTTATTCAAGTTGAGTCAACATATTTTACAACTTGAATTTTTTTTAAATTTTTTTTGATTCGAGTCGGTTTTAGCAAGTTCGAGTTTGAGTCGATTCGATTTTTTTAGTTTATGTTACATATTTTTTCGTATTATTTTTACATGTATAAATAAGATTTTGAATTATTATTATTATTATCAAATACCTAAGATATGAATATGTCATTTCATTATATTACGAGCATCGTTAAAAAATATTATCTAGAAAAGGCCAAAACAAAATAAAAATAATGATAAATTAAATACAATAATATAAACACATAAATTAAAAAATATAAAATAATTAACATATATTAAATAATATAAAAAATATAAATAAAAATTATATTAAACAAAATAAAAAATAAATATGAAAAGTGACTATATTGTGAAGAAAAGAAAATTAAAATGTAAAAATAAATAAAAAGAAGATATTACTGAAATAAAATTGAAAATAAAACTACAGGGACTAAATGTGTAATTAGACCTAGAAATTTTTGAGTTATTCGATTTTTCGAGTAACTCGAACTTTAGAAATTTGAACTTGACTCGAAATCGATTTTTTTTCGAGTTATGCGATTCGACTCGAATAACTCAAAACTAAAAAAAATCATTTTTTTCGAGTCGAATCGAGTTTTACTCACCCTTAATTTGGACAGTAACAATTTAGGTGTGTCATTGTCCATAGGAATTCATATAGTTTTTTATTTATGTCAACTTTTAGATCTTTAGGTTGAGTTGAATATGAGTTCAATCTAAGTATATATAGAATATTGGTATATTTTTATATAGGGTAAACTACACGGATAGTCACCATATTATGGGGTTGGTATCGATCTGACCATAATGCTTTAAAAAGAATCAAATACACCGGTAAACTATTAATTTGGTATTAAAATAGCCATCTGTCGTTAAAGGAGTAACGGACTGGTGATGTGGCAGTTAAATATAAAATGGAATAATTACACATTTAGTCCTTGTTATTCATAAATTTTTATAATTTAGTCATAATTTTATTATAATAAAATAATATAATTATTTAATTATAAATTAAATATTATATAAATATAACCCTCCAATCAGGTGATGACATTCAAAGGAGAACAGAAAATCCCAAAACATGTTTTTAATGGAGAACAAAAAAAAGGTTTTGATTTAAAATCTGTTTGACTTTTATACTCATTTCATAAAATAAAAGTGACCTTATTACATCATAAATCTCTTCGTGTTTTAAAACTCACTTTCTTAGTCCTTGTTATTTTGTTACGCATTGCTTTTTAGTCACTATAATTATGTCTATTTTGTTCTTCTTTTAAATTGGTCATTAAATCCCATTTCTTTTATGTTTTAGTCACTGATTTTGATTTTTTTTTCTTTCAATTTGAAACTAAAATTTTATTTTATTTTATTTCATTTTAGTCTTTCCAGTAGTATTATGTCTTTGTTTATGTTTTTACTATTGTAGCTTTAGTTTTATCGTATATGTTATTTATTTTATATATCATGTCATTGAGCGTATGTGAGCATGTCCTTTTTTTTGTCGATCATTTTTTTAGTGCGTAATTGTTAATTCTTATTTATTTATTTTGTAATATAGTGTGTTTGAGCTATGTTGTGTTTTTATTACATCTTTCTTTTATGTATCTTTGTCATATGTCATATTGTATATATATTTGTTTTATATGTTTTTGCTTGCCATATAATTTGTAAGTCACACATATTTAAATTATACTTTAATGCGATATCTTTTTATTCGGTCATATTAGGCCTGATACCAGGCGTAATGGTAGCGGTGTCTGCGTTTATCTTCAAATAAAAAGATAATTAAAATATGTTCGAATTTTTAAATAAATATTAATTTAATGTCACTTTAATTCGTAGATTTTAAAATTAATTAAGCGGTAATTTTGTAAAGGTGTTAATTTTTGTGCGTTTTTAAATGCTAACACCGTTTTTAGTCGTAATCGACTTTCGAACCCAATTTATTTCGAATCTCTGATTTTAAGATGTCCGATCTACCAAATTGACTAATGGCGACTCCAATTTTCAAATTATTTTTCGTTTTTTAAAATTATTTTCTAAAACTTTTCTAAACCAACTTTTCAAATCTTTTTTTAATTTATTTTTCGAAACTTTTAAAACCTTTTTAACCAATCATTTCCTATTTTTTAAATTCTTTCCTAATTTTTTTAATTTCTAATTTCCTTTTTAAATTAATCCTCAATTTTTCAAGATAAATTCCTAATTTTTAACCTCATTTTTATTTTAACCCTTTTTCAGTTTTCCTTTTTTTAAACCCTAATTCTCCAAACTTTTAATTTAATTTCATCTTAAATTTCAAATTACTCTTAATCTTTTTCAAAGCCTCCAATTTTCAAACACTACAACTTTAACTTTGATTTTGGGATATTTTAAATTTCATTTTATTTCAAAATTTTAAAATTAGATTTTATTTTTTTAATTAGCGAAAGGGTTGCTATAAACCCAAGAGCCGAATTTCTTTTAGTTCCCTGGAAAAGGATGACATCTGGGTTCATGTTTTCTTTGTTTCTGAATCTGGCATCCGAGTCTTTAATCTAGTCTCGATTCTAGTTTAAAATCACGTTTGTAAATGTTAGAATTTGTAAATAGTCTCTTTTAAGTTTTCCTCAATTTATGTCAAATTGCTAAAATGGTTCTTTTACACTCTATTTTGTCTTTTCTGTTCGTTTTCATGGATCTTTCTTTAATATTATTAAAGCGGTAGTTAAATAAAATATCAATTTTGGGCGGTATAACGTGTTAATCCTTCTCTATCTATAATCGATTTCCGAACTTTATTTTTAAATGATCTCTACAGTGTCCAGTCTATCTAACGATGGCGACTCTAATTTTTTAAAAATTATTTTTAAATCGAATCTCACCTTCAAAATATATCATTTTCTAATACGACACAAAACATGTTTTTCAACCGCAAAAAAAAAATCAGTGGCACTTGATTTTTTACATCACTACACTTGCCTAATTTGATAAAATCATTAAATTGATGATATTTTAAAATATAAATAGTTAAATTTATTAAATTATTTTAGGGTGAAATTGATAGAATATATAAGTTTTGAGAGTAAGTATATGTTATAAATATGAGAATAATGAGCAGTCAAGCCAACAGAGTCAACAACCACAATATAGCTCAGAGGCTTGGGAAGCAATCAAATACAACTGAGGTATATAGGAGAACACGTGAAACGGGAGAGTCGACAGCTTGCGAAACGAATTGGATATAAATGATGGGTATTGACTGTAACAAGAGATTATGCAAAAACTTATGAATCAAGTTGTTCTTCCTCTCTAAATCTATTCTCTTCCTCTAGTTCTATCCCTATTTCTATTTCCTTTTCTGTAGACTTGTGAATTTGCAGGAGAGTTCGTTACAGTATATTAATAAAAATACTAGAATAATGAATGTAATTAAAGTTTGGGTACCAAAATGAGAGCGAAAATCCTTTAAATGTCAATTTAAAAAAAAATACTAAGTTCAGACACTAATTTGAAAGAAAAAATTTAGGTACTAACTTGAGAGAAAGAGTATAATTCAAGTACCAAATATATATTTAGGTCAGATAAAAATGATAGCCTCAATACATTTTAAATAGATATTGTCAATGAAATGTGTAAAGATTCTTTTTAAATTTGGAAGCAAAACTGAAATAAAAGATGATAATTTGACACAATCAATTTTAGAGTATTTTTACTTTCTCAACGAAGTTATACATTCACTACTTTAACATTGACACTAAAAAATTTTCAGTTCGATAATATAAAATTAACTAAAATCTATTCTTCAATAATAAAATCTTCACAATATAAACTTATTATCTCTTTAGGTGAATGTTTACACATATTAACACGCTATAATTAGACCAAATCAAACTTACAATAATTATATATAAATTATTCATAACAATGGTAATTGGAACTATTATCACTAAACACAGTTAGCAGAATTCAATAAAAAATAAAAGAAAAAACAGCTGAGTTTTGGACAAATGTACTTCCAAACACTTCGGAACTTGAAGTTCCATAATTTATGATATTGTTGGCCATACCCCCAAGTAAACAAGACATTAAAGACAAAGGGTCAAAATCCTGCTGTAAATCACGTGCATCAAACTATCAAAGAGAATATCGAGGAGTATATTTACATATACACGCAAATGTACTTCCAAACACTTCGGAACTTGAAGCTCCATACTTTATGATATTCTTACCTATAGTAAATTTATGTTCCAACTGAATTTCTGTTTCTTTATGTCAGGTTTTACCACAAACCACATGCATGAAAAATCCATGGTTTTCCTTTCCTTATAAATAGATAGCTCAGCATAACTAGTAGCCGCAACAAAGAAATGGAGAAAACTACAGTCAGAATGGCTTGCTTCATAGCTCTGCTCATCACTGCTTTTGGTACGTGTTCGAATATACGAGATATAATCTGTTTACATAGTATAAAAGTTTTTAAGTTTTACACGTTTTTTAGATCGTTAAATAAGTGAAATGTATGTTTGAGATTAACAGTATTATATACGAACGAAGATTATAACTTAAAAAGAAGTAAGGAGTTAATTTCAGTCATCTATTTCACACATTTAACGATCCAAAAAAACGTGTAAAACTATATATAATTATTGTTGTGTATATACATTATAACATATTGTTTTTGCTAGTTGCATCCATGCCAGAAGCCGCAGCATTGACCGACGTTTCCAAGGGGCATCCCTGCACTATACATAAGGACTGCCTAGATGCCTGTAGTTATCGCGGCCGGTGTCCAGTCCTCTGCGTTTCCGGTTCCTGCGTTTGCGACTGCCCACCGCCGTAGGCATTCAACGGATGCCGGCGTCCTAAGCTATACATCTCATTAGACATGCAGACAGAAGCTTGTTCGCTAGGCATATGATTTGTGTTTTCTTTAAGTGCTATATGTTTTACCTTGTACGGGTTAATGAAGTGCTTTTTCTTTAGGGCTTAGGAAAATAAGATTTCTTTGGTAACTGCTGGAGTGTTAATTACAGCTTCTTCTTTTCTTTTTTTTTATTATAATAATTAGAGTTTTTTGTATGTGAGTTTGTACTCACAGTTTCCATTTATTTTGTTAAATATATAATATATCGTTACAACATTTAAAAAATATAAATTCAAATATGTTTAAATATATAATATATTTAAGGAATTAAATATAGATCTTAAAAATAACCCAAAAAATAATTTGTGTAAAAAAGTGCTGAGGTTCTAAGTTTGAACGATTATGTCCTTAAGATGTATCTAAGTTATTTAGGGATAATAAATAAATAAAATTATTCAAGACCATACTAAAAATACATGTAGAAATCATCTATCTTTTTTTCATACTTCATTTCATGTCTCTGTTTTAAATTAGAGGTTTTAGGGTTTAAGGTTAGGGGTAGTTGTTAAGGTTTAAAGAATTAGAGGTAAGGTGTAGAGTTTAGGATATAGAAAATAAGGGTTAGGGTTAAAAATTGAATTTTCTAAAAAATTTTCAAAAAAAACATAAAAGGAAGCATGAGAAAGAGTCAGATAATTTTTACTCTAAAAATACACCATATTATTTTTAATAATAAGATATTAATAAAGATATTAAAAAAGGACATACTATTTTTACTACATCTCAATCATTTAATGTAAAGGACTCAATTATAAATAGATATCTTCTCCCTTCTTATTATTTTAACTCATTCTTGAGAAATGCATCTCAGTATATTCGCTTAATAGAATCCCTTATTTAAATATAATACTTTATTAAAAGAAATTTTAAATATCGAGCATTATTTAAATCTATTAAGTGATCTAGTGATAAAAAATGGTATTATTCTTTCTTGATAACCAAAATTTGAATAATATACGTAATTTACAGTGTGTATATCTTTTTAAAATATTAAAAATAAAAAATAAATATTATCATATAATCACATTAAAATATTAAAATATATACATATATGTCGAACTGATTAAGAGCTAAAATACATCTAATTAATTTAAGCATAAAGATAGATTTAACCCTTCATGTTTATAGTTTTTATCATTTTAGCCCTCATTTTTTGTTTGTGATAAATTTAACCCTTAAACTAATTTTTTTTGACAAATATCTATTTTTTAACTATTATAATAACCGCACCGTTAAAAATTTAATGATAATGACATATAGTAAACATGTGATAATATATTTTAAATGATATGACATCTAACCTATCAAATACATACACGTGGAATATAGTTTTATTCTAATATAAAATATAAAATAATTAAAATTCAAATAAAATATTAAAACTTAATTAAGTCTAAAATATTTTGGCTATTAAACCTTAAATAAATTTACTACCTTATTTTTTTTATAATTTTAAATTTTTTTAGATTTAATTAAAACTCAAAACCTAAAACCTCAAATTTACTAATTTTAAATTTAAATGTTAAACTATAACTCAAAACCCTACCTACGTACTAACGTACACTTTTAATTTATTTTAAACACTAAAATACCTATATTCTAAATTAAAATAACAAAAACTCAATTGATTAGTATCAAAATCTCTTACCTTTGATTTATCGATAGTTGTCTTTACAAAAAAAAAAAATTAGACTGTGTCCATATTTTTTAGATAAGATTTTGATTCTATTGTAGTTATGGTTGAAAATATTTAGTATACTTTTGTTTTAGATTTAATTAATTTTTAATATTTTATTTGAATTTTAATTGTCTTATATCTTATATTAGAATAAAATTATATTCCACATGTATATATTTGATAGATTAGATGTCACATCATTTAAAATATATTATCATATGTTACCATCGTTAAATTTTTAACGGCCTAGTCATTAAGTTAGTTAAAAATAAGATATTTATCAAAAAAACATAGATTAAATACTAAATTTATCTAATAGAATGAAGACCAAAATGATAAAAATTCTAAACGTTAAGGGTTAAAATTATCTTTATGCCATTAATATATTTTAATGTTTTACGAATTTAATTGATAAAATTTATAATTAAGTGACAAAAATAGAACAACTCGATAGTTAGCCCTTAAAGAAATCGTGCTTTCAAAATCTGGCCCAAATAGTATGATCCATGACCTTCAAAATTTAGGCTCAAAATAGAAAATATTTTTTTTTCAAAAAAAAGCATAAATAATTTAGAAACCACTTTCTTCTTCCGTTGAAGGAGAGAGATCTAAAAAAGAAAAGATGGGGAGAGAAGTATCAGAAAGCTGCATCGATAGCCTACTGATCGAAATGGTTTCCACATATTGCAACCGATTTTACGCCAATAAGCCTGAGCTCGCTGCTCGCCGGATCGAATCCATCGGATATCAGGTCGGACACCAGCTCTCTGAACGGTGAATCCTTCTACATCTTATCAAATTCCCTGCACTTTTAGTTATTTACTAGATTTATGAATCTGAAATTTCAATTTGAATTGTTTTTTGGTAAAATTGTTGCTATAACGTGAATTTAGCTTAAGCAGCTATGTTTTAATGTCTTAATTTTAGATCTGAGGGCGTGAGCCCCCTCGATTGAGTTAATTTGAGAGGAATTTCTAGAGAAGGAAGGGAATTAGTCTTCTTTTGTATATAATGTAACTTTTATGATCTAGTAGTGCTCTAAGCGTGTGAAGATTTGAAGTTTGATTGTCTATGTGAACTGATGCGCTGATTTGGCTTTTACAATTTCGGTGTTGCTTGGAACCGTTGCTATGATTATCTTAGTATTTTAGTTTCACCTTGATTATATTTATGGCGTAATGCATGGTATATGCTATGGCAAAAAGAAACTGAAATGATTTGATTTGATTTGTTATATAGATAATTCTTCTTAGCATGCATGCATTTGTTTCTACTAGAATGAAAAGACATTAGCATTCAAAGGGACAGTATTACGGTATTGCTCAATGTTCTGGTCTGGATTTATTTTTCAATTTTTTTATCTTATGTAATTAGCTTTTATGTTTGTCGATATGCATTGCACCTGACATCGAAATTTTATATAAAATGGGGCCTTAAGGAATTGTGATAGTATTAGAACTTAATGTATTTAGTGAAATGCGTTTTTATATCTGTGGGATTGATTATTTGCATAAGTTATGGTGTGATAATGTGTTGTTCCTTATATCCATTCATTAGCAAAGTTAATATGCTAATTGTTGTAATAACAAAAGTTTAGTTATTTTCAGGTACACGATGGAGAGGCCACGTTTTAGTGATCATTTAGAGGCAATCAAGTTCATCTGTAAGGATTTTTGGTCTGAGCTTTTTAAGAAGCAGATAGACAACTTGAAGACAAATCACAGAGTACGTTTAGTAACTGAAACTGATCAATAACTGGTTTCGATGATGAAGTTTTATGAACTGGTTCAAACATGTCTTGTAGGGTACCTTTGTATTGCAAGATAATAATTTCCGTTGGCTTACACGAATGTCAATTGATCAATCACCTGAAAATGGAACATCTGGAGAGGCTCCTATCATAGCTGATGAAAAGACTGTGGAAAGCATGCATCTATATTTTCCATGTGGAATCATCAGGGGAGCTCTTTCAAACTTGGGAATACCTTGTGCAGTTTCTGCCGACATATCCAACCTTCCTGCATGTGAGTAACTTGTTTGATGATTGCTGTGTAATTTTTTGTATATTGTAAACAATTATTGTTTCTAGATACCCATATTATAAGTCATTTTGAGTTAGTTAAGGATAACATAACATACCCCTTTAGGATCTGAGTCCATATCTTTTAAGCTAAGTTTCTCTGACTCCCAAAGTTCCTTCAAATACATGTGAAAAAAAAGTCAATGCACTTATAGGTTGTATCAGATACGTAGCCATATTTGAATCACATATCTAAATTTGAGTAAATAGATGTTAAACTACTTTGTATTGTAGAAATCTAAAAAAAAGGTTGATGTAATGATGTTAGATATAATTTTATTCACTTCTTTTGATGGTGTTTTTTAATACAACTTTTGGCTTTCCATCCTTGTTTGTTGATACTTAATCAATGACGATATCCTGTTTCCAGAAGAAATTTAAACATAATATCAAATATTTGAACAGATTTAACCATTACATTTTATTTTAGTTTTAATTAATGTAACATATGAACTTGTTGAAACTTCTAAACTTCCTTTACTTCAGGTTCATTTGTGGTCCGGATAAAGGCTTGATGAGCATGTTGAATGAAACACAATACCAATTATTGGGGTTTCAAACATTCTCCTGGTTCTAGTTTGAAAAAATCATTGTCTGCTTCTGTAGTTATATAACTACTCTGTTCGAGAACTACTATAGTCTGATTCAAAATATCAGAAGTTATTGTTACTTTTGAAGAAAACTATGTTTCAAAGAGACATTTGGAATATATGTATGGGGATGTTGGTAAGCCTTTGTTTGTTGATGAGATTGCTTTATTGAATTATTTTCTGTGTATTTAACTAACTTTGAGCCATGCCCTTTGAACTGATATTTCACTGAAAAGGATCTATGAATCCTACACCTATGTGCTAGACTTTTATTTGAATTCTAGTGTTATTTATTCCTCATACTTTAGTGCATGACTCATGATTTAGCAATAAGCCAACTTTATTTGGTACTTGACTTGCTTAGACCTCGATTCCTCACCGAGTGTTGCAAATCTCGAATAACAATTACACGCTCTTGTCTCGTTGACACATTTCTCATTCCTCTGCATCGAAAGTTATCCATATTTATGCATCATAAATCTATTTTTTCCGGTAGTAGTTGTCTGATTGCTGATCAAACCCATTCCTTGTCGTTGTTTTCTCTGCATAAATGCTATTGTACTTATATCTCCACTAGCTCTATGAATGCCCCTAAAATGGGTTTATTTTCAGGATAAAAGTTGTGCGTATCCAAACCTAAGCTGCTACTGTTGTCTCTGTGGTATTTGATGTGTTCATTTTGCATGGAAAAACTATGAAACTTTTGAATTATATATTACTATAATCTTGTTTTAGTATGATGATATTGCCACGGGGAAAGACTGCTGCTAGTTGTCTTGTACAGCTTTAGTCGCTATTTCGATTGAAACTCGACTAAGTCACTCTGAATCCATCGTCACGGAGCTAGACTTCCTCTAGCTGAATCATACGACCTTAGGTAAAGTCCTCTTGACGAACATTTAAGTCAGCTTGGATTCTTTGCTTTAGTAGATCAAACTCTCTTAAAGCCCGCGAACGTAAGATCATTCTAAGCGGAAGCTGAATAAAAGAACAACTAAAAAAATTGACACCAAGAATATAGAACACTCAAAACATAAAAAACACTCAAAGAATTTAGAGTAAATGCTTCATGTATTACATAAATTGATGGAAGAATGAGATACAAGTGTGGTTACAAGCTCAAGATAATTAACTGAGGTAGGATTAACTAAGGTAGGGGTAAACCTCTATTTATAGTTGAAGCCCCTTTCATCCAACGATCCAATTTAAATTATATCGACGATCAATATTAATTCTATCTCTTTTCAAATCTCTAATTATCTTAAACCTTATCTAAATAGTTTATCTTAAATAAATTTAAATGGATAATGCTTTAACCAAATTACCCTATGGAATCTTCTATGAAATGGGCTAACTCTAGTGGGTTTGTGGGCTTTTTAGCATTCTTCAACTGTTTGGCCAAATTTGATGGTCTTGGCAAGCTTGATATATCACTCCAACCTCATTGATTGATGTTTGTGTTAATGCCTCAGACTCAAATGCGTGGTACGTGACATTCTCTCCCACTGAACTTAGTAACGCCCTTGTCGCTCCACACAAACGATCATGGGTTGTGTCATCTTGCTCACTCATCAATGTCTCAGCTTGCTGCGGTTCCCTCATATGAACTGCTTGCCTCGGCTCAAACTATCGTTGAACATCCCATGCTAAGACGTCTATCGATACATCTCCCTTGTAGGAGCACTTTTCCATAAGTCTTGATTTAACCTCGATTCGACCTTCTGGTCCTGTGGCAAAGTCTTGAAAATTGTTACAACATTGAACATCGAACGAACTCTCAGATTCATTGGCAACTCTATCTTGCCCCTTAGAACTCTGAAAGGTCACTTCCAAGCTTCGTATCCCCGCAATGAAAGCTAGGTCTTACTTGACCTACATTCCTCAATAATGACAAATCAAACTCAAAAACACTAGAGATGTGTTTGAGATGCTCCTATTCCTCGGTTGCATTTACTCTTAAGATAGATGGGTCAACCCTTCTTTCTCCTTGAAGTCTAGCCCCCTTTGCTTCGAACTTTCCTCATCAAAGTTCTTTGCGTGCATCAAACCTTCTGCCATAAGTTTATTGCCACTTGTTGCACCCGTCCTTCTGACTTGAAGTTTGGTTCTCTTTTGCACCGACCTTTCTTCCTCGAAGTTTGGTGCTTCCTCATGCGTTGGCACTTCGTCCTCGAAGTCCTTCATTCATTTCTCACCTTTTTTATGGGTGTTGTCTCGTTGATTGCAATGTCCCTCAATGACTTAGCCCCCTTCGACACTTCATTGGTCTCAAAAACGATGTTGTTTCCTCGAACATCTTTAGTCGGCTCTAGCTTAGCCTTCTTGAACATATTCACCCCTTTCTGTTTTCGATCTTCCTTGGCCTTAGTAGAATTAGACGACTTCGAACCAAGTTTTGTAGCCATGCTCTCTCGAGGTTGCTTCCTCACTTGTTAACACACCGGGTCTCATATTTGGCTTGACTATTTTAGCACTTTCAACCGAACCCCTCTCTCAACTTAGCGGCACTGGTATACATAATCGCCACAAGTTTTATTACTTTTCCCTTTGACTCGTCTGTTGTCTTCGTCGTTGCAGTAAGACAATTCTTCTTAGGGTATCCTCTTATTCTTCACCTTCTTCTTCTTCAGCATGGACTTAGTCTCACTATTCTACCATCTCTTGGCTTGAGTTTGGTTAACTCAACACTGACTTGCTTGTATTTTGCAAGATTGATCAGATGTTCGGCAACACCGATAACCTCTAAAAGTCTATGGGCAACTCCTTGCTCTACTACAAGCTTCGCCCCCGGTCTAAGTCCCTCTACGGCGGTCTTGAGCACATCTCATTCTCTCATTGCCATCTTGCAACTGAGTAGCTTGCTCCTGAGCTCGTCCACCTCTTTCTACAAAGCCCCTATCTTTGTTTCACGAGCATAACTATCTCGAACTATCTTCAACTAAGGATCCATTGTGTCTTGTCCTTGAACTGACCCTCTATGGATGCTAACTTTTTAAGACATGACTCCATAACACTTTGGATTTCCATGGACTCTTCCTTGAAATCCTCTCCATGGATGCTAACTTTTTAAGACACGACTCCATAACACTTTGGATTTCCATGGACTCTTCCTTGAAATCCTCTAGTTGATTAATCCTTTTGTCTAACAATGGCACGACTTCAAGCATTTCACCCATGTAAGTTTCAAGGCAACCAACTCAAATATCAAAATTCTCACAATAGCCTTTTATCTGGTTCAACGTAAGTTTCTTCTAATATTCTCAACCACGACGCCCTTTGCTTTCTTGTTTGGAAGCACTATTTTTTTTGTTGTGCCATCTCAATCACCTTTGTCCTGAACTAGTCTAATCACTTTGACTAACTCGAGCACAAGTCCTCATCACGCTTGTCTGCAATCGCAAGTTGGATCGAATATAAATTTGTTCGCTCGCTTTGATACCACTTGCCATAGGGCTAGACTGTTGCTAGTTGGCTCGTGTGACCTTAGTCGCTTTTTTGGTCGAAACTCGATTAAATCGCCTTAAATCCGTCGTCACGGGGTTAGACTCCCTCTGGTTGAATCATATGACTTTAGACAAAGTCCTCCTGGCAAACGCCTAAGTTAACCTAGATTCTTGCTTTAGAAGATTAAACTCTCCCAAAACCCACGAACACAAAATCGTTTTAAATGAAAGTTGAATGAAAGAACAACTGAATAATGTTTTGACTCTATTACTTTCTGAAATCTTTTATAAAATGAGTAAAGTTTAGTGGACTTGTGGACTTTCTAACATTATCCAACTGATGGGTTAACTTTGACGGTCTTAATAAGTTTGATACATTACTTCAAACCTTTTTGACTAAAATTTGTGCTAATATCTTGGACCTAAATGCGCAGTATGTGACAATATTCTTTAAATATGGAAACCCTCGTAAAAAGAAACGTTCAGCCTGAGGCTTTTAGGTATCTGTGTGCGCATATTTATTCGATTTTGTTGAAAAGTTCACACTGCACAGAACGGGAATATTTCATGTAGATTTTACATCCAGCGGGCCAAAAATTCACTTTGGAAAGGGGAAAGTATTATATATATAATTAAGGCAAATATTTCATATATAAGCGCAAGCGATACTTTGTTTCTATAAATGCCTTAATTTTAAGATTTATAGATTTTGTTTTAAGATTTATAAATTTTGTTTATCGTTTGAGGATTTAAGTATAATAGTTTTAAATTTAAGGGTTGTTGATATAATTTTAGATTTAGAATTATAATTTAAAATTTATAGATTAAAACCTAAATTCATTATCATATTATCTTAACTTTAAATTTTAATTTTATACCTTAATTTTTAACAATAAACTCTAAATTTTAAATCTTTACATTCAAACTTCAAACTAAAATACTAAACATTAAAAACACTTGTGAAACAAAAAAATTCTAACGTGTATATGCAATAAAAATTCATATAATTAATGCATGTGAAAAAGAGAGTTTATCTGGTAACGTAAGAATAAATAAAAAAAATATCGCAGCCTTATTTTTTTTAGAGAAGTTATTTGATAATTTAAATAAACATATTTATTTTATGGTTTAATGTTTAAAATATATGAGTTACTTTTATGTTTATTTTTGAGAGTTCAAAATATCGATATGTTATCATCAACCTGATAGAAAATAACCATATATTTTCTCTATAAAAATATTTTTTTTGCGATATCATGAGTTCATTGATCGGGTCCAGGATGCAATAATAGAATTAACGGGTAGTCGACCCGGCTCGGACTGATATATTTTTAATTTATTTTTTATTTTAAAATTGGCTTAACTCATAAATAAGCGCCTAAATTAAACACTTTTTTTCTAAAACATGTGTCTAATGTTTATTTTGGCTGAAATAAGTGACTAAACTATATATTTTTTTTAAAATAAGTTCCTAATATTTTTTTTGGACGAAATAGGTGCTTAAAGTTTTATTTCGTTAATATTTTAAAGTAACACCATTAAAAAAATATTTAACTTGTAAATAGGTACCCAAATTATAGATTTTTTTAGATAAGTACTTAATGTTTTTTTTCTTCAACTTGATCATTTAATTTTTATTTTTAAATAATTCGATTAAAACCTACGTAAAATTCCTTATCTTTACAAGAGAAAGAACATTACTTACAGCAATTGCTGGAACTCGTTGACACACATGAAAATGCCTTTAGCGCTGTAGGTTCTCACTTCTTGTCTCTCTTCTCCGATCAGGACCACTTGGAGTGAAGATTCAAGCTGCAACTGTTTTAAGCTCACTCTTCAAGGAGAATGAACTAAGGGTTAAAGTCTTGCTTGGGGGATGCATACCACTATTGCTTGGTCTTCTCAAGTCCAGTTCTGCAAAAGGATCGCATTGGATCAAAGATTTTTTCAATTGAAGGAGTAGTGCCAGTGCTTTGGAAGCTGCTACAGAATGGGCACAAGACAGAGGAGGAACTCTGCGAGCATATTTATAAAAAAAATCTATAGTTTGGGTACATATTTATAAGTTAAACAATTTTTTATGGTGTTACTTTAAAATAGTAACGAAATAAAACTTTAAGCACCTATTTCATCCAAAAAAACATTAGACACCTATTTCAGAAAAAAATATATAGTTAAGGCACTTATTTCAACCAAAATAAACATTAGACACCTATTTCAGAAAAAATATTTAATTTAGGCACTTATTTATGAGTTAAGTCTTTAAAATTTAATATTTATTAATTAAAAAATAAAGTAAAAATAATATGGGTCACTAAGGAAAAAGAATAGAATTAAGGTTCAAGAATAATTATAAAAAGAAAATAAGTTTTTTATAAATTTATTTTTTGCATTATAAGTTAATTCTAGTAAGATTTCGATAAGAAATTTAAAAAATCTCAACACTCTACTTAAAACATATGAAAATATGCATTTTTATTTAACGTGTCACCGATACATTAATCTAAATATTAACATTGAACTCTTTTAATATCGCTTGTTAAAGAGTTTACTTATTTTATTTGTTTTCATATGATACTCGATTTTTTTTAAATTATTTTTTTATTCTTGAACACTCACATTTTAAATTCTCAAATTATTTGACCCTATTGTTCTAAATTCATAATTAACAAATTTTTATTAGATTAAAAATAAACCCTGAATTAATGATTATACTAAAAACTTGAATTTGAGATCGCATTGATTAAAATTTATTTTTATCAAATGATATTTCTTTTCATTTAGTTTTAATGAAGTATGTTTGGGTGGTGAAATTGGTGAGATATTATGAATGATTTTTTTATTTTAAAAATTATTGTAATCAGTAAATTATTTAAGAATTATTTTAAACAGTAGTTGAGGTCGGAATACTTTTCATCCGACCTCATGAAAAAATAATAAAAAACATTAAAAATGTACAACTTATAATACAAATTAAGAATAAAAAATTAAAAAAATTTGAGGTCGATGGGATTTCCATCTGACTTCATGAATTTCGCTGCAATGTATTTATTCAACAAGAGAGCTGCTGCTATTTTTTAAATTATATTTTATGAGGTCGGGTTGTAATCTAACCGACCTCACCATATTTTATTATTTTTTATGAAATCGGAATGTAATCCAACCGAATTCAAAAAATATATATTCTTTTTTTGAAGTCGGGTTATAATTCAACCGACCTTAAAAATTACACTGTTTAAAATACTATAGATTCTTAAATAATTTACTGACTACAATAGTTTTTGAAATAAAAAAATTAAATATAATATCTTACCAATTCCGTTTATGTGATTTAGACTTTTAGTTGTATTTGAAGTGTTCTAAATTGTATGATTTTGTAAAAGAAATTAAAAAAATATTTATTTCAAGTACCTGACAGGCAATGGCGGATCCAAGCTTAAGGGAGGATGGGTTTGTGTCCACCCTGAATTTTAAGTTTACGTATTTACCCTTAATTTTTATAAATTTTATGAATTAATTCTTAAATTTTTGTAATATTTAAGGTTTGTGACCACCCTATAATTTTTAAATTTTATATATGCACATATTTAAATAAATTTTTGGATCCACCACTGCTGACAGTCCGAGTTATGGATACCCAATTATTTTGGATATCAATTTATGGATACTCGATTTTTACGGTTCAAGACATATGTCAATTTATTTGCTACCTAAAAATCTGTGTATCTAGCTATGAACATTTCTATTAATAATTATAATCAAAAAATTTTGAAGTTTAAAGTATACATCTAATAATAATTATCAGTATTGAGAAAAAAAATAGACACCAAATCATAAATATTAAAAAAATAGATCATTGGAACTTAATAAGTAATAACTATTAGAAAATTTAATTTTAAAAATAAAATTCTAATAATAAATATTAAAAAATTATATTTAATAACAAATATTAAAAAATAATTGAATCTTATAATAAATATTAAGAAGAAGTAGGCTTTGAGTTGATGCCCTCCTTCCCGAATCTTATAATAAGTATTAAGAAGAAGTGGGCTTTGAGTTGATGCTCTCCTTCCCATTCCTAACAATGAGCGTGATTATATTTAGAATTTAGAGTTTAAAATTTTAAATATACATAAATAAAATTTTTAAATTTTAAATTTTTAATGTAAACTCTTGATCATAAGTACAATTTTTAGATAAAATCTTTAAATCCTAAGAGTAATTTAGTTTGCGCTATATATCAAAAATATTTTAGATAATTTATTTATGAGAAAATATTTATGTACTTAATGGTAAAAAAAAAATACAAATGGGTCTATGACACGCATCATATAGTGTCAAAAATAAATTTCTTATTCTCAAATAAATAGATAGAAAATTAAATATAGTAAAAGAGAAGTAAGGGTTGATCCCATAGGGACTAAAAACTTCCTGATTACGCTTGTTTGATTGGTGATCCAAGAATATTGAATGATGTTTTTAAGTAAAATGGGGTTTTGTCGAATTGGATAAACTAAATAATTGAAGAGAAAATAAAATAAAGAAAGTGATTTAATAAAATAAAAACTAGCCTTAGGCTTTCGCTTTGACTCGACTTTAATAGATCATCGGAAAAAGATTTTCACTTCGGGATTTTACGTCGGTAATTAGCTTTCAAGGTTCAATCCTTGAAGCAAAAAATTCTAAACCGAATACCCAAGTCTATCTTTGATATTGGTTTCATGGATTAATCCACCAACTCTATGTTTGTAGAAAAATCATATAAATCTCAAAACCGACTTGGATTATGTTGTTTCAATAACAACCGATCCAATCTTTAGTTTTCGCCTTAGCAAACAATTTGCTAATGTGTTCCCAGGAAGTCGAATTTCTTCAATAACCGATCTTTCCTCCCAAAAAGATAATCAAATCAAAATCTTGACCAAAGTCAATCTTTAGTTTTGAAATCAATTTGAAAAAAAAATAAGTTCAAAAGAAAACTTTTTAAAAAATAAAAAGACGAAGTTATTTGTGTGCTTTTCAATCCTCACATTTGGATCGAGTCATCGCTTAAGCCCTTGGCTAATAAAAATTTAGCTGAGTATAATTGTGGAAAGAATTATGCTCGACATAAAAAAAATGTTGAGTGTTGCAATCAACCGAAAAACACCAAGAGGGGGGGTGAATTGGATTTTTAAAATTTGGTGGACACTAATTGCAAAGATAAGAAATTGCAAGGTGATTTAGAGTGGTTCAACTTCCTCAATGAAGTCTACGTCCACTACCTTAGTGACCACACTAAGGATTTCCCACAAATTCACTAATTTGTCTTTCCTTTAAGGCTAAGGAGTAACCTTACACAATTCAATAGACTTATACCCCAAAGTCTATTGAATCAATACAATTCAATATACTTATACCCCAAAGTATATTGAATCAATCCCTTACACAATTCAATATACTTATACCCCAAAGTATATTGAATCAATCCCAAATCTTAGAACAAATAAGCAAACTAGAAAATCCTCACAAGGTAGGTGTTTGCACAAATTTAAGCTCTCTCACACACCCAAATAACACTAGTAAAAAGATTACAAATAATGAACACACTAGTGTTTTTTAAGAAGGTTGGAAAATAGAGTTCAAGGTTGATCTTTGAGTGCTTGAATGTTTTGATGTGTTTCCTTCTTGTATCAATCTTGTTTTCAGACCTCTTTTTATGCTCTTAAAAGTTTCTAGCCGTTTGTAGCCGTTGGGGATGTTTTGGAGCCGTTGGGAATTCAAAAAGTTGAGCACTAACTTTTCACCTGCACAGAAGTTTCGAAACCTTTACCAGAGGTTTCGAAACCTTTAAGGGTTTTAAATAAAAGTAGCCGTTACAGGTCGAAAGTTTCGAAACCTTCACATAGGTTTCGAAACCTTTGCCTGGGTTTCAAAAATAGGCCATTCTGTCCTGAAAGTTTCGAAACCTTTTAACGAGGTTTCGAGACTTTGGCTCTGAAAAACCTTTTTGGCCATTTTGTTGACTTTTAAATGTATATACGATATGGATAAAAAGTCGAACATTTTGTAAACCATTTTGACAATCTTAAATTGAGTTTTTGAAAATTTTATTTCGAGAAAAATATTTTACAAATTTTTACAAATTAGTTCTTTGAAAAAATCATTTTAAGTTATATCAAAATAAGTCTAACAATCTCCCCCTTTTTGATATAACAAAACCTTTTGTAAAAATTTGTTTTTGAGAAAAATTTTCAAACTTTTGAAAATTCATTTAAGCTCCCCCTTAATAAATGTCTTTATAAAATCTTTAACTTCTCCCCCTTTTTGTTATAGCAAAAAGAATAAGAGCTACAAAAAGGTATAAACATCATTAGAGCAATAGGTCATAAAATCATATTTAAAGCATGTAAAATACATTGCATATATCATAAACATATCATAAACATATCATGCATCAAAACATAACATAAAGTGTTAACAAAATGATCATAAAATATAACATAAGTTCATCAAAATGATCCAAACCAAATTCAAACATAAAGTGTTAACACATATAGTTCAAAGCATATCAAAATAAGTTAAACCATAATATGATCATAAAAGTATGCATGACACCTAAACATCCAGTGCATCATGAGGCGGAGAAGGTGGAAAAAGATGACCACGAATGTCACGCATATCATGCTCTAAAGATGATACACGTCCATCTAAGCTACGAAGCATGCCGGTGGTCTCCTCATGAGAGCTACGCATGAAAGCATCCATGTTGTCAAAACGTGTGATCATCGAAGCGTACATGAAATCCATGGTGATAGGAACCATGGGAGGAGGTGCATCCTCATCTACCGGTGCCTCGGGAACATCCTCATCGAGTTCCTCTACAATCCCTCTATGAACCCATCCATTAGCACCATGATACCATTGGGCTTTATGACAAGATTTGATGTCAATCAAACTCTTGTTCTTGATCGGATCATCTAGGGAGGTGTTTATGTTGAGTTTCCTAAAGATGTGACTAAGAACACATCCAAAAGGAAGAGAGAAGGATGTAGGATTAGAGATGACTTTGACAAGGTTCAAAAAGATGATGTTTGCAATATCGGGACGGGATCGATCACGATATTGTCTAAGCCACCAATAATCAATGACTCGCATACTAGCGGCTTTTCCGCCGGAAGAGCGAAAGAACCACGTAGTAAGAAGATGAAAGAGACGCTCCTCTAAAGGGAGATGGGTAGGACGATGGTCGGGGAAAGGTTCAATGTAATGAGCTTCGTATTCATTGGACTTCCCACCTAGAGGGACACCTAAGAATTGAGCTATAGACTCGGGTGTCAAGACAAAGTTGGTACCCATCAAGAAAGATTGAATGCCGGTAATAGGATTTGTTCCTCTATTAGATCGGATAAACTCGGCATTTGCATAAAAGGCACGAACTAACCTACGATGTGTAGATGGGGGAATGCTCAAATACTCAATCCAACCCCATTCGGTGAACAACTCAAAAAGATTAAACTCATAATCGGGTGACATAAGGAAATTTAAGTCAATGTTCCGTTCTAATCTAATCTCCTTATGGTGATAGACATTAAAATATCTATTTCTATGAGCACTATCACTAAAGCATAAATCCTCAAATGTAGGATTTTGGTTGGGATCGGGATTAGGATTAGGTACATTAGAACCGGAAGGTTGACCACTTTCAAAACGTGATCGCTTAGCACGAGCGGGCATTTTTCTAGGAGGCATGATACTTAAGCAAAGATAAAAGTTTAGGCTAAAAAGATGGTTGGGGAATTTTGTCAAACACCTTGTGGGCACAAGATTTTGAAAAAAAAATTTTCAAGAGCTCAAGATAAAATGGGTGATACCTCCTGCAATCAAAGCAATATTTGATACATAAATATTCAACCCAAACATTAATTCAAGTATCAAAATCATATTTTCCAAAAAAAAATTCGAAACCCTAAAAATGATTGAATTTTCGGATAAAATCAATTTTGGTTTAAAAACAACATGGGTTTTGATAAAATCATGTTTAAAGATGTCAATAAGTAAAAATGAACATGATCTATATCATTTTTAAGCATGAAAACCAAGTTTTTGAGATATATCATCATAAATTTCGAAAATCTAAAAGGAATTTGGAGATGAAATTACCTCACGATTTTGATGAAGATGTTGTTAAACCCAAGAGATTTGATGAATCAATGCAACAAATGCCTCAGTGATGAAGAAATTTTGAAAGAAAGAGTTTTGAGAGGTTTTGAAACTTATGTTTAGGGTTTGGGAATGAAAAATAGGAGGATTTTTGTGTTTAAAATCGTGCCCAGTCAGATCTGTTACGAAAGGTTTCGAAACCTTGTTAAAGGTTTCGAGACTTTTCAGCAAAAGTTTCGAAACTTTTTGGAAAAAGTTTCGAGACTTTCATTCCAGTAACCAAATTTTTAAAACTGCTCGAAAGGTTTCGAAACTTTGTGAAAGGTTTCGAAACTTTTGAACAAAAGTTCCGAAACTTTTTGGAAAAAGTTTCGAGACTTTCATTCCAGTAGCCAAATTTTTGAAACTGCCTCGAAAGGTTTCGAAACCTTGATGAAGGTTTCGAGACTATTTGAAGAAAGTTTCCAAACCTTGTTTAGAGGTTTCGAAACTTTTGATCCTAGAATTCTAAGAAGCCTCAAAAGAACCCGGAAATGCATTCTAGCATACTCATGATATATTATTGACATTTAAGATCAATAAAACAGCTAGTATAAGTCACTCAAGCATGTATTTCCAATCAAGTAGAGTTAAGTGACATTTAAACACACAATTCATGCAATCAACAATCAAGCATGCTTTAGAGGATATACATATAAAGAGCAATATAATTTCATAATTTGCATGAAAAATAGAAAGTTACCACTTGGATCAAACATTTTGATTTGCACTTTATCCACTTCAAGTGCCTTTCCTTCTAGTGTGTCTAGAGCTTTCAAATTTCTTCATTTTGCTCACCATAGCTCCAACACACCTACAAAAAGGAACTTACACATATTTTGGTACCCAAAATCTTTTGGGTCCATAAGAATTAGTTCCTAAAAGTCTAGTCCCTTTTGGTATCCATTTTGATAAAAGGTCATATTCCTTGTTAGCAATGAGTCCTTTAGGAACCCAAATACTTTTAACTACCTTTTTATTGTATGACCTTTGGTGACCACTATAAAAACTTCCATTAAAATTCTTTTTAAAATAGTTGGATTTAGAATTTTCACCTTTTTCAAAAGATTTGCTTCCAACTTTATCAAAAGAAACTTTGAGCTCATCAAGTTTCTTTCTATGGTCATCATGAACTTTTGAAAGTAAATTAAGTAAATCTTGATTTTTCTTTTCAAAATCAATTATTTTAATTTCTAAATCTTTAATTTTACTTTCAAACTCTTCATTAGTTTTGGAAAGAGAATTATTTTCATTTTTCAATTTTAAAATAATTTTTCTATTTTTTAAAATTGAATCTTCATATTCCAAAGCTAATTCATCATAAACCTCTTGCAATTCATCAAAAGTATAATCAAATGAAATAGATGAATTTAAGGTTACCTTAGAGTCATCTTCATATGCCATGAGGCACAAATTTGCTACTTCATCCTCATCATCCGATGTTTCTTCATCGCTCCAAGTAGCTACATGAGCTTTGTACTTTTTCTTCTCAAAGCTCTTTTTCTTCAATTGGGGACATTCAAACTTGATATGTCCCGGCTTTTTGCACTCATAGCAAATTATGGCATCATTATCTCTTGGTTCATTCTTGAGGCCCTCTTCTCTTTGAAATCTTCTACCTTTGTTTGTCATCATGAATCTTCTAAATCTTTTGGCAAACATAGCCATCTCTTTCTCTTCATCATCATCACTAGAATCACTCTCTTCTTTTGTTGATTTGAGAGCAACTCCAAATTTTTTATTTTCAGCTTCTTTCTTCTTTTCTATCTTCCCTTTGGACATCATCTCGTGAGTAAGCAATGAACCGATAAGCTCATCTAATTTGAGAGTCTTAAGATTCTTTGCTTCTATGATTGCTGTTTTCTTTGATTCCCAAGAATCCGGGAGAGAGTAGATCATCTTTCTTACAAGTTTATCCTCGGGAATGACTTCTCCATAGCCCTTCAATCCATTCACGATCACGGAGAATCGATCGGTCATGGATTTGATGTCTTCTTCGGGATCCATTTTGAAGTTCTCGTAGTTGAGGTTGAGAAGCCCGATTTTGGTCTCCTTCACTTCATTTGTTCCTTCATGCGTGACTTCAAGTTTATCCCAAATTTCTTTTGCATTAGAACATGATGATACTCTTCCATATTCATCCGGACCAAGAGCACAAAAAAGAAGATGCACCGCCTTGGCGTTGGTAGAAAAACTTTTATTTTCTTCATAGTTCCAAGTCTCCATGCTACTAGTTGGTGCGGTGTAGCCACTTATGATTATCTTCCAAGCTTCTAGATCATAAGCTTGAATAAATAACCTCATTCGATTCTTCTAATAGGCATAGTTGATTCCATTGAAGAAAGGAGGCTTGTTGGTGGGTTGAGAGTCTCCCCAAGCTTCAATAGTGGAGGTGGAAGCCATGGATGACCTTGTAGATGATTGAACACTTCTTGGATCTTCTCAAGAGGTTGTTAGACCTTCCAATGAGCCTTGCTCTGATACCAATTGTTGAGTGTTGCAATCAACCGAAAAACACCAAGAGGGGGGGTGAATTGGATTTTTAAAATTTGGTGGACACTAATTGCAAAGATAAGAAATTGCAAGGTGATTTAGAGTGGTTCAACTTCCTCAATGAAGTCTACGTCCACTACCTTAGTGACCACACTAAGGATTTCCCACAAATTCACTAATTTGTCTTTCCTTTAAGGCTAAGGAGTAACCTTACACAATTCAATAGACTTATACCCCAAAGTCTATTGAATCAATACAATTCAATATACTTATACCCCAAAGTATATTGAATCAATCCCTTACACAATTCAATATACTTATACCCCAAAGTATATTGAATCAATCCCAAATCTTAGAACAAATAAGCAAACTAGAAAATCCTCACAAGGTAGGTGTTTGCACAAATTTAAGCTCTCTCACACACCCAAATAACACTAGTAAAAAGATTACAAATAATGAACACACTAGTGTTTTTCAAGAAGGTTGGAAAATAGAGTTCAAGGTTGATCTTTGAGTGCTTGAATGTTTTGATGTGTTTCCTTCTTGTATCAATCTTGTTTTCAGACCTCTTTTTATGCTCTTAAAAGTTTCTAGCCGTTTGTAGCCGTTGGGGATGTTTTGGAGCCGTTGGGAATTCAAAAAGTTGAGCACTAACTTTTCACCTGCACAGAAGTATCGAAACCTTTACCAGAGGTTTCGAAACCTTTAAGGGTTTTAAATAAAAGTAGCCGTTACAGGTCGAAAGTTTCGAAACCTTCACATAGGTTTCGAAACCTTTGCCTGGGTTTCAAAAATAGGCCATTCTGTCCTGAAAGTTTCGAAACCTTTTAACGAGGTTTCGAGACTTTGGCTCTGAAAAACCTTTTTGGCCATTTTGTTGACTTTTAAATGTATATACGATATGGATAAAAAGTCGAACATTTTGTAAACCATTTTGACAATCTTAAATTGAGTTTTTGAAAATTTTATTTCGAGAAAAATATTTTACAAATTTTTACAAATTAGTTCTTTGAAAAAATCATTTTAAGTTATATCAAAATAAGTCTAACAAAAAATAAAGTAAAAAAATAAAAACAAGAAAAATAAATAAAGAAGAAAAGAGATGAAAGAAAACTCTAGGATTTAGAATTAAAAGATAAAAGAGGTATGTTAACTTACACTTTTTTGAACACATTGATAATTTCTTTTTCCTCACCCTTTTTGTTGCGTCTCGCCAATCGTGATGGAAAGGGTGGTGCGATTTCTTGAGGAATAGAAGGGGTAGAAGGCGAAGGAGAAGAAGTTTTACCTTAAGTTTCATAAGTCAGCGTTTCTTTCTCTTTTTCCGGTTGTTCAGTGATTTCTTTTGGAACTTCAGGATTGATAACTATTTTACTTCGAAGGGTGATGTCACTTACATTTTCCCTTGGGTTCAGTTCGGTATGAGAAGGAAACTTTCCTTGTGATTCTAGTCTTCATACGGTTTGAGCTAATTGGGAAATCTGCTTATCTAATTCTTGAAAATAAGCCTCAGCTCAGTTTTGGAACTTTTCTTGGGAAATCGCCAAAATTTCAACAATAGATTCTAATGACGATTTAGGCTGTTGGTTTTGTTGCCCTTGTTGATAGGGTTGGTTCTGCCTAAAGATTGTTCCATACCTTAGGTTCGGATGGTCCCTTCAACCGGGATTATAGGTATTGGCGTTGGGGTTATAGGGTCTCTGGGGAGGTCCAGGAAAATTTCCTAAGGCATTCACTTAGGCTTTATCATCCTCTTGGATGATCGGACAACAATCCGTCGGATATTCAGCACTAGTACATATTTTACAAAGTCTAGTTGTGTCCCTTTTATCTGTAGCAAGAGATTGAACAATGTCAGTTAATTTATCAATTTTATTCTCTAATGAAACTGTACTTACCTCGTGAACCCGTCGAGACGGTTCACTTACAGAGTGAAATCGCTGCGAGTTAGCGGCCATGGTGGATATTAACGTTCTAGCCGCAGTAAGAGTCATGTTAACAAGTGCGCCTTCACTTGTCGCATCAATTACCTTCATGTCCATAGGCGTTAATCCTTCATAGAAATACTAGAGCAATGTTTGTTTGCTTAAGCCGTGTTGTGGACAGTTTGCACAAAGCTTTTTGATGAGTGCCCAAAAGTTCTCATTTTTATATCATTTTCTCACTCGTTTATTGCTAATAAAGACAGATTTAAAGGCGATAATGGATATTTCTGGTTATTTTCTACTTTACAGCATCTCAACACTTAAATTATGAATTTATCTATTATTTGGCATAAAACAGGTACGGTTAATGTTTTTTTTCTCTTAGACAGGAAACTATCACACAGGTAATGACAGATAGCATGATGGATGCTGGAAACCAAAGCTGGAATACAGATGAGCACCCGCCACGGTAGCACTTTTGGAGGCCGCGACAGCATCTAAAGAGAAAATATTGATATGATAGGCGATCTGAAGAGAAAAATAAGGTGAATGGTTTAAGACAAACGACATAGAAATCGGAGTTGGGAAACATACGGAAAGTCAATGTCAAAGGCCACGTGGGAAAGAATCCTTATAGGAATAAACTAGGAAATAAAATAAATATCTTTTATTTAGTACTTAACTTGTGTTTTACTCAAAGTTGAATTCCTACTTTGTAAAGGTTTGCCCTAGGCCAAGCCTATATAAATCATAGCCTATGTAGAGAGGAGAGTATCTCGAAATCAAGTGTTTATAGAAAACCCTAAACTCCTCCATCGTCCCCTAGGGTTTAGGTTAGTTTGTGGAGTAGTTGTGAAAGAAAGTTTGTAATTTGTTTAATACTTATTAATGCAAGAACTTATTTCATAGTTTATTTTTTCTGGGTACTTAACTTTCTTTGCATATGAGCTCGAGATGATAAATATGTGAAGAAATATCCAATTGTCTAATATCGGGAGAGTTAGGCTCATGAAATGAGAGAATACGGTCTTTGCTCAAGGGCATTGACTAATCCAGTTATCCAGGATTTCAGCGACTAACAAGACGCAAGTGAGGTTGTTATCCACCCTTGATTAACGCTGGGAGGTATCCTTAAGACAAGGGGATTTCAAAAGTTCTCTTCGCTTAGGGATAAGGAAGAAGACATATAAGGATGCTCTGTCGAACTATGAAAAGTTGAATTGTCGACAAGGCATAACCCCGCCTAGACAGCTGCGGCGACCCTTTGTGTGATCCGCCGAGGCGGCAGTTCAACCCTATTGCATTATAAGAACGAGATAATTACATTCTGATTCCACACTACGAAGTACTCTAACCTAACCTACTTTTCTATCCTTGATTTCTTGATCATTTATCTTTATTGCTTTAATTAGTTTTCTTAGTTATAATTCAAACCCAAAATATTTGTGTTTTTACTTTTGCTTAGTGTAGTCTTAAGGAGTAGTGAAGTCGACACAGTCCTTGTGGATTCGACAACCTTAAATATTACAATCTGACAAAGGTGGAAATTGACAGGACTTCCGAGCCTCCATCAGATTTGGCACCGTTGCCGGGGACTGGCGCTCAATTTTACTACTAATTATTCTTGCACCTTTTCTTTTCTTTTATTCGTTTTAATTTTTTATTTTAACCTATTAGGGTTGTTTTGTGTATGACCAGGTCCAATCCGACCATTGACTAGTATCCTTACGATCCAGAAATCGAAAGAACATCACGAGATCTGAACTATTGGGCACGCTTAAGAATGAATCAAGGACCTAGCCAGCAGAACAACGCCGATATGAATGTCGTCGAGGCAGACAACCACGGCGCATATGCAGTAGCTGATCCAGCAAATCTTCCAAGACAGGAAAGAGCACGAACAGTTCGTGATTATTTTGAGGAAGACTTGGATGGATTAACTCCTGCCATTGTGATGCCTAACATAGAGGCAGAACACTTTGAATTAAAGCTGGTCATGTTCAACATGATCAACACCCTAGGCCAGTTTGGGGGAGCGGCTAATGAAGATGCTCGGAAGCATCTCAAATCCTTTTTGGAAATTTGCAACTCATTCAAACTGTCGGGAGTCTCAGCTGACATCTTTAAACTAAAATTATTTCCCTATTCACTGAGGGATAGGGCAAAGGCATGGTTAAACAACCTTCAGCCGGGATCGTTGAGTTCATGGACAGAACTATGCTGAAGCTTCCTTGCCAGATTCAATTATACCAATATGACTGACAAACATAGAAACGATATTACATCATTCAGGGAAGATGAAGACAAATCGATGTATGAGGCATGGGAAAGATACAAAGAATTATACAGAAAATGCCACATGCATGGTCTACCTGAGTGGACTCAAGTATCCATCTTCTACAATGCAGTAAACACTCCTACGAGGATGATGCTTGATGCTTCCACCAATGGCACCCTCTTAGACCACTCACCCCATGAGAGTATAGAAATTCTGGATAGGTTGGCAAAGAACGATTATCAACACCCAACCACCATAATAGGAATAAACAGATAAGGCACGACAAACTCTGATTCTAAAGATTTTATTCTAGCCCAGCTATTAGCCTTGACAAATATGGTAAAGGATTTACATAAACCGAGTCACGTTCGAGAAGTAAAAGTAGTCACCATTCTCTGCGAAATATGTGGTGACAACCATGACACGAACACATGCCCGCAAGACCTAGAATCTTCCTTCTATGTTGGAAATTTTAATAGAAACAACATGTCCAACAATTATAATCCATCATGGAGGAAGCACCCGAACTTCTCATGGAGCAATCCAAATAATGCACTTAACCCGCAACATCAATCCGTGCAATCTACTGGATTCCAGCAGAATAACAAGTTTGCTCAGCAGCAGATGCCGCAGCAGGCACCGCAGCCGCAGCAGACAATAAATGTCTAGACTCTGGAGAATACACTACAAACCTTTATGGCTCAGACTGGTGCTTACATCGCCAACATAAATAAATTCATCCAAAGAGCCGACAACTTCATGGACAACGTCGAAATGAGATGCAGAATAATGAAGCTGCTCTTAAGACCCTAGAAACAGCAGTAGGATAAATGGCACAACAAATGAAAAGTAGACCCATAGGAAGTCTCCCTAGCGATACTGAAGTTGCTAGAATCGGTCCTCATGAGCAATGCAAGGCAATATCCACCAGAAGTGGACTACAACTGAAGGACCCTGAGATACCTGCTCAATCAATAGGTAAGACCCCTGAGACAGTAGCTCCTAAAACAGCTACTGATGAAACACCTAAGGCAAAGGAACTAGCAGATACTATCGAAAAGCCTGCCCCAGCAGACGATGTCATAGTCGTACCACAGATAAGATTCCAATGCAATGAAAGAATCGAGAATCTACGTCTACCACCACCTTTTCCAAAAAGGTTAAAACAGCAAAAGCAAGAGTACCAGATTAAGAAATTCTTAGACATACTTAAACAGGTACATATAAACATACCTTTAGTGGAAGTAATTAAGCAAATGCCCAACTATGCTAAGTTCTTTAAGGATATCATATCCAAAAGGACAAAAATTGAGGAATTTGAAACAATTGTCGTAACAGAAGGGTGTGTGGCAATGCTGCATAACAAGGCCCCAACCAAAAGAAAAGATCTTAGTAGTTTCACCATATCATGTTCTATTAGAGATCAATACATGGGCAAAGCATTATGTGACTTAGGTACGAGCATCAATCTCATGCCTAAGTCAGTATTTCAAAAGCTAGGAATTGGGCAGGCAAAACCAACAACGGTGATGCTGTAATTGGCAGACCGCTCTTACGTACAACCAGTAGGAAAAATTAAAGATATCCTGGTAAGAGTAGACAAACTTATTTTTCCTTCTGACTTCTTAATTCTTGATTGTGAAGCAGATGAACATGCATCAATCATATTGGGAAGACCATTCTTAGCCACAGGCATAACATTGATCGACTGTGAAAAAAGCGAATTGATCATAAGGGTCAATGATCAACAAGTAAAGATCAATGTTTTCAACAATCTAAGGCAGACGGAAGAATCAGAAGAATGCGAGAAAATTGAAGTTAAATCTGAATTTAACTTTAACATAAAAACGGACTGCCTAAACAAGACCTGCCAAAGCAACCACTACCGAGGCAGTACTCCCCTTGAACAAAAATATATCCGAAAGAAATCAATTGACGAGGAGACAACAACCAGGACATCAGCTTCTTCTCCATCAAAAAAGGGGAAGATGGTTGTTGGTAGAGATGTATCATATTACACTCCTACAGTAACCTAAATTTCTATCTCTCTGTCCCTATTTACTTTTATGCTTTAGGAATCAATTTTTAGTTTTCAGTTTAGGAATTAGATTTCAATTTCTGCAATTTAGTTTTCAAAATTTTATTATTTCCACAATCTTTATTAATATTCTTTATAGTTATTTAGGAAGGAAATCCAAGAAGGAGAAGTCATGAAGCACATAAAACGGCCCTAAAATCAAGCTCACTGTCCCACCTAAGAAATGGCCAAGGCGGTTGGCCGCCCAAACGCATGTGGCGGCGGGTTTACGTCCCTAGAACTTCATCTCCCCCGTTTTATTTCATACTTCTTCATTATTGTTTTCCAGTGCAGTTTTTAGTTTCCTTCTCAACAAACTCCACACAAACTGATGACCCTTAGGATACAGAAGAGGCCAAGACGCGACATATAAGTATTGGTTTATCTTTTCCTTGTCTCTTAATTTTTATATTGTCTTTTATTGTTGCCTTATGTTCAGATACATGCATTGAGGACAATGCACCCCTTGAGTTTAAGGGAGTATTGATCCTATTTTCTGCCTTATAAAAATATCTGCCACGTGTGGAAATTATTCGGATTATCCTACTACTGCCTTAATTTCTGTCTTTACAGTAATTACAAGTTTATGAAAAAAAAATTAAGTCTGTTGAATTTTATTAAGACTGTCTCTGCAACAATATATTCTCCAATCGCCGCAGCAGTATGCACCATTCACCAAACTTGAAATCAGAAAGGTCTCTTAGGATTAGTACTTAGGATTAGACTATGAGCCTGAAAATCCATAAACACTGCTAGTCTTAGTTGATTTTAAAAGTTATTTTCTTTGAAAAGCAATAAGGACTTAGGCTTAGATTGTTACTAGAGGTGCCTATCACCGGCTCTAGTTTAGTCCATAGAGGTGCCTATCACTGACTTTAAGACTTAGTCTTTTTCCCACTAACTAGAGGTGCCCGAAACTGGCTCTAGTAAGAGTAGTTAACACTTGAGGTGCCCGAAACTGGCTCAAGCAGTATAAATATATAGCAATATATATTTATATACAAATTAGGGAGAAAGAAAGGAAAATAATTGAATAAAAATTTAAGTCGGAAGTCTTGAGCTAGAAAAATGATTAGAACTTAGAAAATCAACTTTGACACAGCTACGCACACACCCACTAAGACTCATAGTCCAGTTTTGAGGAATTCCTAGAACCTGGAAGAGGCCGAGTTAAGAAAGGATTTATGTCGCGGCAGGCAGGACGATATATTACTTTAAAATTCCTTGCTTAAAAATTTATCTTTTGCATTGCTTGAGGACAAACAATAGTTCGAGTTTAGGGGTGTGATGAGTGCCCAAAAGTCCTCATTTTTATATCATTTTCTCACTCGTTTATTGTTAATAAAGACAAATTTAAAGGCGATAATGGATATATCTGGTTATTTTCTACTTTTCAGCATCTCAACACTTAAATTATGAATTTATTTATTATTTGGCATAAAACAGGTACGGTTAATGTTTTTTTCTCTTAGACAAGAAACTATCACACAAGTAATACCAGATAGCATGATGGATACTGGAAACCAAAGCTGCAATACAGATGAGAACCCACCTTGATAGCACTTTTAGAGGCCGCGACAACATCTGAAGAGCAAATGTTGATATGATAGGCGATCTGAAGAGAAAAATAAGGTGAACGGTTTAAGACAAGCGACATAGAAATCGGAGTTGTGAAACACACGGAAAGTCAATATCAAAGGCCACGTGGAAAAAGAATTCTTATAGGAATAAACTAGGAAATAAAATAAATATCTTTTATTTATGTACTTAACTTGTGTTTTACTCCAAGTTGAATTCCTACTTTGTAAAGGTTTGCCCTAGGCCAAGCCTATATAAACCATAGCCTATGTAGAGAGGAGAGTAACTCGAAATCAAGTGTTCATAGAAAATCCTAAACTCCTCCATCGTCTCTTAGGGTTTAGGTTAGTTTGTGGAGTAGTTATGGAAGAAAGTTTGTAATTTGTTTAGTACTTATTAATGCAAGAACTTATTTCATAGTTTATTTTTTCTGGGTACTTAACTTTCTTTGCATATGAGCTCGAGATGATAAATATGTGAAGAAATATCCATTTGTCTAATATCGGGAGAGTTAGGCTCATGAAACGAGAGAATACGGTCTTTGCTCAAGGGCATTGACTAATCCGGTTATCCAGAATTTCAACGACTAACAAGACGCAAGTGAGGTTGTTATCCGCCCTTGATTAACGCCGGGAGGTATCATCAAGACAAAGGGATTTCAACAGTTCTCTTCGCTTAGGGATAAGGAAAAAGACATATAAGGATGTTCAGTTGAACTATGAAAAGTTGAATTGTCGACAAGGTATAACCCCGCCTAGGCAGCTGCGGCTACCCTTTGTGCGATCCGCCGAGGCGGCAGTTCAACCCTATTGCATTATAAGAACGAGACAATTACATTCTGATTTCACACTACGAAGCACTCTAACCTAACCTACTTTTCCATCCTTGATTTCTTGGTCATTTATCTTTATTGCTTTAAGTAGTTTTCTTAGTTATAATTCAAACCCAAAATATTTGTGTTTTTACTTTTACTTAGTGCAGTCTTAAGGAGTAGTAAATTCGACACAGTCCCTATGGGTTCGACAACCTCAAATATTATAATCTGACAAAGGTGGAAATTGACAAGACTTCCGAGCCTCCATCACTTTTCAAATCGCTCCCAATAATCATATAAGGTTTCAGTATCCTTTTGTCGGATACTTTGCCTTAGTTCGCTCGCCTTAGCTGCTGGAAAGAACCTGTCAAGAAAAAGATGAGCCATACCAGTCCAAGTTGTAGCAGAATTTGAAGGTAAATCAAATAACCAATCTTTTACTATATCGGCTAAAGAAAAAGGAAATGTGCAAAGTTTAATTTGGTCTTTAGAAACTCCCTACTTTTTTGTACTTAAACAAACCATGTGAAATTCCTTGAGATGTTTATGAGGATTTTCACTCGGTAAATCGTGATAGATCGGCAAGAGATGTATCAAACTGGTTTTGAGAGCGAACGGCGTCTCTCCATTTGGAAACGTTATGCATATCGGTTGGTTATCATTAGGAGCTGAAGTCCATTGACGGATAGTTTGGTCGACCATCGGAATTGGCTCTTCAATTATGTGATCACAATGTGATTCTGCTTCAGACGCAGAAGTTAGATCACGTTCTAACTGTTGTTGTCGCAACCTACGCTTTTCCCGAAGTGTTTGGGCGTGTAGTCTTCGGGTGTATGCTTCAATTTCCGGGATATAATCTCTTTGTTCTCCCGGGTTGTTCCTGGTCATAAATCAAACAAAAATAAATCAGTAACTTTGCCGCCCGACAACGGCGCCAATTTTTAACACACGTCGTATAGTGTTAAAAATAAATTCCTTATTCTCAAATAAATAGATAAAAAATTAAATATAGTAAAAGAGAAGTAAGGGTCGATCCCACAGGGACTAGAAACTTCCTGATTATGCTTGTTTGATTGATGATCTAAGAATATTGAATGATGTTTTTAAGTAAAATGAGTTTTTTGTCAAATTGGATAAACTAAATAATTGAAGAGAAAATAAAATAAAGAAAGTGATTTAATAAAATAAAAACTAGCCTTAGGCTTTCGTTTTGACTCGACTTTAATAGAACATCGGTAAGATTTTCACTTCGGGATTTTACGTCAGTAATTAGCTTTCAAGGTTCAATCCTTGAAGCAAAAAATTCTTAACCGAATACCCAAATCTATCCTTGATATTGGTTTCATGGATTAATCCACCAACTCTATGTTTGTAGAAAAATCATTTAAATCTCAAAACCGACTTGGATTATGTTATTTCAATAACAACCGATCCAATCTTTAGTTTTCGCCTTAGCAAACAATTTGCTATTGTGTTCCCAGGAAGTCGAATTGCTTCAATAGTCGATCCTTCCTCCCACAAAGATAATCAAATCAAAATCTTGACCAAAGTCAATCTTTAGTTTTGAAATCAATTTGAAAAAAAATAAGTTCAAAAGAAAACTTTTAAAGAAATAAAAAGACGAAGTTATTTGTGTGCTTTTCAATCCTCACATTTGGATCGAGTCATCGCTTAAGCTCTTGGCTAATAAAATTTAGCCGAACATAATTATGGAAAGAATTATGCTCGACATAAAAAATAAAGTAAAAAAATAAAAACAAAAAAAATAAATATAGAAGAAAAGAGATGAAAGAAAACTCTAGGATTTAGAATTAAAGATGGAATGAGAGATATTGTTCTAGGCTTACCCAATGTGAGTATTTATAGCCTTTTACAAATCCTAAAAATAAGAGACAAATCTAAGATAATCCTAAAAATATTTAAATTCAAATTACAAAGAGATAAATCCTAATTTATCTGGAACTCTGACAAAACGCTGACGTCATCTTCTAGAAGTCGTTGACAAAACGCTGCGTCAGATTTCAAGCCCAAAGTCGAGCCCACGAATCCAGACTCGATCCAGAAAATAAAAAAACTTTAGAATTCGGCTAATTTAAGTGTATTTTTCAGATTCAGTGTCCTGCACAAAATCACACGAAAAACAGCGAGATCAATAACATATTCACCAAACCAAGGAGTAATTAAGCATAACATAATAACTATTTTAAGCACTTATAAGTCTAATTTAAGAGTTAAGGGTTTAAGTTATATAGTTTAGAATTCATGATATATGGTTAAAATTTAGAGTTTAAATTCAACTTTTAGAAATTTAGGACTAAAAATTTCAAATTTATTTCTAGAATAAAATTAAATATACTTGTGAAATGTTTTTTTTACTATAGGTATATGAAATAATAACTAAATCCGGTAAACTTGATCTGTGACCCTAGAATTAAATCAGATTATACGACTCGAGACTTAAAATTGATACTAACGTGATGACCCAAATTTGGCACAAAACTTGAAATATACCTGAAATAAAGAAAAGATATTAAAATAAAAATAGGATGTGAACTGACGCACAAGTCATCAAAAAAGTCAAATATACATATTATACAAAGTGATATATAGGGTATAAAAACCTAATTCGGTCTGAAAAACTGACTAGAATTGATCGATATCTTACTAATCTGATATTGACCTGACCCGAAATCAATCAACTCAAAAATAACTAATTTGATATTAACTGAATCGAAAATCAACCAACTCGACTTGATACCCGAATTGGATTCACCATTTACTCAAATTAAAACTAAAAATTTAAATAAAACCCGAATTGAATCTAAATTAAATAACTCTTTTGTAACCTCTAAATTAGAACCCATATGTATAGATTTTCTTTCTTTCTTTCTGAACAATATTTCTTTTCTTTTAATTTTTTTTTTTTTGATTTGTGAGTCTTTGCCATCATCTTGTTAAATCTAGTACTTGTCATTAAAGTTGCAAGAAAGGAGCAAAGCTTAAAAAGGCATAAAGGATGCAAAATCAAAGAACGTTTGGGACATTAATTATCTTCTTTTCTACCAGTTTTTTTCTTGATAAACACAAAAGTTGCAGACAGCTAATCACTTTTGTTTTTCCCTCTAAATTCTGTACAAAGGTCTTGCTTTTCAAAAAGTGATTAGATTGGAAGACCTAAATACACTATGAGTACCTTTCATGGATCCAATCCAAAGCTAGTGGGGTTGCATGACAGAAGCACAGTATAGACATTATGGAGTACCCGTTTTTTCAACAAATATATCTCTATTCGAGGTAATATTTTTTAATAATCTTAAAGTGATTACGTGATAATATATATTTGTAAGTATATCTTTGTTCGAGTCAATTCCCTTTTCTTTTTGAGATCTTTTTCACTACTAGATCTCATCACTCTTCTCATAGTGCTTACTTCTCCAAGGTGAAAAAAATGGCATTAAGCAACAACGTCATCGGTGCAATCAACTTCGTTGCCATGCTTCTCTCGATTCCGATCATCGGTGCTGGAATCTGGCTTGCAAACCAACCAGACAACTCATGTGTCAAGATTTTACAGTGGCCTGTCATAATTTTAGGTGTCTTAATCTTGGCTGTAGCTGTAGCAGGCTTCATTGGAGGGTTCTGGCGCATTCCCTGGCTGCTGATTGCTTACCTTGTTGGCATGCTGATCCTCATCGTGTTGCTTGCATGCTTGGTTGTTTTCATCTACATGGTCACCATGAGAGGCTCCGGCCACCTCGAACCTAGCCGAGCCTACTTGGAGTATCATCTTGAAGATTTTTCTGGTTGGCTTCAACGAAGAGTTCGAAGTTCTTTCAAGTGGGAAAGGATTAAACTCTGTCTCAGTGCCACTGATATGTGTTCCCAGATGAACCAAAGTTATACCATGGCTATAGATTTCTTTAACTCTCATTTAACACCCATAGAGGTAAATCCAACTTCTGCTCAAGTTTCAAGTTATTCCAGCTTTGTGAAACAAATACTTTTTCTAAAGGAGTTTAATGAACGGATGAAAATTGTCTCTCTTCATGTTTATTTTAACGTTTTGTTTTAAAATAATAAGATTAGGGTTATGATTTAAAAATTAAAGGATTTTATTTTTAAGAAATAAAGTTTAAAGTTTAGGCCGTAGAAATTAAAATTAAGGTTTAAAATTTAATTTTAATTATTTTTTAGTGCGATGTATAGAAAGAAAAAAAATCCTATGCCTTATGTCTCTTACGCCTTACAAAAATATATTTAAAAATTAAATTTTGAACTTTAATTTTAATTTTTATATTTTAAATCTTAAACCTTATACCCTAAAAATACACTATAAACTTTAATCTTAAATTATAAACTCATTATATTAAGATGAGACATAAAAAAAACATAATGAAGGGTAGATGATTTTTTTTTATCTCGTAAAAAGAGACATGGTTAAAGGACAAAATTTTTGTTCCCAATGAGTACGTTAAATCATAAATCCTGGTGGTCATTTAGCTATAAGTTTAATAACAAATAAATCATTTTTCTTTTAAAAATAATAATTCAATAATAGATTTAAAAATAAACATGTTATGACATATACATCATTATGTCATTAAAATAAAAATAAAAATTTAGTGTATTAATGATTTTAGTAATTAAAATTTATATATTCTAATAATTTGGTCTTAAGTCAAAATAATTTAATAACTTTAATCATTTATATTTATAATTTTTGACATTGTAACATCCTGATATTTCCTTTGATCACTTATCGCATTTTATAATTAAAATACGGTTAATAGATACAATCACTTCACTGATAGAATCAAATATTTATTCTTTTTCTTTACAGTCTGGATGCTGTAAGCCGCCAACTGCATGTGGATACACATTTGTGAACCCAACCAACTGGATCAGCCCCATCAACAACATAGCCGACCCTGATTGCATCCAGTGGAGCAATGACCAAATGGAGCTCTGCTACAATTGTAACTCATGCAAAGCAGGATTACTCGCAAACATAAAGGAGGAATGGAGAAAAGCAGACATCATACTGCTCATAACTCTCATGGCTTTCATATGTGTCTATCTGGTGGGGTGTTGTGCGTTTAGAAACGCCAAAACGGAGGACATTTTTAGAAAATATAAGCAAGGGTATACGTAAGAATCAGGTCAAGGAAAAGCTAGAAGGGGTAGGCGGGGTGCGGTTGGGTTGGTTTGAATGGAGTTCTGGGTTTTGTGACTGTAAAACTAAGCAGATGCTTTCCTTGTTTCTACGTTTGGTTGAAAATTTGTGCTGGTGCTCAATTGTTTTTATTACAGTGTGCAGAAAATGAAGATAATATTTAAGATTCGAATTCGAACTTTTTTATTTACATTAAAGGGTTTTAAAAGTATTAACCAATACTAGCTTCTAATGTATTAAAAAATCTAAGAAACGTGTCATTACACGGAGCTTGGCGCGAATCTCCATAATAAACGCTCAACAGATGTTAATTAGTAGGTGATTTTGAAGAAATCCCTGAAATCCCGGTTTTGGAATTGAAAAACAAAATGGCCTACGGTGACACTTGGCCCGAGAAAACATCCTCAAATGATTTCAGACTAGGATGTAAAAATAGTTATTCGGATGGAATTTAAATAGAGTACTATCAGGTTGAATAAAATCGGATACAAGTCATTTTAAATTGATTTGATGTTTTGATTCGATTTGGGTTGAGTGTGGATCCATTTCAGGTCGGGTTCAAACAGTTCGGATCCAAATCAGATAATTGATAGGTTCATTTCAGATTGGAATACTTGAGGACAAGCATTGAATAAGTGAGGGAGAATTTGATAAGTGCTTAAAATAGTTATTATTTTATGCTTAATTACTCCTTGGTTTGGTGAATATGTTATTGATCTCGCTGTTTTTTGTGTGATTTTGTGCAGGACTTTGAATCTGGAAAATACACTTAAATTAGTCGAATTCTAAAGTTTTTTTTATTTTCTGGATCGAGTCTGGATTCGTGGGCTCGACTTTGGGCTTGAAATCTGACGCAATGTTTTGTCAGCGGCTTCTAGAAGATGATGACAGCGTTTTGTCAGAGTTCCAGATAAATTAGGATTTATCTCTTTGTAATTTGAATTTAAATATTTTAAGATTATCTTAGATTTATCTCTTTGTAATTTGAATTTAAATATTTTTAGGATTATCTTAGATTTATCTTTTATTTTTAGGATTTGTAAAAGGCTATAAATACCCCTTGGGTAAGCCTAGAACAATATCTCTCATTCCATCTTTAATTCTAAATCCTAGAGTTTTCTTTCATTTCTTTTCTTCTTTATTTATTTTTCTTGTTTTTATTTTTTTTACTTTATTTTATTTTTATGTCGATCATAATTCTTCCCATAATTATGCTCGGCTAAATTTTTATTAGCCAAGGGCTTAAGCGATGACTCGATCCAAATGTGAGGATTGAAAAACACACAAATAACTTCGTCTTTTTATTTCTTTAAAAGTTTTCTTTTGAACTTATTTTTTTTTCAAATTGATTTCAAAACTAAAGATTGACTTTGGTCAAGATTTTGATTTGATTATCTTTGTGGGAAGAATGATCGGTTATAGAAGTAATCCGACTTCCTGGGAACACACTTAGCAAATTGATTGCAAAAGCGAAAACTAAAAATTGGATTAGTTATTATTGAAATAACATAATCCAAGTCGATCTTAAGATTTAAATGATTTTTCTACAAACATTGAGTTGGTGGATTAATCCATGAAACCAATATCAAAGATAGACTTGGGTATTCAGTTTAGAAGTTTTGCTTCAAGGATTGAACCTTGAAAGCTAAGTGCCGACGTAAAATCCCGAAGTAAAAATATTTTTCCGATGATCTATTTAATTCGAGTCAAAGCGAAAGCCTAAGGCTAGTTTTTATCTTATTAAATTATTTTCTTTATTTCAATCTCTTCCATTACTTAGTTTTATTTCGACAACTCCCTTTTTACTCAAATATTATTCGATCAACCTTCTTGGATCACCAATCAAACAGAGTACAATCAGGAAGTTTCTAGTCCCTGTGGGATTGACCCTTACTTCTCCTTTACTATATTATTTTTATTTATTTGAGAATAAGGAATTTATTTTTGACACTATACGATGCGTGTCAAAATTGGGGCCGTTGCCGGGGACTACGACAAAGTTATTGATTTATTTTTGTTTGATTTATGACCAAGAACAACCCGGGAGAACAAAGAGATTACATCCCGGAAATTGAAGCATACGCCCGAAGACTACACGCCCAAACACTTCGGGAAAAGCGTAGGTTGCGACAGCAACAATTAGAACGTGATCTAACTTCTGCGTCTGAAGCAGAATCACATTGTGATCACATAATTGAAGAGTCAATTTCGATGGCCGACCAAACTATCCGTCAATTGACTGCAGCTCCTAATGATAACCAACCGATGTGCATAACGTTTCCAAATGGAGAGACGTCGTTCGCTCTCAAAACCGATTTGATACATCTCTTGCCGACCTATCACGGTTTGCCGAGCGAAAATTCTCATAAACATCTCAAGGAATTTCACATGGTTTGTTTAAGTACAAAATCGCAGGGAGTTTCTAAAGACCAAATTAAACTTCGCGCCTTTCCTTTTTCTTTAGCCGATATAACAAAAGATTGGTTATTTGATTTACCTTCAAATTTTGCTACAACTTAGACTGATATGGCTCGTCTTTTTCTTGACAGGTTCTTTCCAGCAGTTAAGGCGAGCGAACTAAGGCGAAGTATCTGACAAAAGGATACTAAAACCTTATATAATTACTGGAAGCGATTTAAAAAGCTATGTGCAAACTGTCCACAACACGGCTTAAGCGAACAAACATTGCTCCAGTATTTCTATGAAGGATTAACGCCTATGGACATGAAGGTAATTAATGCGGCAAGTGGAGGCGTACTTGTTAACATGACTCCTACTGCGGCTAGAACGTTAATATCCACCATGACCGCTAACTCGCAGCGATTTCACTCTGCAAGTGAACCGTCTCGACGGGTTCACGAGATAAGTACAGTTTCATTAGAGAATAAAATTGATAAATTAACTGACATTGTTCAATCTCTTGCTGTAGATAAAAGGAACACAGCTAGACTTTGTGAAATATGTACTAGTGCTGAACATCCGACGGATTGTTGTCTGATCATCCAAGAGGATGATAAAGCCCAAGTGAATGCCTTAGGATGATAAAATTCAACGTGTCAATTTTAAATACGATTTACAATATTATGATAACATTTAAGACCGTTACAAGAACGCCGTTGTATTAATTTAATACTATTTATAAAAAACACGTTTCTTTATAAAAGAAATTATGATAAATAACATCCATTGTCAGTTAAGCTAAGCTATGTTTTCAGACTTAAAGACCTTCTACAGTCTTGTAGTTATGATTATTGACGAGGGAATAAACCAAACCTTCTTTTTGGAGGAACATTAATTATTTAAAAATAATCCATTCACACAATATATAAATGAAAATACTAAACTAAGATTTTCAAAATAAAATCGCGCTAAAAAATATTTTAAAATAGAATAAATTATTGCTTACGAAACACCACACCCAAATACATATCTCGAAAAACAACTCACCCCTCATTTTAACCTAGGGGTGTTGAAGCCTGTAGTCGTACCTCTTAATTTTTTTATTATTTTATATATTTTTTAATTTTATTGATAATTAATTTTGTATTCTTTAGATTTTTTTATTTTATACCCTTATATTTTTATTATAATTTTTTGATAATGTATATCCTCTTACCTAAAATTTTAAATCCGTCCTTGACCAATATAAAAAATCAGTAATCCTAGTAGAATTAAAGCAGGTATCTACCTTTGCAAAAACAAAAAGTGATGACGTGGACTTTAAAATTTTAATTCATATTAGTAAATGGACAAAAATATTGTGAAAAAAATTATTTCTCATGGTATTTTTTAAATTACTTCCCAAACTATTAATGTTTTTACAGTAAAAGTAAAGTCGGATTTATTAGAATCCGACTATGAATAGTGACTGTAACACTCCCTACCCGGTCTAGAAGTTATCCGGTTTAGGAGCGTTACCAACACAAACGAAGCTATCATATTTGTAACTTATTAACATATTAGTCATGTTAGGTACATGTAATTTTTTTTTTGATTTGGTTACCCCTAAATAACATTATGAGTTTCGAAAATTCTATCCTTGTATATATATCATCTTTTAATTATAGCATACAATTTCAAACATTACAAGTTTAATTCCATTTTCTGAATCATACATTTAAAGTAAGCTAATATTACTTATAATAACTTTCTTACAAAAAAAGTAAACTAAATGGAGTTTCTTAGTTTCTAAGCTAACCATGGTCTCTCTTAGAACTTAAGAGATCTATTATTCATTATATCATCTCTTACATAATCATGTCATTTAATCAACCTACTTGGTTCCTTCTTAGCTTTAACATGCAAATCATGGCATAAATCATAATCCAATTCTAATACCTGCATACCTATAGTATGAGTTATAGTTCATATTTTCTAACCTATCATGCAATTCATATCTTTTCATAATTTTAAGCATATAACTGAAACCTATTGCAAACATATAATCAACTTCTAGTTCATATCAAGTTTAATAACCATAAGACTTATATACATTCAAACATACCTAATTTATCAAAAGCTAAGCTCCTTCTTGAGCTTATATACATACAACCAAAATAAAATAAGATACAATGCATCATCACCATGTTTATGTACACTATGTGCCACCACCTAAATTTAATAAATAAAGGGAGTCATACTAAAAAAAAAATCAGCTTGTGTCTTGCTCGAAGTGCTCTAAGGAAGTTCTCCAAAATCAAGCTCGATCAACCTTCAAAATCTGAATTTTAGGGAAGAATACAAACAAGAGTGATAAGTACTAAAAAGTACTTAGTGAAGTAGCACTAAGATCTAACCAATTTTAGATTTCAAAATGACAATCATAGAATGGCAAACAAATCATATTATCCATTACATGCTACCAACTTAGTTTTCCTTATACCATATACATGCTTAACATACAATCAAAATAATGATCACCAAAATATGTCTTAACATGAAATCATAGAACATGACACACAATTTATCAATTCAATAATACTTACTAGCAAGTAATCATGCATGTCATGATTCTATAATGAATTTTAACTAAGTTTCATGCTTTCATATTTTATATACATGTCAAGACTGAACTTTATTAAATTCTTTTTATAAAGAAACAACCAATGGCTATAGTTGCTAGGTAACCGAGTCTCCAACAAAATTGTCTCCAACAAATGTGCTTTAGCACGGTCATACCCTCCTACTGTCACCAATTGACCACACAACATCCCTCCAATTGTCACCACATATGGACCTTAGCCTTAGATCGTAGTCCTCCCATACACATTGAGCTCTAGACTCTAAGGCATGCCTTTCTACCTATACAACTAGCAACCAAGGTTGTTCGAATTACCATATTATTCTTTTCTTCTTCTTATATCATGTACATAAATTTCACATGTATGTCATATTTAGCATCTTAATGCTATAGTCCTTAGACCACACAAGCCTTAGCTCACATATCATATCATGTTCAACTTCAATTCATGCATAAAAACACATTTCAGCTCATGGTTCAAATTTACAACATATACATTTACAATTTATGCCTGTCATATTTACACCATAGTTTCCATAAAGGCATAACACATGCAATATGCATGATAGGTTTACCTTGCATCCAAGCACAAGCATGCCAACCACTTACCTTGGCATCTTCCAACATACATTAAGCTTACACATTTAGCATGACTTGGAATCAAACAAATCATGTATAACCATAGCACACAAATCACCAAATCACAATCAAGTTGTCCATTTAATTACACATTCTTCCCTTATTGTTACCAATCCATTTTAGGTCATATTACATGGCATTTACACAATTTATATTGGTTAGGACCTAAGTTCTAACCCAAAGAAAGCTACACTCACATTACTCCAATGCAACTAAGGGTTATGAATAACAATGCCCTTGCTCCTTCTATTGGCTCGTTCAATCTTTCTTTCTTCTTCACTATCAGCCTCTTTTTGATCATCTATCACAAAAGCAAGGATGGAATTCCCATTACAATCCATTCAACCAAAACAGTCCACTATTACAAATAATTTAAACAACTTCATTTTTGAATCTATCCAATTCTGGACAGATTTACTATCTCATATTAAAATTATCATAACTCCTAACATAGTTATCCAAATTGAGCCTACTTTATATCGTTTTAAAGGTAATGAACTCTACTAGAAGACCATTCAAAGTTTTCATTTTAATTATTAGCTGTTTCGAACAGATTTACAGTTAAAGTCGGGACTGCCTTGCTCAAGGACAGCCTGAACCACTTTTAGAAATTCTTTTATATCTCCTAATCCAGAGGTCCGATTGACGTGCTATTTTTTCTAATTAAACTAGATATATAGGAGATCTCAACTGCTATTTTTCAGCCCCAAACTTCCACTACACTAGGAATTTTTGCAAGTTGCTGTCCAGAACAAGACTGTTCTGGACAGATTTTATAAGCTTAAGTTTCAAGTGTTTTTCCTTCATTCTAGTTATAATTTCATTGATTCCAAACTTCCAGCAACTAAAAGACACAATTTATAGGATAATTCACCCAAATAAGTCTAATCAATTAACTCTCAAACTTATTCAATTTCTTATTTCAAAAACAGTGCATCGGTTATTTAAAATTTTTAGAACTAGTTCACTTAGTTAATTCTTTTAGCTATAATCCTCTCCCCCTTACCATTCAACTTATTAATTTATGTTTTAGGATCATATTTCCAGCACTCAAAGCATTCACAACATTCAACTTAATACACATTCATTATACAACACAAAACAGCCCCCCCTAACCAACGTCTTCTAACATAGCTTATTTCATTGATTTCTTACACGATTTTAAACTAAATTTTCAGCATCTAAGCATAGATTTCCAGTAACTACCAACATGTAAACCCATGCTAATCGAAATTTTAAGGAGGATTAAAGTACTTACACGATTTCTTTTAATCTAGGGCTTCAATATCTTCAAGTTTTGCAAGAAATATGCTTCATATTTTTAAGCTTCCATGAAAACTCTCTCTCATTCCCTCTCTCTCTATTTTCTCGGTGAACAAAGAAAAAGGAAGAAGGAAGACTTATTTTTTTTTGCTTGGTTATAATCACTTTATTATCTTGTTATTTTTCTATTGGTGGAAAATCACCAAAATGGTGATAATGGCCAGCTACTTGGCCTATCCATGGGGAATTTCCCACATTTTTTCTTTCTTCATTCTTACTTACATGCAAACCACTTTATTCCATGTTTTATTCAATTAAGTCCTTACTTAAATATACAATTCTTTATTATTTTATCTTGGTCTTCAATTTTATAATTAAAGCTAACATTTTGTCATTTTAATTAAATTAACCTTGAGCTTAGGTATCTTAATTAATTAATTTAAATTTAATTAACTTTTATTTTTATTCAAATAATAATATAGCTTTAAATCTTTAAATTTTCCATTACAAATTTAACTTCTATAAATTTTTAATTGAAGTTAAATTATCTAGGCCCTATTTAGGGTATTACAGTGACCATATTAAAAAAAATAAAAACACTATTCAAAGTCGGATCCTCTTGTTATCGACTTTAGTGTTTTTTTAAATTTTTTACTATTTAAAGTCGGAGCCTCCTACTCCCGACTTTAATTTTTTTAATCTAAATAAATAAATTACTATTCAAATTCAGATTCTAATGAATCCGACTTTACTTTTACTGTAGAAACATTAATAATTTAAGAAATAATTTAAAAAAACCATATATTGAGAAATAATTTTTTCATAATATTTTTGTCATTTGGCCTATATTTGCTATTGGTTGAATATGATTGATTGCATTTTCGATAACTATGACTTGGTAGTCTAGTAGCAATAAAAGAACTCACTTTATCTTTACTGTAGCTGTCTTAGCTCAGCTGGTAGAGCGTGTGGCTTTTAACCACGTGGTCGTCGGTTTGATTCCCACAGACGACGCTTGTATCTTATTGATTTCTTAATAGTGTTTTTGTCGTGGTTAAGTTAGTATCGTGACGATGTTGTTATAGTCGGTTGCTTTTTAGTTTTTTAATTTGAAAAATCAAATATAATTTTATCAAGTATAAAAGGTTTACACATTTTATAAACTATGCAAATATAATTTTATTATATAAAAAATTAAAATGATGTGAGTTTATTTAATTAGATGGGATTATAGATGAGAATGATTAATAAAATAATTTTTTAAAATTTTATTTTAAAATATAATTAATTTATATAAATTTAAATTTTTTAATAATTATTTAAAAATATTAAAAATTTAACAATACTCAGTGTATTATATTCAGAGTCGGCCCTGGGTTTGGGCAATAAGGGCGACCACCCAGGCCCCAGAGCAGCTGGGCTTAATGATCATTAAAATAAAATAATAGTAATTATTAAAATATTAAAATAATTTTTTTATTATTAGAAATTAGATTCTTGGAATTTAATGACAGCTAGACAATAAAGACAACTGGAAGCATTTAATGTACAATGAACAGATTCTTGAAACTGAACTTAAAATTAGATTGTTTTTACTTTTAATTTTTTTCTTGAAAACATAACTTGCCGTTAAAAAATTTAAAGATCACTTACTTTTATTTTTTAAAATTTTTATTATATTTTTATTATTAAATAAATTTTAAAAACTATTATTTATAGATTTTATTATTAATTATAAAATTATTAGTATCTAACTAGCTAGGTGTTAATGTATTATAAGGTCATAATTAATATTAAAATAATATTTTTAAATTAAGAATACAAAATTCATATGCATCTATAAATACTATTTTCATTGGTTTTGTTCTTCACATCTCATCTTTCTACCACTTCACCTCTTTTTTATGTTATTTTCTCCCAACTTATTCTAAAATTTTTATTTATAAATTTTGATTCGATATTCCAAGAAGGCAAAGATTCGTTTATTCAAAAAGATCATCGTTTATGAGATATATTGTTGATATCCTATAATCAAGTTTGAGGCAAAGCTTCAACAACAAAACTCAAGTGCTATCGCTCTATACTTTTTTATAATTTTTATTGAATAATGTTTACGCGAAAATATGCTTCCGGTAGTGAAAAAAGAAAAAAAAACACAAGAATTAGTAGAATCACAAAAAGGAGCTTTAGATAATTTTTTTCGAAACGAGTAGAAGAACCTTTAGACGATGGTGATGCGTTAGAAATAAATGAGGATAATATTGAACATTCTAATGAAAATTTAAATGATAAAAATTTGAGTAATGGTAATTGCCTTAATGACAATAATACTAATTTGATTAATAATGATAATATTAATTTGAATAACGAGCATAATAATATACTTGATGAGTTAAATCTTGATGTCGATGAACATATAATTTCACCTTCCGATATCTATGATCCTAGAAATTGGGGTGTTCTTAATACTAAAACTAGAGACATTTTGATTGAAAAAGGACCTATTAGAGAATTGAATCTCACATTCTCTAAGGATAGTCTATCTAGGCATTTTTCATACTCATATTATTCTAAAAAATTAAGCAATGGAGAAACTTTAGATAGAAAATGGTTAGTTTATTCTAGACATATGAATAAAGTATATTGTTTTTGTTGTAAATTGTTCACTTCTCTAAATAACAAAAGTCTTTTAGCAAATGGATTGGATAATTGGAAACATTTGAGTGAGAGTCTTAAACAACATGAAAATAGTATTGAACATATGACTAATATGAATACTTGGAATGAAACAAGAATTAGATTAAAAAAGAATAAGGGCATTGATAAAGATTTACAAGAAGGAATTTCAAAAGAAAAGAAACGTTGGAGACAAGTTTTAATAAGAATTATATCCGTTGTGAAATGTCTTGCCAAAAATAATTTAGCTTTTCGTGGAGTAGTGATAAACTTTATGAGGATAGTAATGGAATTTTTTAGGTTTAATTGAAATGATAGCCAAATTCGATTTAATAATGTAAGATCATATTAGACGAATCCAAAACCAAGAAATTCACTATCACTATCTTGGGCATACAATCCCAAATGAGTTGATTTCTCTTTTGTCTCATGGTGTTAGAACTTTCATAATAAAAATCATTAAAGAGACAAAATATTTTTCGATTATTCTTGATTGTACCCCAGTATGAGTCATCAAGAACAAATGAGTTTGATAGTTCGATGTGTTAATGTGACAAGTAATGAAATAAAAATAGATGAGTTTTTTTTAGAGTTTTTAAATGTAAATGATACTTCTAGATTGGGCTTTTTTAATAAATTATTAGGTGTATGTAAATCACTTGATTTAGATATTAATGATATTAGAGGTCAAGGTTATGACAATGGTTCAAATATGAAAGAAAAACACCAAGGAGTTCAAAAGAGATTACTTGAAATAAATCCAAGGGCATTATATATGACTTGTGCTTGCCATAGTCTTAATCTCACTATATCAGATATGACACATTCTTGTGTGAAAGCTATTTCTTTTTTTGGAATTATGCAACGCATATATACTTTATTTGCAAGTTTTACCAAAAAATGGAAGATTTTAGTTGATAATGTTAAAGGTTTTACAGTAAAATCTGTGTAATACTCGATGGAAAAGTCGAAATAGAAATATTAAAGCTATTAAATTTTAAACACCTCAAATAAAATTAGCTTTATTGACATTGTATAATTCTAGTGGTGAAGATGCCAAAATAAAAAGTGAAGCGACTAATAAGACGCATGTGATTGGTTGTTATTCACCCTTGGCTCATGCCGGGAGGTATCATCAAGACGTGGGTTTCAACAGTTCTTTTCGCTTAGGGATAAGGAAAAAGACATACAAGGATGCTCTGTCGAACTATGAAAAGTTGAATTGTCGACAAGGCATAACCCCGCCTAGGCAGCTGCGGTGACCCTTAGTGCGACCCGCCGAGGCGACAGTTCAACCCATTACATTAATAATTGGATAAATAAGACAACAGGATTCCCCTCTACAAAGCACTCAACCTGACCTCACTTCTATCATTCCTATTTTATTCTTTTATTTAGTCTTTACTCAGTTAATTTAGTTACTCCAAATCATCAAATTACTTGTGTCTTTCTTTTTCATAGTGCAGGTTTAAGAAGTAGTGAAGTCGACACAGTCCTGTGGGTTCGACAACCTAAAATACTACAATTTGGTGAAAGGTGGAAATTAAAGGACTGTCGAGCCTTCACCATATTAGAACTATAATTACTGAAGTAAAAAGTATAATGTTATTTTTTGAAAAAATATAGAAGTGAAGGGTTTGAGTCTTGCATGGATATTGCCAAAAATATTGCATTGGATATGGATATAGAACCAATACTACCAATAAAACGTCATATTTCTAGAAAAAACAATTTGATGAGAATAATGATGGAGAAGAAGTACAATCACCCGAGGAATCTTTTAGAGTTAATTATTTTCTTGTGGTTATTGATTTAGCTATAACTTCTTTAAAAAATAGAATTGAACAATTAGAGTTATTTGATAATATTTTTGGATTTTTATTTGATTCTAAAATATTAAAATCTTTAGATAATGATGAATTAAAAAAAATTTGCACAAACTTTAAGATTGTATTTCTCATAATGGTTTGTTTGATATTGATGCAGATGATCTTTTTTCAGAATTAAAAGTATTGCAAGTGACTTTGTCAAATGAGTTGATGTCGGCATTAGAAATTCTCAAGTTTGTCAAAGTTGCATATTGTTATCCAAATACTTCAATAGCTTATCGAATCCTCTTAACTATGCCGGTGACATTTGTATCTGCTGAAAGAAGTTTTTCCAAGTTAAAATTATTGAAAACTTATTTGAGATCATCAATGTCACAAGAAAGGTTGAATGGTCTAGCCATTTTATGAATTGAAAAAGATATGTTAGATTGCATTGATGTAGATACTATTATTAGTGATTTTGCATCTAAAAATGTTCGTAGAAGTTGTTTTGTGTAATTTGTTTGATATTTAATAAAATTTATTGATATTTTTCATTTGATAATTATTAAGTGTAATAAAAAATAAATTACAAATAAATTAAAATTAATTTTTTATTCTTTAATTTTAATTTTTTAATACTTATTATTAGGGGCCCTATTTTTAAATTTGCCCCTGGGACATCAAAATCTCAGAAACGGCTCTAATTATATTAATATTATTCAATAATGTACGTCACATGTTATAAACTCATCTAAATTTAAACGTTGGAACTATTGCAATATTCTCATGCTTAACTCCACAAAAAATAACGTAAAATTTTAAAATTAATTTTCAAAAAAATTAAAATTTTCTTTTGAATAACAACCAAGTTAATCTTACTGGTAAACAACTCTCACTTAAACAAGATTTAAATTTGAAGTTTTACGTATATAAAAAAATCATTAAAAATTTTATCGATTAAAATTAGATATACATTTGAATTCGATCTAAATAATCATAATAAAATCTCAAAATTAAGAGGACAATAATAAAAAGTTTACCTCGCCTTTCTAAAAATGAATAAATGAACAAAGGGTTTCGGTTTAATTCATGTTTATGTTTTATACCCATCCGAATTATGAAATTGAATATTTCACATTATAAATCCCTCTATGCATATTTTATATGATTTATTTAATTACAGGTTCTCCCGTGTTCTAAAGTTTGTTTTCAAGTCATTCCTTCTTTTTAAATCACCTCCGTGGTCCCTGTTTCTTTAATTCGCCTTGCAATCTAATCAACTTTTTTACATATCAAATTTCTTTTAATTTGACCTCCAAAGTTTGTTTTTATTTCATTTTTGACCTTTCCAGTAATTAATTCCTCCTATTTTGGTACCTTTTTATTTTCTTTTTTAATTTAGTCCTTATTTATCTATTTATTTATTTATTTAATCTTTTCGCATATTTGATGTGCATATTTTGTCTTTATTTTGTGCTATGTTTTTTTTGAAAAATGCTACTAAATTTTTATTAAATCCATAGAAATTTATAATTACAACGTAATCAAGAAGCAAAATAATTGGATTAAAAAGTCCAAAAATTCTTACAACCCAAAAACAAATAAAAATAAAATTCCTATGGAAATAAGCATATCAATAAAATTCAGCAACTTCCTGAATCTCCTTATGTAGAACTAATGTTTTGATATAATAATTGAAAAATAGTTTTGGACTAATTTGAAAAGATTTCAAAAATGGTTATTATGTCACAACAACTTGAAAATATATTTAAGAAGTTTTTGAGAGTTTTTAAATGTGTTTTAAATGATTTAAAGAAACCAAAGAAGTGATTTTAACTCAAGTGTTTCGATACACGTCTCAGGTGTTTCGATACAGTCTTATTTTCAAAGGAAAAATCACAGTGGTATCGATACCCGTATCGATACCCTTTCACCACTGTGAAGTTTGGTTTCGATACCTGTTTCGATACACCCCCAACAGTCATAAACAATTTTATAAAAAAACCAACGGCTAGGAGCAGTATCGATACCTGTTTCGATAATTGTTCTTAAATGCAGGTTCAACGGCTATTTCTCAAAGAAGGTGTTTCGATACCAGAGTCAGGGGTATCGATACCTCCTATACCAGAAATAGAAATATGCCTTGAAATCAGCTCCAAACGGCTCCAAAACATCTCAACGGTCATAAACGGCTAGAAGCTCATTTGGGATGATAAAAACAAGCCTCAAGCATCAAGAGAAGACTAATGCTTCATTATAAACAACAATATGATCAAGAATTTATCTTAGAGCTTAATTCTCATCTTTTGGGTAGACAACACTTGTGAGCTTAATGTTTATGTGTGCTCAAGTGTCTTAGGATTGGGTGAGAGCTTAGTTGCAAACATTAGCCATGATAGAAGGATTCAAGTTTGCTTAAGAATTCTCTTTGTGAGTGAATTCCCAAAGTTCGGTTATGAACTTTGGATGCTTGATTCGGGTTTGAATCAAGGTTTGTAAGGTTACCCCTTTGTTCCTCAAAAGGTTGAATTCTTAGTGAAGTGTGGAAATCCTTAGTAGGAAGCTAAGGTAGTGGATGTAGGACTTGGGTTAGATGTTCGAACCACTCTAAATCCTTGTGTTTTTATTGTCCAATTTTTGCTTCCACAACAACCACCCAAATTAGCCAATTCTCCATCACTTGGCGTGTTTAATCGGTTATCAATCGAGCACCTCCAAGCCCAACACCTTGTCTCTATCCAAACGAGATGCATAGTGAAGGAAGAAGGAGTTGTAGGCTATTCAAACTGTCGTGCAAAAAGTATCGCTACCCAAGACTGATTTTATCGGCAAACAATCATCAACCGAGTGGAGATAAGTCTTTCCAAGTGACCACCGATAAAATAATAAATCAGAAAACTAGCATCGATTGAATCTCTGTACGAACAACAACCGATCGCTAGGGTATGCTGCAAAATACCATAAAGACAGAAGAATCAAACCCCAAAACAAAAATAAAAATATGTCACAAGGACAGAGAAAAGCGTGTCACAAAGACAGAAAAATAGGGATCCTTATTAAAATACCTAATACGATATATTGTAATATATTTTGTACATATTTGCTATATTGTAATATGTAATTTTAATCTGATTAGGTTTGAACTTAACTAATTAAATACCTAATGCGATGTTACTTTGTTCGGTCGTAACGGGGCAGACACCAAGCGTAATGGTGGCGATGTATGCGTTTACCTTCGAATATTATGACGATTAAAATATATTCGAATTTTTAAATAAATTTTAATTTAATGTTACTTTAAATCGGAAAATTCAAAATTAATTAAGCGATTATTTTGTAAAGGTGTAAATTTTTAGGCGATTTTAAACGCTAACACCGTTTTTAGTCATAAATGACTCTTGAACCCAATTTATTTCGAATCTTTGATTTTACGGTGTCCAGTCTACCAAAATGACCGGTGACGACTCCAATCCATTTTTCAAATTATTTTCCAACATCTTTTTAAATTGTTTTTAGACATTTTTTTAATTAATTTTTAAATCATTTCCTAAACTTCCTAAATTCGCAATCTCACATTTTTTTCAAATCCCTAATTTCAATTCCACTTTTTTCAAATCAAAATTCTCAATTTTATTTTGCTAAATTTCAAGACCTAATTTTTAGTTTTCACTCTTCCAAAATAATGACCCTCTTTTTTACAACACGCTTATTATTTATAAATTTTTAGCGAGAGGATCGCTACAGTGTAATGTTTTTTTTGACTGAAATTGATACCTAAAGTTTCATTCCGTTAGTGTTTTAAGGTAACACCATTAAAAATTGTTTAACTTATTAATAAGTGTTTAAACTATACATTTTTTCTGATATAAGTGTCTAACATCATTTTGGGTTGAATCAATGCGTACTCTTAGTTTTGTTTTATACATAATAAAGTACTGCTTGTTTGTTTGTTACTTGATTCACACCTGAATGATCTGCTTCTCTATCATGCTTTCATAATCTTTTTAATTTTCTCATAATTGTTTAATTTTTGTTTTATCCCTCAAGTTGTTAAATAGCTCTTCCATTCAAATAGATGGAGCTTTTACAAAGGAATAGGATCATAATAGCATTTTTTTGTTGATGCATAGGACATTGTACATGAAGGCATAGTTCTATCCAACGGCTATTTTAGCATTTAATGAGTCGATTGTTGGTGATAGTTAAAACTTTAAATGATGGTTAACATGTTTCGATACCAACCTTCACAGTTTATTGAAGGTATCGAAGCATGGTTCGATACACCCTTTATTAAATGTGCAACGTCTCTTTCTATTTGTGGTCTGTTTCGAAATAGATACCCCGCGTTTCGATACCATAGGGTGCAGAGGTGCATTTATGATGGGAAGATGAAGCTCTAACGTCTCTATTTACATTCCCAACAACCACAATGGTTAGAAATCAATGAGGAGGTATAAAATGAAGCATTTCAAGCAGCATTAACAACTATTGAACCTCAAGCAACATTCAAGCATACAAATCCAACTCCAAAGCACTTTATTGAATATCCTTGACTCCCAACTCTTGTATTTTATTTTAATTCCTTATTTTTGAGTTTGGGGAGAGTAGATCTGTAATTTGGGCATTATTTATCTTTTGAGAGATATCAAATTTGCCTTTCTTTCATCTTTTTAACTTGTGAGGTTGAATCAATTCTTGGATAGAAGAATTGATTCGAATTATAACGGTTATCTCTTAAACCGAGAAAAAGGTCGAATTGATTTAGTGAATTGGTTTTAAAATCCTTAGTGGGAGCTAAGGTAGTGGATGTAGAGCTTGTTTTGAAGCTTGAACCACTATAAACCCTTATGTTCTTTATTTGCCATATTTTCCCAAATTTCCAACCAAAAATTTTTATTGCCAATTCACCCCCCTCTTGGCCATCTTAATCAATCGATCAACTCAACAAATATCGATCTTACCTGTAGGACTATCAGCGTAGAAACGGTGAACGAAGCGACAATGTTGGAAGAACGACGAAGAACGGTGTCGAACAATAGAAAAGGCGGCGACGGTGGACGAAAATTCAACGATAAAGACAAAATATCTTGGGGTAAGGTTAAATTTGGGGAAAGAGGGGAAATAAGATAATTTGATTTAGAGAAACAAGGGACGACACGATTGCGGCGTTTGTAAATGAAACGCAATTGATAAATGAGCTATTACGGCGTTTCAAAACAAAACGCCACTAATATATGAGTTATTGTGACGTTTGAAAGAAAAACGTCATAAACATAAAAGCTATTGTGGCATTTAAAAATAAAACGTCACTAATATATGAGTTATTACGATGTTTGAATGAAAAACGTCATAAATATACAATCTATTACGGAGTTTGTAAATAAAACATCATTGATATATGAGTTTTGTGGCGTTTGTGATCAAAACGCCACTAATATTTGATTTATTGTGGCGTTTGTTATAAAAACGCCGCTAATTGCGCCGCTATAGAACAAGTTTGGTGTAGTGCATTAATATATGTATATAATATATATGTATGTATGTATATAATATATATTGTATGTGTACATTAATATATGTAACTTATTATTATATGTATATGCATATATATTAGATGAATATATGTATATAATATACATTAATATATACTATAGTCTATATAATATACATCGACATATACTATGTATATAATATAGTTTAATACATATATATAATATACTTTAATATATATATATATATATACTTAAATGTATATTAATATATGTATTTAATTTGTTTATGAATTAATGTATGTATGTATATGTATTTAATTAATGTATTTATATTATTAATTCTTTGAGTCCAACACTAATCCTCTAAGCCCAAATCATTAAATTAGTTCTCTAAGACCAATTCTCCAATCACTAAACTAATTTCCTATGATCAAATTGAAACAATTTTAAAATATATACTATTTGGTTTTAATTAAATAAGGACTAAATCGAATAAAAAATAAAATTTAAAACTTAATTTTCAAGTGATCATAACCAAATTGAAATAATTGTAAAATAAGGTGTAGAGCGGCGCCATATTAGATTTTTTAGGCGCGACCTATATAAAAATATGTAGATTTTTTTACCCGACCTAGAGTAGTGTCAAATGTATATCTAAATTTAATCTTCCTTTTTATATTTTTAATTGATTATATTTAATCAAAGTTTATTATTTGATTATATATTTTAATAATAATAATAATACTCCAAAATTTACTATATATATTAATTCCCTCGAAAATTTTGTTTTTTACGTCCTTTTTATATAATAATCAAAACTTATTTCTAATTTCCTCCAAAATTTAGGTAACTTATATCCCTCCATAATTTTTACACTAAAAGTAACTTAATCTCAAACTTAAAAAATGATTGACTTGTTTCCCTCCAAAATTTTGTTTTTCACTCCTTTCTTATTAATTGTTTTTTATCAATTGTTTTGGTTTAATCTAATTGAGTCATAATTTATATTAATTTAATAAAAAACTACATTTATTTAAAATTCTTTTAATTATGTTTGTAATTTATGTTTTATATTTTAATTTAGCTTAATTAATCCTAAGTTTAACAAATTAATTTAACTTAATTAAATATTAATTTAAAATTATAATTAAAATTAAATATATTAAAACTAAATAAAATAGTAAATAAATCAATTTAATTAAATATGTAATACTAAATTTAATTATTAATCCATAAATTAATTCTCATGTTTAATTCTATTTTTTTAAGCCTAATTATATTTACCAATATTTTAAAGTCATCAAATTATAGATATAATTAAATGTCATATAAATATTAAGTTTTGTTAATATTAGTTTAAGGCAATAACAAGCCGGGTTCAAAACAAGTCGGGTCATTTATCAGATTGAGTTCAAAACAAGTAAGATAAAATCGGGTATCGGGTCGATTCAGTCTAGTAATATCGGTTATCTGTCAGGTCAGACTCGGGTTCGGGTTTGTTTCAGTCAGATGCATGTCGGATTTCAGGTCTACTGTAACAGGTTAAAATCGGGTACGGGTCATTCTCAGCTGGATACAGTTTGGGTTCAACTATTACAATAACAGGTCCAACTTGGGTTCTGATCAACAACAATCGAATGCAGATCAGGTTCGAGTTATTATATTTCTAGATTAAACAAAATTCTTACTCAAATAGGTTCTAATCGATTTTTCAGGTCAGATTAACATTTTTTTTACATCCGTAACTCATACTTATAGTTTTAAGTTCTTGGTCATAGGTGACTATACAAGAACTTTATACGGATTGCATCGTAGCAATTCTTTTAGGAATTAAGCGGTGATATCTAACCTTAGGTAACTTGGTTCATGTGTTAAGGATCCTCATCTGGGTGATCTCTACCATGCTATATTATATAGCAATTGGTCTTTGTAAGTAGGAATGAAATGCAGCATTAAGTGTAACAGAAGGATTCATAGTTGACTACCAGTTCTAATGTTCTAGAGAATATTAGGCATTTATATCCTAATGTATAATTTCGGTATCTATTTATAAGTTAAACAAATTTTTTAACGGTGTTACCTTAAAACATTAACAGAATAAAATTTTAGACACCTATTTCAGAAAAAAAATATAATTTAGACATTTATTTTAATCAAAAAACAACACCTATTTAAAAAAATTATAGTTTAAACAGTTATTTCTAAGTTAAACTTTAAATTAAAAATTTAAACACCAGCTCATGTACAGAGTTGATAAAAAAAGTTCTGATATTAACCTGAGAAGATTGCTTTTATTAGGGGTTAATTTGTATATTTAACTTAAATTTAATCTATAATATAAAATAAACAAGAATTAGTATTTGATACGATGTTAGTTAGGGGTGTTTAAAATTACCCGACTCGACTACCAGAAATAAAAATAACGGGTAATTCCCGAAAAAAAATTACCCGACCCGAGAATAATTGGGCCAGATTTGGGCCGATTGTTTTCAATTACCGGGTACTTGACTCAACCCGACTAATTTAAAATTATATATTTTTTTTTAGTTTTAAATTATATTTTTATGGTAAGTTCCTTAATATTTGTAGATAAAATTAAATTTAAATCTTTAAATTAATTTTATATTTGTATTATATATTTTTAATTTTTAAAAATTTTAAATATATTTTATTAATTTGTTAATATCGAAAGAAAAAAACGATATTAATATTTTTAATATCATTTTAACGATAAACTCTAATAAATATATGTATATATATATACACATTAAAATATTTTTAAATTAACTTTAAATCGCTAATATTTATGTTTGTTCATATATTATAAAATTTTAAAATTTGTGTTTAACATGTAATTTTTTTTAATTTTAAAATAAAAAAATTAAAAATATATACGAACCGAGTAGCCGTTACCCGATTAGCTGGGTACCCGGTTTTTACGAATACCCGATAACGGATACTCGATATAAATGGGCCGGGACACAAACCGAAAAATCATTATCCGAAGAAACTGGGTACCCGGGTTTTCGGGTACCCAAAAACCGAATACCCGATAATGAACACCCCTACTATTAATTTATTTTTTACGCAAACATAACTATTTAAACCCAATAATATAAGATTTAAACTCTTAATTTTTAACCCAAAATTCTAAACACTATTTATTTATAAACCATAAATTTTAACCTTAAATCTTAAATTTAAAACCCAAACCTAAACTATTATATTATAATCTAAAATTAAAAATTATAAAACCTGAATTACATCTATATAAAAAAATACAATTTTAATTGTGAATAAAATATTTTATCAATAAATACATAAATAATAAAAAATACCCTAAAGTTCAAACCCACCATGTACGGCTTTTGTAATTTTGTTTTGAATAATTGCGGCTAAAAACGTTCTTTTTTGGGATCCCTTTCTTCATCCCCAATTCTCGAATTTTGACCTAATTATTTCCGCTCTTGCCTATAAATTTCTATACTTTCCCTCCCTCCTACAAAGAGACGCACAAGTTTGTTTTTTCTATTTTATTTTTCTTTTATTTGTGCAAGTTTAAGGCTTTAGGTTTCTGCATGCATCGAGTTCCAAAGATTATAGGGTTTCTGGTTTGAGTTACTTGATGGAGAAGTTAACTGATTCAGAACTTATTGAGTTGAGCAAAGCCAATTTGCGAAGAACTATGAACGAGATTCAAGATCGCGCTTCTTCCGTTCTCGCACTTAATCTTCGATGGAAAGATATGGAACACGTTTTGGAGTCCGCGCAGAATTCGGTTGAAGAACGGCTCCGACAAGTGATTTCAAAAGAAGATGAGATTGAAAGAAAGGAGAAATTGGTTAAAGATCAGTTTGAAGAACTTAGGGTTAAAGAGGAGGAGTTAGGAAGGCAGTTTAGGGATTTGGAGTTGGGGAAGAAGTGTTACGAAGATATGTTAACTGAAGTCGAGTTGAAAAGGAAGCAACTTGAAGGGCTTAAACTAAAAGAAGAGGAGTTTGTGTTAAAGGAGAAGGCTTTTGAGAAGAATCTTAGCGATTTTGAATTAGAAAAGAAGGATCTTGAGCGGCAGCGTACCGACCTTGAATTAAGTGTAAAACAATGTGAGAAGAAACTTACAGAGGTTAAATTAATGGAGGAAATGCTAAAAGTTGAGCTTGACGAAATTGGGTTGAAAGAGAAAAGTTTAGATAAGTGCCGAAGAGAGTACGAGTTGAAAGAAAAACAATTTGGGTTGAAAGAGAAAGGTTTGGAGAAGTGCTTGAGAGAGTTTGAGTTGAAAGAACAACAATTTGGGTTGAAGGAGACTAGTTTCCAGAAGCGGTGTATGGAGTTTGAGATGGAAGAAAAGGTTTTGAGAGAACGACGAAGAGATCTTGAATTTACTGTACAGCAATGTGAGAAGCAATGTGAAGAGGTTAAGTTGAAGGAGAAATCGGTAAAAGATAGGATGGAGGAAGTTGGGTTGAAGGAGAGAGATTTGGAGAAGTGGTATAAGTCGAAAGAGAAGAGTTTTCGGGAGCGTCGCATGACATTTGAGTCGGAAAAAAAGGCTTTCGAAGGACGTTGTAGGGATCTTGAGATGATGGAGAAAGGGGTGGAAAAGCGGTTGGAAGAGATTAAAAGGAAAGAGGAAGAATTTGGGAAGAAAGAGAGGGATCTTAGGCAGCGTGGTAGGGATGTTGAGTTGTCAGAGTGTTGCCTTCAGAAAGATCTTAGAGATTTAAAATTGAAGTCTGCACAATGTGAGGAGAGATTCAGAGAGCTTAAGTTGATGGAAGAATCAACAACAACCCAGTTTAAGGAGCTTAAGGAGAAACAAGAGCTATTTAGATCGAAAATGAATCATTTTGAGCAGTGTTCTAGAGATTTTACGATGGCAAAACAGAAACATAATGAATATTGCTCGAGAGAAATCAAATTGAAAGAGAAGCAAATAGAAGAATCATCTTTGGAGCTGGAAAGAAAATATAAAGTACAATTTGAAGATCTTGAATATAAACTTAAGCAATGTGATCAGAGATTCATGGAGCTGAAGCTTAAGGAGAAATTGGTTAAAGATCGGTTTGAAGAGATCGAGGCCAAAGAGCAACAGCTTGGGTTGAAAGAGAGGGATTTTGAGCAATGTTTGAAAGATTTTGAGTTAAAAGAAAAAGTTCTTGAGCAACATTGTCGGGAGCTTGAAGCCAAAGAGAAGCATTATGGTGAATGTTTGAGAAAAGTTGAACTAAGAGAGAAGGAGATTGAAGAATTATCTGCTGAACACAGGAGAAAGTATGAGCAACAGTCCAACGAGCTTGAGTTCAATGTTAAAAGGTGTGAGCAGCGGTTCAAAGATCTTGATTTAAAGGAGAAGAAACTTGCAAAATGGTCTAAAGAACTTGAAAACAAGAGTCTTGCATTAGCCCAACATCCGCAAGTGAAAAATGAATCAGCGGGTAGTTTATCGATTAAATGTTCCATAGATCATTCTTCACCAGCGCTTCTTCGGTTTATCATACATATGGACGGAAAGGATTTACAGATGTTCCTAAATGAGCGCTGGAAAGAGCATGGTTCAATATGTACTGAAGTTACTATGGCTCTTCTATTTGCTGCAGATCCTGCAAAGCTTGTCTTGGATGGAATGAAAGGGTTTTACCCTCCACATTTGAGACAAGGAGGCAGAGAGTTTGAAGGGAATGTTGCCAAAAGAAGTTGCATTCTCTTGTTAGAGCAATTGATGAAAATCTCACCTGAAGTTAAACCTTGTGTTAGAGATGAATCTATGAAGCTTGCCTTTGATTGGATAACAAAAATGAGAGTTGAATCTGGCCATGAATTGGAGGTTTTGGGATTTCTGTGGCTTTTAGCCTCTTTCCAATTGGCAAGCGCTTTTGATGCTGATGAGCTTGTAAGCTTTTTGGTGCTTGTTGCACAACATATTCAAACTCCTGCGTTATTCAAGGCTCTTGGTTTGGGAGATAAGATCACTGGTAGAGTTTAAAAAATCCGTTTACCTTCTCTTATTTACACGCATATCTAATATCATAAATTTTAGTTTATTGATAAGATACAACTGCTTTATCTCCTTTCGCGAATTAACAATATCATGGTGGTACTTTACGGTTTACGATTTTCGATTTTGTTCTTGAAATCAGAATGCATAAAAGCTGACATGGAAAACTAAAATGAAAAATACTGATCAGTCTTTTGTTTCATTCTCAATAAATCATTGTTTGTTTTCTATGGGGAGGTCTGATAGGAGTTATACTTGATACTTGCTTGACAGGTTTCCTAAGAAAACTTGTTGATAAGAAGCAGCATATGGAGGCAATTAGATTAATTTACGCTTTTGAACAGGTTAACGAGTTCCCTCCGGTCCCTGTGTTGAAAGATTTCTTGAATCATTCTAAGGCTGAAGTTAGTAAAATATTAAAAAAGGGCAAAATGGCCCCTAAAGCACAGGTTTATATCTACCTTTCTATTTGAATGTCTGCTATGTCGTTTAACATTTAGCCATCTATAACATGTGAAAAATTAATCGACAGAATGAGGCAAGCACCAAAAGAATAGCTGATCTGAGGGCAGTTGTCAAATGCATTGAAGATCATAAACTTGAATCTGAGTACCAACCTCACAACCTTATGATCCTTAAGAATTTAATTGCCTCTCATGAAAATGCAAGTGGAAGAAGTCTTACCTCCCCAGAAGCTAACCCTGCCCTTTTCACTGCCCCTATGAGTGATACCTCAGCACAGCAACAAGGTGGTATTAAGCGACCACGAGAGTCCGTAGCTACTGAAATTTCTGGAAATGCCCCTGTTGGTGCCACGGCCAATGTTTCCTCAAAGAGTATGTCTCCTAAAGATCTGAAAGGGTCAAAAATAAGGTAAGCATTCTTTAAAATGACAGCTGGATCCATTTTTTTGTATAGGTTCCTACCTAGCCCTTGTAATTCTTTATAATGCAAGTGTTTTTGTTTAGTGTTGGGAAATTACAACGTGTTCACTATGTTGTGAATTTGTTGGCTATTGTTCATTAGGCCCTTAATTTTTTCCATTTCACATCTTGACTCTTGAGGAATGGATATTAGGCCCAAGTTTAGTGATCACCAAACACAGTGATTTCAGCAATACAAGCATTTTGACTTTCCAGACATTTATTCCAGTTAACCATGTTATTCTTGTGTCCCTGATCATTGTTCTTAATATTCTTTGTTTCATTCACATTTGTCCTGTTTAAAATCTTGTGACTTTGTATGCCTTTTCTGTTTGTTTATAAATGAATCCCCTTACCGATTAGGATCTCTTATTTTCAGTTTACATATTCATTACTTTCTGAGCGTAAATTAGTGTCGTTACATGGTGAAATTCAACAAAAGTGCCGCAGACACATGAAGTGCAGCACCTTTGCTTAAAGTGCTCACGCGTAGGCTAGCAGTGTCTTAAGAGGCAGAAATTCATTTTCAAATGTTCTCGTCATTAGCGCTCTGCATGGTATTAAGGATGGGAATTAGTGATGATAAAAATAATTGTTAATCACTAATTCACTACTAATGAAAGATTGATTCTAAATTGACAACCTGTCCCATTGTAGAGCAGATGGAGGAACTAAATCCTAAGCAGTTGCAACAGCAAGATAGTGTGAAACAAAACGATGCCACCACTGTATCCTCCGCCGTTACTTCCCCAATTTTCCCTGCATCAGGGTCCCTTTCCTCAACTAATCCTTCCACGCCCAAACAACAGAAGAATGGAAGTATCCTCAGACAACTTTCTCTCTATTGCATAGTAGTTTGGATGGCTTTCCCTTTCAGATCTGCATGCAACCCCCAGTCATAAGCCTGTTACAGATTAGAAAGCTCTTGGAAGACCAGGTAATCAAGTTGGCAATTAATCTAGACAGTAGGCAAACTGACCAACTCCTTGTAGTATCTCTAATTGGTGACCCTTGGTTCACTTTGTAGTAAACTTTCTGAAGCAAAATGTTCTTGAATGGTGTTGCTTTCAATTAAATATATAATCTAGGTCTCAACATCTATTACCAATTAGTTTTAGGTTGGATGCTTAACATAGTTCTTGAACTTTTACTCATGAGTCATGACATTTACTTTGCATTTTGACATTTTCACTTGTGATATAAGATAATGGCAAGTAAATAAATCTCACAATAAAAGAGACGAGGTTTGCGGAATCCATTTGGTATCGAACCCTAGTCTCTAGTATCGACTCGTACGGTATCAATGTGTGTGTCTAGGTAGCTAATATATGTTTGTACCTCTGCAAAGATACTTTAAGCGAGATATGAAGAAAGCACTGTCAAAGAACTCATCTTGTTGAAGGTAAGAAAAAGAGTGTGTTTTATATATACATGTGTTTACTTGGCTCAAGGCTATTTGGTGTTAGAAGTTGAAGAGTTGCCTTCATTTTTTTTATCGAATTCTGCACTTCCTTTACAAGATTCTACATATAATATTAGCTATGATTTATGAAATAGAAATGAACTAATAACGATAAACCAGAAAGAATTTAGTCTTACTTGGGTGTCCTTGAGTAAACATCTTCATCTTTGGGTAAATTTCCACCGTTACAGTTTGTAAGGATGGGAATCTAATGCTATAATTCCATGGTAGGGCTGTAATCGATTTGTTTATTTATTAAACGAACGAATATGAATAAGAATTTCTATTTCTTTAATTAAAAGAACGAAGACGAACAAAGGGTTTGTTTGTTCATTTATGTTTGTGAACGTTCGGTAATCTGTTTATTTAGGTTCATTTTAGATTTATTCACGTGTCCATTTGTATTTATTATTTTTCATATATATGTTTATTCGTTTATGTTTATTTAAATTTATTCATATATCTGTTTATGTTCGTTCTTTTGTGTTTGTTTACGTTCGTTTATCATTTTAACGAACGGACATAAACAAACTACATCCCTCGACAAATGAACATAACAAGAAATTAAAAAAATTGCGTCTCCACTGTTGTACTCTCCAATTATCCAACATTTCACCCCATTCATCTAAACCATTGTGGTGTCTAACTCAAGTTGCAACACTTTGGGAGCTTCACTCTCTGCAAACAAACTCCTGTCAAACCATCCTATAACAATCTTGTATCTTTCCATCTTCCTCAAGAACTCGTCTTCCTTCGGCATAATCCGGGCATCCGGAATAGATACATCTAATGCAAACAAAGAAGATATGTTCTTCAACTCTGCAGGTTGAGCATCGCCTTCAACGCCCCATGGATGGAAACTATAGCCAACAAGTAGTTCTTTAACTTTGCTATGACACTTTCCAGGATGATTCCATGTCCAATAGGCAATAGCTTTAGTTGGGTCAATTCTGCTCACCCTTGAAGCTCAGGACATCTCAACGCAAAGCTTATTCAACAATGTGCATTTGCATAAACGTAAAGCTTGAAGGTCCGTTAATGGAAGATAAGAAATAAGTATATAGTCTTATTTAAAATGTTGATACAATTTCTATGAATACTTTTTGTCTTGATACGGTCATATTTCAAATTTCCAATAAAAAAAAACACTGAAAGTTAGACCAGATATTATCGCCTCTTTTCAGTTTTCTTACTTGCCTTTGTTTTAAATTCTCAACGTCTTTTCAAATACCCTTTACTTTAAGGGTAACTATATTTAAAATACCTTATTTATGTCCGCGTTTTTATTTTAGTATTTAATTCTTTTAATAAAATATTACAAAATGGTGTGTTTTTAAATTAATACAATCGTCGTTAAAGTTAACGGACATAATGATGTGATATTTTTACTATTTTTTTTCTCTTCTAGTCAGCGATCTATATGATATTATATGTATTTTTTTTAATCATTAAGGTGGTGACATATATTACTATCTTATTAAACGTAAAAACACCAAATTCTGATATTTTATGATTGGGGAGAATCAAACTCATGACCTATAAAACCAAAAATCACAGTAAAACTATTAAGCTAACTAATTCTATTTATACATTTTCAATTATATATATATATATTTAACTTATCCAATATTTCCGCAACAAATAAAAAAAAGAGTTTGCACATATTAGGATTTGAATCTACATGCAAGAACATAAACTCTAATTAATATATTTTCATTATATATATACATAATTTATACAATATTTCCACAATAGCTCCTAAATATAAGCATGAGAGAACGATGTGGGGTTTGTGCTAGCTGACCCTCCATCCTCTCTGCACTGTCCCCTCAGTTCGAATATTTATTTTTTCATTAATTTGCTGATTAAGTTCCAGTTTTCTGACACTCGTGCTCTCATTTTCAGGATGGAAGAATCGATTATGGCGAATTTGTTGCGATGATGCAAAAAGGCAATGCAGGCATCGGTAGACGAACCATGAGAAACACTCTGAATATAAGCATGAGAGATGCTCTAGGTGCTCTATAATTTCCAGCCACGCATATCATATACAAGTAGTGGACGATCTAAAGAAATATTTAAGGATAAGTATACATAAAATTTTAAAATTTTATACTGATTACAACTCATAGATATTAAAAAAAATTAAAGACTAATTCATAAAATTAAAAAATTAAAAGGTAAATGTGTGAATTTTAAAAAATTTAAGACAATAAGTCCAGACCCATCCTATCCCGTACGCGCATCCGCCACTGTGTACATGTATCTTCTGTCTATCATCTAATATATATATGGGATCGTTGAACCACAAGTAAAATAAAACAATTGCGTTAAGAGTTTGTTTAGGTTAAAAAACACTTCAAACCTCCAAATTGGGAATGTAACACTTCGATCATATCGTATTCAAGATATTATATTTGAGTTATTTTTAACCCAATTATTAATTTGTTCTAAATTATAACTTCAAGTTTAACAAAAATTCAAAAAAAATATTTTGATACATAAATTTTAATTTATACAAACCCTTTAACTTTTGTTTTTTATTTGTTGCGGGAATATTGTATAAGTTAAATATATATGATTGAAAATATGTTAAATAAAGTTGGTTGGTTTAGTGGTTTAATTGTGATTTTAGGTTTTATAGGGAATGAGTTCAATTCTTTTCGACCCAAAACATTAGAATTTGGTGTTTCTGTGTTTAATGGGACACGTGACACATGTCACAAATTGAAAGAAAAATATAATAATGATATCAAGTGGATCATTATATGAAACAAAAACAAATAACAAGATTTACCTCCCCTTTCCTGTGTTCACCTGAGAGGAAACTTGGGGTGAAATTAGGGGTGTTCAAATCCGGGTACCCGGGTATTCGGGTACCCGAAGTACCGGGTACCCGGACCTTCGGGTAGTAAAATAATCGGCCCGTGTCCCGACCCGGATTTTTCGGGTACCCGAATACCCGGGTACCCGAAAATTCGGGTAATCGGGTACCCGGTTTTTTATTTTTTATTTTTATAAATCTTAAATTTAATCTTAAAAAAATATAAATAAAAATAAAAGTTTGAATTACATAATCCAATATCGAAATATAAAATTTTAAAGCCCTAATTACATAATCTAAACATAAATTTTAAGACCCAAATTACATAATTTAATTCGAAACAAAACATAACGTCTAAAAAAAGTTTTTCTTTTTAATATTTTTTCAAAATATTTTTAATTAGTATAATTTACTTTAATATATAAAAATTAATGATTTAATTATTAATGAATCTTTAGTTGATTTGTTTATTGGTTAATGCACATACAATAGTGCATATCTTAACGGGTAAAATTCGAATTTTACCAACTCAAAAAACTAAATTTATAATTTTACAATGATTCTAAATTTTCTTTTTTACAATGAATCTCTAATTTTTTTTTAAAATTAATATTTGATGTTCAAGATTTAGAAATTATGTTATTTGATTTAGAAATATAATGAATATAAATGTATTTTATTTAAATAATAATTATATTTAAAATAAAAGAATAAAAAAAGGTTAGGAACCGGGTACCCGAAAGTAACCGGGTACCCGGATTTTTATAAAATTTTGACCCGGGCCCGACCCGAAAAATGACGGGCCGGGTACCCGTCCCGAAACAAAAAAAAAATCGAGAAAATACCCGATTTTTTGTGTTCGGGTAGTCGGGTCGGGTCGTTCGGGTCGGGTATTTTTGAACACCCCTAGGTAAAATCATTTTTTTTCATGTATCTTTTGAAAAATTTTAAAAAAATGAATTTTTAATCCTAATTCATATTTTTATATCTTAAAAATATATCTTATCCTTAATTTTTTATACCCTAATCGCAATCCCTAACTTTGAAATTTAAACCCTAAACCTTCTAATTTAAAATGGAAGCAGGGACGGAGCCAGGATTTGAGGTTTAAAGGGGGCAAAACATAAATATTTAGAAGTAAGGGGTAAATTTATAGAAAAAACAATTTTTAAAAGAATTTAAATAAGGAGACAAAAATGAGAAAAAAATTCTTCGAGAGTGGGGGGAGATTGCCCCACCCAACTATAATGTGGCTCCGTCCCTGAAAGGAAGTATGAAAAAGAGGTATATAATTTTCACCCGAACTTGGTGATGAACAGAGAAGGAATGTTACACCCAGTAGACTCCAATGAACTATTGGTAAGATATAACACTAACTTTTGAAATCTGCAGGTGAGTTACAAGTTGCTGCTTGATAACAGAACCTGAAAATGTCCAAAGCATGACACAAGTCTAAAAAGAAAGTGGATGTCATGAATTGGTGATTGATAAAAGAGACTGAAAATGATCCATAACCATGGCAGAACAAATAAAATGGTAAGTTCATTATGGATTAAATAACAAAATTTCAACAAAGACAGCATATATGATCCGTCAAATCGGTACATTAGGAGTATCTCCTATAACCACTCATCAAAGTGAACTGCAGCGATTTTGAGATGTCTTTTGGGATACTTGGGGAAAAAATCAGTACTCTTACCTCTGGTTCATATGGTCCTCTAGTAAACTAATTGAAACAGTCCGTAAGAGAAAAAGGGTTTTCATTTTCTTATCCTTTCATCTCAGCTTGTTCAAGAAGTGCCAAAGCGATACGGAAATATCCTTCGGGTTCCTACATAAGATAATGGGTCGAATGAAATAGAACTAAATTAATAGATTATTAAAATTATATGGGTTAATATTTTAAAATTAGAATAAAATAAAAAAAAGTATAAAATATGAGGGTTAATTATATAATTATATCAATTGATATTAACTACCACATCATCGAGCATTAATTTACGATATTGGATCAATTTGTTATAATTTCTAAATCATGAGACGAGTTTGTAACTTATAATAGTCAAAAGATCCAAAAGATAATTGGAGCATAGTCAAGGGATTATTTATATAATTTACCCTAAATTAAATTATAATGATTGAGAAAAAATGGGGTTAATTTTGGGTAAATAAAAGGTTTTAGGATTAAATTGAAAAAAAATTATATTTAAAATATTTTACTAAATTATAAAGATTAGAAAAAATTAGAGTTAATTTTGAGTAAATTAAGATTTTAGGACTAAATAAAAATTTGATGGACTTAAAGTATAATTTATCTTTTTTTAATAAAGGAAAACTTATTAGATGAAACAAAACATCATATCATACATGATAATATGACATCAATTAATAAAATTTATATTTTATTTTTTTACAATGAATCTTATAAGTTAAAACTATAAATTATATAATGAATTAAATTTATATGGTAAATTTTCTTAATAAAGAGATACACAATGCACTATGATTTTTCTTATTTTTTTAACGATAATTAAATATAAAAGATAATAGAGTTGCAATTTAAAATTTATAAGATAAAATTTTTAATATATATAATAACATGACATAAAATATGTACATTAAGAGTGAATTCTGTTATTAAGTTTAAAAACGAGAAACTATATCATGAATTATTTTTGTTACGTGGGATTAATCGATTAATTATAAATTAAATTTAAAAAATTATCAAATGTCGTTTGATAGATAAAATAAAAAATTACGAACAGGGGTTGGTCCAAGTGGTAAGCAGCTTGGTTCCGCTTAAGCAAGTCTCAGATTCGAGACGTTGTGTACGCAGAAAATCCCTGCCGGGAGACTCACCCACCAAAACTAGGTGTGCGACCCGTTGGTAATGAAACCAATGTGTTTCAGTTCATTCAAGCTCACCAGGTCTGTTATATTTTATCTATGTGATGTTTAAGTTTCTTTCTTTCGTTCTTGTATGTACTGAAACTTAGTTTGGATTGATTTAGCTTGAAGGCCGATATAAAGACGCCTTTGATACTGGTTTGAGGATAGCTTTTGTTTTTTACTTTCTATTCGTTTTATTAAGATTACTGTGATTTCCTCACCCTTTCCACGGTGATGATTTGGAATGAACGAGTGTGAAGGATTCTCACTATGCAGATCAAAATCTCATCAGCTAGCAGACAATTCTGAAAATGAAATAAAAGACTCTTGTAATCACTACACTTTGTCTTGAATAAAAACTTAATCAACTAGCTCCACAAGACACCTATAATCTAAACTTGCAAAAACTGTTGCTGGATATTGCAAAGTTTCCCCCTTTCTGTCCTTCCTAGTTGCAGTTTCGGTATCTTAGGCTGTGCCGTTGCTCATACAACCAATATTTTCTATATAGAACGTTGGAAAGAAGATCTTCCAAAATCCTGGGTCATTTGGCACTTCTTGTGAAAGTGTTTGGTTGGAATTAAAATGACGACTTATGTTCTCCTTAACAACTCATATTAGAACGTTGGAAGGCTCTTGGTTTGGGAGATAAGATCACTGGTAAAGTTTATAAAACCTGTTTACCTTCTCTTATTTACACGCATATCTAATATCATAAATTTTAGTTTATTGATAAGATACAACTGCTTTATCTCCTTTCGCGAATTAACAATATCATGGTGGTACTTTACGGTTTACGATTTTCGATTTTGTTCTTGAAATCAGAATGCATAAAAGCTGACTTGGAAAACTGAAATGAAAAATACTGATCAGTCTTTTGTTTCATTCTCAATAAATCCAAGGCCTTGATCCTAAAATGAAATTTAGTTGTAGTTGAATTGTTTGTTTTCTATGGGGAGGTCTGATAGGAGTTATACTTGATACTTGCTTGACAGGTTTCCTAAGAAAACTTGTTGATAAGAAGCAGCATATGGAGGCAATTAGATTAATTTACGCTTTTGAACAGGTTAACGAGTTCCCTCCGGTCCCTGTGTTGAAAGATTTCTTGAATCATTCTAAGGCTGAAGTTAGTAAAATATTAAAAAAGGGCAAAATGGCCCCTAAAGCACAGGTTTATATCTACCTTTCTATTTGAATGTCTGCTATGTCGTTTAACATTTAGCCATCTATAACATGTGAAAAATTAATCGACAGAATGAGGCAAGCACCAAAAGAATAGCTGATCTGAGGGCAGTTGTCAAATGCATTGAAGATCATAAACTTGAATCTGAGTACCAACCTCACAACCTTATGATCCTTAAGAATTTAATTGCCTCTCATGAAAATGCAAGTGGAAGAAGTCTTACCTCCCCAGAAGCTAACCCTGCCCTTTTCACTGCCCCTATGAGTGATACCTCAGCACAGCAACAAGGTGGTATTAAGCGACCACGAGAGTCCGTAGCTACTGAAATTTCTGGAAATGCCCCTGTTGGTGCCACGGCCAATGTTTCCTCAAAGAGTATGTCTCCTAAAGATCTGAAAGGGTCAAAAATAAGGTAAGCATTCTTTAAAATGACAGCTGGATCCATTTTTTTGTATAGGTTCCTACCTAGCCCTTGTAATTCTTTATAATGCAAGTGTTTTTGTTTAGTGTTGGGAAATTACAACGTGTTCACTATGTTGTGAATTTGTTGGCTATTGTTCATTAGGCCCTTAATTTTTTCCATTTCACATCTTGACTCTTGAGGAATGGATATTAGGCCCAAGTTTAGTGATCACCAAACACAGTGATTTCAGCAATACAAGCATTTTGACTTTCCAGACATTTATTCCAGTTAACCATGTTATTCTTGTGTCCCTGATCATTGTTCTTAATATTCTTTGTTTCATTCACATTTGTCCTGTTTAAAATCTTGTGACTTTGTATGCCTTTTCTGTTTGTTTATAAATGAATCCCCTTACCGATTAGGATCTCTTATTTTCAGTTTACATATTCATTACTTTCTGAGCGTAAATTAGTGTCGTTACATGGTGAAATTCAACAAAAGTGCCGCAGACACATGAAGTGCAGCACCTTTGCTTAAAGTGCTCACGCGTAGGCTAGCAGTGTCTTAAGAGGCAGAAATTCATTTTCAAATGTTCTCGTCATTAGCGCTCTGCATGGTATTAAGGATGGGAATTAGTGATGATAAAAATAATTGTTAATCACTAATTCACTACTAATGAAAGATTGATTCTAAATTGACAACCTGTCCCATTGTAGAGCAGATGGAGGAACTAAATCCTAAGCAGTTGCAACAGCAAGATAGTGTGAAACAAAACGATGCCACCACTGTATCCTCCGCCGTTACTTCCCCAATTTTCCCTGCATCAGGGTCCCTTTCCTCAACTAATCCTTCCACGCCCAAACAACAGAAGAATGGAAGTATCCTCAGACAACTTTCTCTCTATTGCATAGTAGTTTGGATGGCTTTCCCTTTCAGATCTGCATGCAACCCCCAGTCATAAGCCTGTTACAGATTAGAAAGCTCTTGGAAGACCAGGTAATCAAGTTGGCAATTAATCTAGACAGTAGGCAAACTGACCAACTCCTTGTAGTATCTCTAATTGGTGACCCTTGGTTCACTTTGTAGTAAACTTTCTGAAGCAAAATGTTCTTGAATGGTGTTGCTTTCAATTAAATATATAATCTAGGTCTCAACATCTATTACCAATTAGTTTTAGGTTGGATGCTTAACATAGTTCTTGAACTTTTACTCATGAGTCATGACATTTACTTTGCATTTTGACATTTTCACTTGTGATATAAGATAATGGCAAGTAAATAAATCTCACAATAAAAGAGACGAGGTTTGCGGAATCCATTTGGTATCGAACCCTAGTCTCTAGTATCGACTCGTACGGTATCAATGTGTGTGTCTAGGTAGCTAATATATGTTTGTACCTCTGCAAAGATACTTTAAGCGAGATATGAAGAAAGCACTGTCAAAGAACTCATCTTGTTGAAGGTAAGAAAAAGAGTGTGTTTTATATATACATGTGTTTACTTGGCTCAAGGCTATTTGGTGTTAGAAGTTGAAGAGTTGCCTTCATTTTTTTTATCGAATTCTGCACTTCCTTTACAAGATTCTACATATAATATTAGCTATGATTTATGAAATAGAAATGAACTAATAACGATAAACCAGAAAGAATTGAGTCTTACTTGGGTGTCCTTGAGTAAACATCTTCATCTTTGGGTAAATTTCCACCGTTACAGTTTGTAAGGATGGGAATCTAATGCTATAATTCCATGGTAGGGCTGTAATCGATTTGTTTATTTATTAAACGAACGAATATGAATAAGAATTTCTATTTCTTTAATTAAAAGAACGAAGACGAACAAAGGGTTTGTTTGTTCATTTATGTTTGTGAACGTTCGGTAATCTGTTTATTTAGGTTCATTTTAGATTTATTCACGTGTCCATTTGTATTTATTATTTTTCATATATATGTTTATTCGTTTATGTTTATTTAAATTTATTCATATATCTGTTTATGTTCGTTCTTTTGTGTTTGTTTACGTTCGTTTATCATTTTAACTAACGGACATAAACAAACTACATCCCTCGACAAATGAACATAACAAGAAATTAAAAAAATTGCGTCTCCACTGTTGTACTTTCCAATTATCCAACATTTCACCCCATTCATCTAAACCATTGTGGTGTCTAACTCAAGTTGCAACACTTTGGGAGCTTCACTCTCTGCAAATAAACTCCTGTCAAACCATCCTATAACAATCTTGTATCTTTCCATCTTCCTCAAGAACTCGTCTTCCTTCGGCATAATCCGGGCATCCGGAATAGATACATCTAATGCAAACAAAGAAGATTTGTTCTTCAACTCTGCAGGTTGAGCATCGCCTTCAACGCCCCATGGATGGAAACTATAGCCAACAAGTAGTTCTTTAACTTTGCTATGACACTTTCCAGGATGATTCCATGTCCAATAGGCAATAGCTTTAGTTGGGTCAATTCTGCTCACCCTTGAAGCTCAGGACATCTCAACGCAAAGCTTATTCAACAATGTGCATTTGCATAAACGTAAAGCTTGAAGGTCCGTTAATGGAAGATAAGAAATAAGTATATAGTCTTATTTAAAATGTTGATACAATTTCTATGAATACTTTTTGTCTTGATACGGTCATATTTCAAATTTCCAATAAAAAAAAACACTGAAAGTTAGACCAGATATTATCGCCTCTTTTCAGTTTTCTTACTTGCCTTTGTTTTAAATTCTCAACGTCTTTTCAAATACCCTTTACTTTAAGGGTAACTATATTTAAAATACCTTATTTATGTCCGCGTTTTTATTTTAGTATTTAATTCTTTTAATAAAATATTACAAAATGGTGTGTTTTTAAATTAATACAATCGTCGTTAAAGTTAACGGACATAATGATGTGATATTTTTACTATTTTTTTCTCTTCTAGTCAGCGATCTATATGATATTATATGTATTTTTTTTAATCATTAAGATGGTGACATATGTTACTATCTTATTAAACGTAAAAGCACCAAATTCTGATATTTTGTGATTGGGGAGAATCAAACTCATGACCTATAAAACCAAAAATCACAGTAAAACTATTAAGCTAACTAATTCTATTTATACATTTTCAATTATATATATATATATATATTTAACTTATCCAATATTTCCGCAACAAATAAAAAAAAGAGTTTGCACATATTAGGATTAGAATCTACATGCAAGAACATAAACTCTAATTAATATATTTTCATTATATATATACATAATTTATACAATATTTCCACAATAGCTCCTAAATATAAGCATGAGACAACGATGTGGGGTTTGTGCTAGCTGACCCTCGATCCACTCTGCACTGTCCCCTCAGTTCGAATATTTATTTTTTCATTAATTTGCTGATTAAGTTTCAGTTTTCTGACACTCGTGCTCTCATTTTCAGGATGGAAGAATCGATTATGGCGAATTTGTTGCGATGATGCAAAAAGGCAATGCAGGCATCGGTAGACGAACCATGAGAAACACTCTGAATATAAGCATGAGAGATGCTCTAGGTGCTCTATAATTTCCAGCCATGCATATCATATACAAGTAGTGGACGATCTAAAGAAATATTTGAGGATAAGCATACATAAAATTTTAAAGTGATTACAACTCATAGATATTAAAAAAAATTAAAGACTAATTCATAAAATTAAAAAATTAAAAGGTAAATGTGTGAATTTTAAAAAATTTAAGACAATAAGTCCAGACCCATCCTATCCCGTACGCGCATCCGCCACTGTGTACATGTATCTTCTGTCTATCATCTAATATATATATGGGATCGTTGAACCACAAGTAAAATAAAACAATTGCGTTAAGAGTTTGTTTAGGTTAAAAAACACTTCAAACCTCCAAATTGGGAATGTAACACTTCGATCATATCGTATTCAAGATATTATATTTGAGTTATTTTTAACCCAATTATTAATTTGTTCTAAATTATAACTTCAAGTTTAACAAAAATTCAAAAAAAATATTTTGATACATAAATTTTAATTTATACAAACCCTTTAACTTTTGTTTTTTATTTATTGCGGGAATATTGTATAAGTTAAATATATATGATTGAAAATATGTTAAATAAAGTTGGTTGGTTTAGTGGTTTAATTGTGATTTTAGGTTTTATAGGGAATGAGTTCAATTCTTTTCAACCCAAAACATTAGAATTTGGTGTTTCTGTGTTTAATGGGACACGTGACACATGTCACAAATTGAAAGAAAAATATAATAATGATATCATGTGGATCATTATATGAAACAAAAACAAATAACAAGATTTACCTCCCCTTTCCTGTGTTCACCTGAGAGGAAACTTGGGGTAAAATTAAGGGTGTTCAAATCCGGGTACCCGGGTACCCGGACCTTCGGGTAGTAAAATAATCGGCCCGTGTCTCGACCCGGATTTTTCGGGTACCCGGTACTTCGGGTACCCGGTTTTTTATTTTTTATTTTTATAAATCTTAAATTTAATCTTAAAAAAATATAAATAAAAATAAAAGTTTGAATTACATAATCCAATATCGAAATATAATGTGGGGGGCGATTGCCCCACCCAACTATAATGTGGCTCCGTCCCTGAAAGGAAGTATGAAAAAGAGGTATATAATTTTCACCCGAACTTGGTGATGAACAGAGAAGGAATGTTACACCCAGTAGACTCCAATGAACTATTGGTAAGATATAACACTAACTTTTGAAATCTGCAGGTGAGTTACAAGTTGCTGCTTGATAACAGAACCTGAAAATGTCCAAAGCATGACACAAGTCTAAAAAGAAAGTGGATGTCATGAATTGGTGATTGATAAAAGAGACTGAAAATGATCCATAACCATGGCAGAACAAATAAAATGGTAAGTTCATTATGGATTAAATAACAAAATTTCAACAAAGACAGCATATATGATCCGTCAAATCGGTACATTAGGAGTATCTCCTATAACCACTCATCAATGTGAACTGCAGCGATTTTGAGATGTCTTTTGGGATACTTGGGGAAAAAATCAGTACTCTTACCTCTGGTTCATATGGTCCTCTGGTAAACAAATTGAAACAGTCCGTAAGAGAAAAAGGGTTTTCATTTTCTTATCCTTTCATCTCAGCTTGTTCAAGAAGTGCCAAAGCGATACGGAAATATCCTTCGGGTTCCTACATAAGATAATGGGTCGAATGAAATAGAACTAAATTAATAGATTATTAAAATTATATGGGTTAATATTTTAAAATTAGAATAAAATAAAAAAAAGTATAAAATATGAGGGTTAATTATATAATTATATCAATTGATATTAACTACCACATCATCGAGCATTAATTTACGATATTGGATCAATTTGTTATAATTTCTAAATCATGAGACGAGTTTGTAACTTATAATAGTCAAAAGATCCAAAAGATAATTGGAGCATAGTCAAGGGATTATTTATATAATTTACCCTAAATTAAATTATAATGATTGAGAAAAAATGGAGTTAATTTTGGGTAAATAAAAGGTTTTAGGATTAAATTGAAAAAAAATTATATTTAAAATATTTTACTAAATTATAAAGATTAGAAAAAATTAGAGTTAATTTTGAGTAAATTAAGATTTTAGGACTAAATAAAAATTTGATGGACTTAAAGTATAATTTATCTTTTTTTAATAAAGGAAAACTTATTAGATGAAACAAAACATCATATCATACATGATAATATGACATCAATTAATAAAATTTATATTTTATTTTTTTACAATGAATCTTATAAGTTAAAACTATAAATTATATAATGAATTAAATTTATATGGTAAATTTTCTTAATAAAGAGATACACAATGCACTATGATTTTTCTTATTTTTTTAACGATAATTAAATATAAAAGATAATAGAGTTGCAATTTAAAATTTATAAGATAAAATTTTTAATATATATAATAACATGACATAAAATATGTACATTAAGAGTGAATTCTGTTATTAAGTTTAAAAACGAGAAACTATATCATGAATTATTTTTGTTACGTGGGATTAATCGATTAATTATAAATTAAATTTAAAAAATTATCAAATGTCGTTTGATAGATAAAATAAAAAATTACGAACAGGGGTTGGTTCAAGTGGTAAGCAGCTTGGTTCCGCTTAAGCAAGTCTCAGATTCGAGACGTTGTGTACGCAGAAAATCCCTGCCGGGAGACTCACCCACCAAAACTAGGTGTGCGACCCGTTGGTAATGAAACCAATGTGTTTCAGTTCATTCAAGCTCACCAGGTCTGTTATATTTTATCTATGTGATGTTTAAGTTTCTTTCTTTCGTTCTTGTATGTACTGAAACTTAGTTTGGATTGATTTAGCTTGAAGGCCGATATAAAGACGCCTTTGATACTGGTTTGAGGATAGCTTTTGTTTTTTACTTTCTATTCGTTTTATTAAGATTACTGTGATTTCCTCACCCTTTCCACGGTGATGATTTGGAATGAACGAGTGTGAAGGATTCTCACTATGCAGATCAAAATCTCATCAGCTAGCAGACAATTCTGAAAATGAAATAAAAGACTCTTGTAATCACTACACTTTGTCTTGAATAAAAACTTAATCAACTAGCTCCACAAGACACCTATAATCTAAACTTGCAAAAACTGTTGCTGGATATTGCAAAGTTTCCCCCTTTCTGTCCTTCCTAGTTGCAGTTTCGGTATCTTAGGCTGTGCCGTTGCTCATACAACCAATATTTTCTATATAGAACGTTGGAAAGAAGATCTTCCAGAATCCTGGGTCATTTGGCACTTCTTGTGAAAGTGTTTGGTTGGAATTAAAATGACGACTTATGTTCTCCTTAACAACTCATATTAGAACGTTGGAAGGCTCTTGGTTTGGGAGATAAGATCACTGGTAAAGTTTATAAAACCTGTTTACCTTCTCTTATTTACACGCATATCTAATATCATAAATTTTAGTTTATTGATAAGATACAACTGCTTTATCTCCTTTCGCGAATTAACAATATCATGGTGGTACTTTACGGTTTACGATTTTCGATTTTGTTCTTGAAATCAGAATGCATAAAAGCTGACTTGGAAAACTGAAATGAAAAATACTGATCAGTCTTTTGTTTCATTCTCAATAAATCCAAGGCCTTGATCCTAAAATGAAATTTAGTTGTAGTTGAATTGTTTGTTTTCTATGGGGAGGTCTGATAGGAGTTATACTTGATACTTGCTTGACAGGTTTCCTAAGAAAACTTGTTGATAAGAAGCAGCATATGGAGGCAATTAGATTAATTTACGCTTTTGAACAGATTAACGAGTTCCCTCCGGTCCCTGTGTTGAAAGATTTCTTGAATCATTCTAAGGCTGAAGTTAGTAAAATATTAAAAAAGGGCAAAATGGCCCCTAAAGCACAGGTTTATATCTACCTTTCTATTTGAATGTCTGCTATGTCGTTTAACATTTAGCCATCTATAACATGTGAAAAATTAATCGACAGAATGAGGCAAGCACCAAAAGAATAGCTGATCTGAGGGCAGTTGTCAAATGCATTGAAGATCATAAACTTGAATCTGAGTACCAACCTCACAACCTTATGATCCTTAAGAATTTAATTGCCTCTCATGAAAATGCAAGTGGAAGAAGTCTTACCTCCCCAGAAGCTAACCCTGCCCTTTTCACTGCCCCTATGAGTGATACCTCAGCACAGCAACAAGGTGGTATTAAGCGACCACGAGAGTCCGTAGCTACTGAAATTTCTGGAAATGCCCCTGTTGGTGCCACGGCCAATGTTTCCTCAAAGAGTATGTCTCCTAAAGATCTGAAAGGGTCAAAAATAAGGTAAGCATTCTTTAAAATGACAGCTGGATCCATTTTTTTGTATAGGTTCCTACCTAGCCCTTGTAATTCTTTATAATGCAAGTGTTTTTGTTTAGTGTTGGGAAATTACAACGTGTTCACTATGTTGTGAATTTGTTGGCTATTGTTCATTAGGCCCTTAATTTTTTCCATTTCACATCTTGACTCTTGAGGAATGGATATTAGGCCCAAGTTTAGTGATCACCAAACACAGTGATTTCAGCAATACAAGCATTTTGACTTTCCAGACATTTATTCCAGTTAACCATGTTATTCTTGTGTCCCTGATCATTGTTCTTAATATTCTTTGTTTCATTCACATTTGTCCTGTTTAAAATCTTGTGACTTTGTATGCCTTTTCTGTTTGTTTATAAATGAATCCCCTTACCGATTAGGATCTCTTATTTTCAGTTTACATATTCATTACTTTCTGAGCGTAAATTAGTGTCGTTACATGGTGAAATTCAACAAAAGTGCCGCAGACACATGAAGTGCAGCACCTTTGCTTAAAGTGCTCACGCGTAGGCTAGCAGTGTCTTAAGAGGCAGAAATTCATTTTCAAATGTTCTCGTCATTAGCGCTCTGCATGGTATTAAGGATGGGAATTAGTGATGATAAAAATAATTGTTAATCACTAATTCACTACTAATGAAAGATTGATTCTAAATTGACAACCTGTCCCATTGTAGAGCAGATGGAGGAACTAAATCCTAAGCAGTTGCAACAGCAAGATAGTGTGAAACAAAACGATGCCACCACTGTATCCTCCGCCGTTACTTCCCCAATTTTCCCTGCATCAGGGTCCCTTTCCTCAACTAATCCTTCCACGCCCAAACAACAGAAGAATGGAAGTATCCTCAGACAACTTTCTCTCTATTGCATAGTAGTTTGGATGGCTTTCCCTTTCAGATCTGCATGCAACCCCCAGTCATAAGCCTGTTACAGATTAGAAAGCTCTTGGAAGACCAGGTAATCAAGTTGGCAATTAATCTAGACAGTAGGCAAACTGACCAACTCCTTGTAGTATCTCTAATTGGTGACCCTTGGTTCATTTTGTAGTAAACTTTCTGAAGCAAAATGTTCTTGAATGGTGTTGCTTTCAATTAAATATATAATCTAGGTCTCAACATCTATTACCAATTAGTTTTAGGTTGGATGCTTAACATAGTTCTTGAACTTTTACTCATGAGTCATGACATTTACTTTGCATTTTGACATTTTCACTTGTGATATAAGATAATGGCAAGTAAATAAATCTCACAATAAAAGAGACGAGGTTTGCGGAATCCATTTGGTATCGAACCCTAGTCTCTAGTATCGACTCGTACGGTATCAATGTGTGTGTCTAGGTAGCTAATATATGTTTGTGATAGCAAATATATGTTTGTACCTCTGCAAAGATACTTTAAGCGAGATATGAAGAAAGCACTGTCAAAGAACTCATCTTGTTGAAGGTAAGAAAAAGAGTGTGTTTTATATATACATGTGTTTACTTGGCTCAAGGCTATTTGGTGTTAGAAGTTGAAGAGTTGCCTTCATTTTTTTTATCGAATTCTGCACTTCCTTTACAAGATTCTACATATAATATTAGCTATGATTTATGAAATAGAAATGAACTAATAACGATAAACCAGAAAGAATTGAGTCTTACTTGGGTGTCCTTGAGTAAACATCTTCATCTTTGGGTAAATTTCCACCGTTACAGTTTGTAAGGATGGGAATCTAATGCTATAATTCCCTGGTAGGGCTGTAATCGATTTGTTTATTTATTAAACGAACGAATATGAATAAGAATTTCTATTTCTTTAATTAAAAGAACGAAGACGAACAAAGGGTTTGTTTGTTCATTTATGTTTGTGAACGTTCGGTAATCTGTTTATTTAGGTTCATTTTAGATTTATTCACGTGTCCATTTGTATTTATTATTTTTCATATATATGTTTATTCGTTTATGTTTATTTAAATTTATTCATATATCTGTTTATGTTCGTTCTTTTGTGTTTGTTTACGTTCGTTTATCATTTTAACTAACGGACATAAACAAACTACATCCCTCGACAAATGAACATAACAAGAAATTAAAAAAATTGCGTCTCCACTGTTGTACTTTCCAATTATCCAACATTTCACCCCATTCATCTAAACCATTGTGGTGTCTAACTCAAGTTGCAACACTTTGGGAGCTTCACTCTCTGCAAATAAACTCCTGTCAAACCATCCTATAACAATCTTGTATCTTTCCATCTTCCTCAAGAACTCGTCTTCCTTCGGCATAATCCGGGCATCCGGAATAGATACATCTAATGCAAACAAAGAAGATATGTTCTTCAACTCTGCAGGTTGAGCATCGCCTTCAACGCCCCATGGATGGAAACTATAGCCAACAAGTAGTTCTTTAACTTTGCTATGACACTTTCCAGGATGATTCCATGTCCAATAGGCAATAGCTTTAGTTGGGTCAATTCTGCTCACCCTTGAAGCTCAGGACATCTCAACGCAAAGCTTATTCAACAATGTGCATTTGCATAAACGTAAAGCTTGAAGGTCCGTTAATGGAAGATAAGAAATAAGTATATAGTCTTATTTAAAATGTTGATACAATTTCTATGAATACTTTTTGTCTTGATACGGTCATATTTCAAATTTCCAATAAAAAAAAACACTGAAAGTTAGACTAGATATTATCGCCTCTTTTCAGTTTTCTTACTTGCCTTTGTTTTAAATTCTCAACGTCTTTTCAAATACCCTTTACTTTAAGGGTAACTATATTTAAAATACCTTATTTATGTCCGCGTTTTTATTTTAGTATTTAATTCTTTTAATAAAATATTACAAAATGGTGTGTTTTTAAATTAATACAATCGTCGTTAAAGTTAACGGACATAATGATGTGATATTTTTACTATTTTTTTCTCTTCTAGTCAGCGATCTATATGATATTATATGTATTTTTTTTAATCATTAAGATGGTGACATATGTTACTATCTTATTAAACGTAAAAGCACCAAATTCTGATATTTTGTGATTGGGGAGAATCAAACTCATGACCTATAAAACCAAAAATCACAGTAAAACTATTAAGCTAACTAATTCTATTTATACATTTTCAATTATATATATATATATATATATATATTTAACTTATCCAATATTTCCGCAACAAATAAAAAAAAGAGTTTGCACATATTAGGATTAGAATCTACATGCAAGAACATAAACTCTAATTAATATATTTTCATTATATATATACATAATTTATACAATATTTCCACAATAGCTCCTAAATATAAGCATGAGACAACGATGTGGGGTTTGTGCTAGCTGACCCTCGATCCTCTCTGTACTGTCCCCTCAGTTCGAATATTTATTTTTTCATTAATTTGCTGATTAAGTTCCAGTTTTCTGACACTCGTGCTCTCATTTTTAGGATGGAAGAATCGATTATGGCGAATTTGTTGCGATGATGCAAAAAGGCAATGCAGGCATCGGTAGACGAACCATGAGAAACACTCTGAATATAAGCATGAGAGATGCTCTAGGTGCTCTATAATTTCCAGCCACGCATATCATATACAAGTAGTGGACGATCTAAAGAAATATTTGAGGATAAGCATACATAAAATTTTAAAATTTTATAGTGATTACAACTCATAGATATTAAAAAAAATTAAAGACTAATTCATAAAATTAAAAAATTAAAAGGTAAATGTGTGAATTTTAAAAAATTTAAGACAATAAGTCCAGACCCATCCTATCCCGTACGCGCATCCGCCACTGTGTACAATTATCTTCTGTCTATCATCTAATATATATATGGGATTGTTGAACCACAAGTAAAATAAAACAATTTTGTTAAGAGTTTGTTTAGGTTAAAAAACACTTCAAACCTCCAAATTGGGAATGTAACACTTCGATCATATCGTATTCAAGATATTATATTTGAGTTATTTTTAACCCAATTATTAATTTGTTCTAAATTATAACTTCAAGTTTAACAAAAATTCAAAAAAAATATTTTGATACATAAATTTTAATTTATACAAACCCTTTAACTTTTGTTTTTTATTTATTGCGGGAATATTGTATAAGTTAAATATATATGATTGAAAATATGTTAAATAAAGTTGGTTGGTTTAGTGGTTTAATTGTGATTTTAGGTTTTATAGGGAATGAGTTCAATTCTTTTTAACCCAAAACATTAGAATTTGGTGTTTCTGTGTTTAATGGGACACGTGACACATGTCACAAATTGAAAGAAAAATATAATAATGATATCATGTGGATCATTATATGAAACAAAAACAAATAACAAGATTTACCTCCCCTTTCCTGTGTTCACCTGAGAGGAAACTTGGGGTAAAATTAAGGGTGTTCAAATCCGGGTACCCGGGTACCCGGACCTTCGGGTAGTAAAATAATCGGCCCGTGTCTCGACCCGGATTTTTCGGGTACCCGGTACTTCGGGTACCCGGTTTTTTATTTTTTATTTTTATAAATCTTAAATTTAATCTTAAGAAAATATAAATAAAAATAAAAGTTTGAATTACATAATCCAATATCGAAATATAAAATTTTAAAGCCCTAATTACATAATCTAAACATAAATTTTAAGACCCAAATTACATAATTTAATTCGAAACAAAACATAATGTCTAAATAAAGTTTTTCTTTTTAATATTTTTTTAAAATATTTTTAATTAGTATAATTTACTTTAATATATAAAAATTAATGATTTAATTATTAATGAATCTTTAGTTGATTTTTTTATTGGTTAATGCACATACAATAGTGCATATCTAAACGGGTAAAATTCGAATTTTACCAACTCAAAAAACTAAATTTATAATTTTACAATGATTCTTAATTTTCTTTTTTACAATGAATCTCTAATTTTTTTTTAAAATTAATATTTGATGTTCAAGATTTAGAAATTATGTTATTTGATTTAGAAATATAATGAATATAAATGTATTTTATTTAAATAATAATTATATTTAAAATAAAAGAATAAAAAAAGGTTAGGAACCGGGTACCCGAAAGTAACCGGGTACCCGGATTTTTATAAAATTTTGACCCGGGCCCGACCCGAAAAATGATGGGCCGGGTACCCGACCCGAAACAAAAAAAAAATTCGAGAAAATACCCGATTTTTTGTGTTCGGGTAGTCGGGTCGGGTCATTCGGGTCGGGTATTTTTGAACATCCCTAGGTAAAATCATTTTTTTTCATGTATCTTTTGAAAAATTTTAAAAAAATGAATTTTTAATCCTAATTCATATTTTTATATCTTAAAAATATATCTTATCCTTAATTTTTTATACCCTAATCGTAACCCCTAACTTTGAAATTTAAACCCTAAACCTTCTAATTTAAAATGGAAGCAGGGACGGAGCCAGGATTTGAGGTTTAAAGGGGGCAAAACATAAATATTTAGAAGTAAGGGGTAAATTTATAGAAAAAACAATTTTTAAAAGAATTTAAATAAGGAGACAAAAATGAGAAAAAAATTCTTCGAGAGTGGGGGGCGATTGCCCCACCCAACTATAATGTGGCTCCGTCCCTGAAAGGAAGTATGAAAAAGAGGTATATAATTTTCACCCGAACTTGGTGATGAACAGAGAAGGAATGTTACTCCCAGTAGACTCCAATGAACTATTGGTAAGATATAACACTAACTTTTGAAATCTGCAGGTGAGTTACAAGTTGCTGCTTGATAACAGAACCTGAAAATGTCCAAAGCATGACACAAGTCTAAAAAGAAAGTGGATGTCATGAATTGGTGATTGATAAAAGAGACTGAAAATGATCCATAACCATGGCAGAACAAATAAAATGGTAAGTTCATTATAGATTAAATAACAAAATTTCAACAAAGACAGCATATATGATCCGTCAAATCGGTACATTAGGAGTATCTCCTATAACCACTCATCAAAGTGAACTGCAGCGATTTTGAGATGTCTTTTGGGATACTTGGGGAAAAAATCAGTACTCTTACCTCTGGTTCATATGGTCCTCTGGTAAACTGATTGAAACAGTCTGTAAGAGAAAAAGGGTTTTCATTTTCTTATCCTTTCATCTCAGCTTGTTCAAGAAGTGCCAAAGCGATACGGAAATATCCTTCGGGTTCCTACATAAGATAATGGGTCGAATGAAATAGAACTAAATTAATAGATTATTAAAATTATATGGGTTAATATTTTAAAATTAGAATAAAATAAAAATAAGTATAAAATATGAGGGTTAATTATATAATTATATCAATTGATATTAACTACCACATCATCGAGCATTAATTTACGATATTGGATCAATTTGTTATAATTTCTAAATCATGAGACGAGTTTGTAACTTATAATAGTCAAAAGATCCAAAAGATAATTGGAGCATAGTCAAGGGATTATTTATACAATTTACCCTAAATTAAATTATAATGATTGAGAAAAAATGGGGTTAATTTTGGGTAAATAAAAGGTTTTAGGATTAAATTGAAAAAAATTATATTTAAAATATTTTACTAAATTATAAAGATTAGAAAAAATTAGAGTTAATTTTGAGTAAATTAAGATTTTAGGACTAAATAAAAATTTGATGGACTTAAAGTATAATTTATCTTTTTTTTAATAAAGGAAAACTTATTAGATGAAACAAAACATCATATCATACATGATAATATGACATCAATTAATAAAATTTATATTTTATTTTTTTACAATGAATCTTATAAGTTAAAACTATAAATTATATAATGAATTAAATTTATATGGTAAATTTTCTTAATAAAGAGATACACAATGCACTATGATTTTTCTTATTTTTTTAACGATAATTAAATATAAAAGATAATAGAGTTGCAATTTAAAATTTATAAGATAAAATTTTTAATATATATAATAACATGACATAAAATATGTACATTAAGAGTGAATTCTGTTATTAAGTTTAAAAACGAGAAACTATATCATGAATTATTTTTGTTACGTGGGATTAATCGATTAATTATAAATTAAATTTAAAAAATTATCAAATGTTGTTTGATAGATAAAATAAAAAATTACGAACAGGGGTTGGTCCAAGTGGTAAGCAGCTTGGTTCCGCTTAAGCAAGTCTCAGATTCGAGACGTTGTGTACGCAGAAAATCCCTGCCGGGAGACTCACCCACCAAAACTAGGTGTGCGACCCGTTGGTAATGAAACCAATGTGTTTCAGTTCATTCAAGCTCACCAGGTCTGTTATATTTTATCTATGTGATGTTTAAGTTTCTTTCTTTCGTTCTTGTATGTACTGAAACTTAGTTTGGATTGATTTAGCTTGAAGGCCGATATAAAGACGCCTTTGATACTGGTTTGAGGATAGCTTTTGTTTTTTACTTTCTATTCGTTTTATTAAGATTACTGTGATTTCCTCACCCTTTCCACGGTGATGATTTGGAATGAACGAGTGTGAAGGATTCTCACTATGCAGATCAAAATCTCATCAGCTAGCAGACAATTCTGAAAATGAAATAAAAGACTCTTGTAATCACTACACTTTGTCTTGAATAAAAACTTAATCAACTAGCTCCACAAGACACCTATAATCTAAACTTGCAAAAACTGTTGCTGGATATTGCAAAGTTTCCCCCTTTCTGTCCTTCCTAGTTGCAGTTTCGGTATCTTAGGCTGTGCCGTTGCTCATACAACCAATATTTTCTATATAGAACGTTGGAAAGAAGATCTTCCAAAATCCTGGGTCATTTGGCACTTCTTGTGAAAGTGTTTGGTTGGAATTAAAATGACGACTTATGTTCTCCTTAACAACTCATATTAGAACGTTGGAAGGCTCTTGGTTTGGGAGATAAGATCACTGGTAAAGTTTATAAAACCTGTTTACCTTCTCTTATTTACACGCATATCTAATATCATAAATTTTAGTTTATTGATAAGATACAACTGCTTTATCTCCTTTCGCGAATTAACAATATCATGGTGGTACTTTACGGTTTACGATTTTCGATTTTGTTCTTGAAATCAGAATGCATAAAAGCTGACTTGGAAAACTGAAATGAAAAATACTGATCAGTCTTTTGTTTCATTCTCAATAAATCCAAGGCCTTGATCCTAAAATGAAATTTAGTTGTAGTTGAATTGTTTGTTTTCTATGGGGAGGTCTGATAGGAGTTATACTTGATACTTGCTTGACAGGTTTCCTAAGAAAACTTGTTGATAAGAAGCAGCATATGGAGGCAATTAGATTAATTTACGCTTTTGAACAGGTTAACGAGTTCCCTCCGGTCCCTGTGTTGAAAGATTTCTTGAATCATTCTAAGGCTGAAGTTAGTAAAATATTAAAAAAGGGCAAAATGGCCCCTAAAGCACAGGTTTATATCTACCTTTCTATTTGAATGTCTGCTATGTCGTTTAACATTTAGCCATCTATAACATGTGAAAAATTAATCGACAGAATGAGGCAAGCACCAAAAGAATAGCTGATCTGAGGGCAGTTGTCAAATGCATTGAAGATCATAAACTTGAATCTGAGTACCAACCTCACAACCTTATGATCCTTAAGAATTTAATTGCCTCTCATGAAAATGCAAGTGGAAGAAGTCTTACCTCCCCAGAAGCTAACCCTGCCCTTTTCACTGCCCCTATGAGTGATACCTCAGCACAGCAACAAGGTGGTATTAAGCGACCACGAGAGTCCGTAGCTACTGAAATTTCTGGAAATGCCCCTGTTGGTGCCACGGCCAATGTTTCCTCAAAGAGTATGTCTCCTAAAGATCTGAAAGGGTCAAAAATAAGGTAAGCATTCTTTAAAATGACAGCTGGATCCATTTTTTTGTATAGGTTCCTACCTAGCCCTTGTAATTCTTTATAATGCAAGTGTTTTTGTTTAGTGTTGGGAAATTACAACGTGTTCACTATGTTGTGAATTTGTTGGCTATTGTTCATTAGGCCCTTAATTTTTTCCATTTCACATCTTGACTCTTGAGGAATGGATATTAGGCCCAAGTTTAGTGATCACCAAACACAGTGATTTCAGCAATACAAGCATTTTGACTTTCCAGACATTTATTCCAGTTAACCATGTTATTCTTGTGTCCCTGATCATTGTTCTTAATATTCTTTGTTTCATTCACATTTGTCCTGTTTAAAATCTTGTGACTTTGTATGCCTTTTCTGTTTGTTTATAAATGAATCCCCTTACCGATTAGGATCTCTTATTTTCAGTTTACATATTCATTACTTTCTGAGCGTAAATTAGTGTCGTTACATGGTGAAATTCAACAAAAGTGCCGCAGACACATGAAGTGCAGCACCTTTGCTTAAAGTGCTCACGCGTAGGCTAGCAGTGTCTTAAGAGGCAGAAATTCATTTTCAAATGTTCTCGTCATTAGCGCTCTGCATGGTATTAAGGATGGGAATTAGTGATGATAAAAATAATTGTTAATCACTAATTCACTACTAATGAAAGATTGATTCTAAATTGACAACCTGTCCCATTGTAGAGCAGATGGAGGAACTAAATCCTAAGCAGTTGCAACAGCAAGATAGTGTGAAACAAAACGATGCCACCACTGTATCCTCCGCCGTTACTTCCCCAATTTTCCCTGCATCAGGGTCCCTTTCCTCAACTAATCCTTCCACGCCCAAACAACAGAAGAATGGAAGTATCCTCAGACAACTTTCTCTCTATTGCATAGTAGTTTGGATGGCTTTCCCTTTCAGATCTGCATGCAACCCCCAGTCATAAGCCTGTTACAGATTAGAAAGCTCTTGGAAGACCAGGTAATCAAGTTGGCAATTAATCTAGACAGTAGGCAAACTGACCAACTCCTTGTAGTATCTCTAATTGGTGACCCTTGGTTCATTTTGTAGTAAACTTTCTGAAGCAAAATGTTCTTGAATGGTGTTGCTTTCAATTAAATATATAATCTAGGTCTCAACATCTATTACCAATTAGTTTTAGGTTGGATGCTTAACATAGTTCTTGAACTTTTACTCATGAGTCATGACATTTACTTTGCATTTTGACATTTTCACTTGTGATATAAGATAATGGCAAGTAAATAAATCTCACAATAAAAGAGACGAGGTTTGTGGAATCCATTTGGTATCGAACCCTAGTCTCTAGTATCGACTCGTACGGTATCAATGTGTGTGTCTAGGTAGCTAATATATGTTTGTACCTCTGCAAAGATACTTTAAGCGAGATATGAAGAAAGCACTGTCAAAGAACTCATCTTGTTGAAGGTAAGAAAAAGAGTGTGTTTTATATATACATGTGTTTACTTGGCTCAAGGCTATTTGGTGTTAGAAGTTGAAGAGTTGCCTTCATTTTTTTTTATCGAATTCTGCACTTCCTTTACAAGATTCTACATATAATATTAGCTATGATTTATGAAATAGAAATGAACTAATAACGATAAACCAGAAAGAATTTAGTCTTACTTGGGTGTCCTTGAGTAAACATCTTCATCTTTGGGTAAATTTCCACCGTTACAGTTTGTAAGGATGGGAATCTAATGCTATAATTCCCTGGTAGGGCTGTAACCGATTTGTTTATTTATTAAACGAACGAATATGAATAAGAATTTCTATTTCTTTAATTAAAAGAACGAAAACGAACAAAGGGTTTGTTTGTTCATTTATGTTTGTGAACGTTCGGTAATCTGTTTATTTAGGTTCATTTTAGATTTATTCACGTGTCCATTTGTATTTATTATTTTTCATATATATGTTTATTCGTTTATGTTTATTTAAATTTATTCATATATCTGTTTATGTTCGTTCTTTTGTGTTTGTTTACGTTCGTTTATCATTTTAACGAACGGACATAAACAAACTACATCCCTCGACAAATGAACATAACAAGAAATTAAAAAAATTGCGTCTCCACTGTTGTACTCTCCAATTATCCAACATTTCACCCCATTCATCTAAACCATTGTGGTGTCTAACTCAAGTTGCAACACTTTGGGAGCTTCACTCTCTGCAAACAAACTCCTGTCAAACCATCCTATAACAATCTTGTATCTTTCCATCTTCCTCAAGAACTCGTCTTCCTTCGGCATAATCCGGGCATCCGGAATAGATACATCTAATGCAAACAAAGAAGATATGTTCTTCAACTCTGCAGGTTGAGCATCGCCTTCAACGCCCCATGGATGGAAACTATAGCCAACAAGTAGTTCTTTAACTTTGCTATGACACTTTCCAGGATGATTCCATGTCCAATAGGCAATAGCTTTAGTTGGGTCAATTCTGCTCACCCTTGAAGCTCAGGACATCTCAACGCAAAGCTTATTCAACAATGTGCATTTGCATAAACGTAAAGCTTGAAGGTCCGTTAATGGAAGATAAGAAATAAGTATATAGTCTTATTTAAAACGTTGATACAATTTCTATGAATACTTTTTGTCTTGATACGGTCATATTTCAAATTTCCAATAAAAAAAAACACTAAAAGTTAGACCATATATTATCGCCTCTTTTCAGTTTTCTTACTTGCCTTTGTTTTAAATTCTCAACGTCTTTTCAAATACCCTTTACTTTAAGGGTAACTATATTTAAAATACCTTATTTATGTCCGCGTTTTTATTTTAGTATTTAATTCTTTTAATAAAATATTACAAAATGGTGTGTTTTTAAATTAATACAATCGTCGTTAAAGTTAACGGACATAATGATGTGATATTTTTATTATTTTTTTTCTTCTAGTCAGCGATCTATATGATATTATATGTATTTTTTTTAATCATTAAGGTGGTGACATATGTTACTATCTTATTAAACGTAAAAACACTAAATTCTGATATTTTGTGATTGGGGAGAATCAAACTCATGACCTATAAAACCAAAAATCACAGTAAAACTATTAAGCTAACTAATTCTATTTATACATTTTCAATTATATATATATATATATATATATATATATATATTTAACTTATCCAATATTTCCGCAACAAATAAAAAAAAGAGTTTGCACATATTAGGATTTGAATCTACATGCAAGAACAAAGGCTAAACCACAGGCTGATAAACTCTAATTAATATATTTTCATTATATATATACATAATTTATACAATATTTCCACAATAACTCCTAAATATAAGCATGAGACAACGACGTGGGGTTTGTGCTAGCTGACCCTCGATCCTCTCTGCACTGTCCCCTCAGTTCTAATATTTATTTTTTCATTAATTTGCTGATTAAGTTCCAGTTTTCTGACACTCGTGCTCTCATTTTCAGGATGGAAGAATCGATTATGGCGAATTTGTTGCGATGATGCAAAAAGGCAATGCAGGCATCGGTAGACGAACCATGAGAAACACTCTGAATATAAGCATGAGAGATGCCCCAGGTGCTCTATAATTTCCAGCCACGCACATCATGTAGGGGTGAGCAAGATCGGGTACCCGTCCAATTTGAATAGTATTGATCCCGGTCCCAGTAATCACCGATTCCTAAAAATTAGAATCAGTCCCGGTCCCGGTCATACCGAGTCTTAAATTTTAAGAACCGGTCCCGTTACTGGTGGGTACCGGTTCCAATACCGGGTGCTCGGTCAATTAATTTATTCTTAAAATAATTTGAGTAATTGGAGCAAAAAATATTTCAACCATCAATAATAATATTAAATAATAAAATTAGAATATTGTAGACTTAAAATTAAAGTTTTGAAACTAGTCATACTCATAATATTCATACATAAAGAGAAAGTTTAATAAGAAAAATAAATAAAAGAAAATCAATACCCGATATTTGGTATTGGTCCCGGTACTACTGGGTACCCACCGGGTACCGGATCCAAAAAATCAAGATCAAGTTACGATCCCGGTTATGACCGGGACTTAAATTTTGGATCCAGTCCCGGTCCTACCAGAACCAATACCAGATAAAAATTCACCGAATCTTATCAGATTCGAGACCGAGACCGAATAATCGGGTATTTTGCTCACTACTAGCATCATGTACAGGTATCTTCTGGCTAGCTTCTTTTATATATATATATACGTGGGGATAGTTGAACCACAAGTAAAATAAAACAATTGCGTTAAGAGTTTGTTTAGGTTAAAAAACACTTCAATATTCTAAATTGGGAATGTAACACTTCGATCATATCGGATCTAAAATATTATATTTGAGTTATCTTTAATCCGATTATTAATTTGTTCGAAATTATAACTTTAAGTTTAGCAAAAAATTCAAAAAAATATTTTGATACACAAGATTTAGTTTATACAAACCCTTTTAACTTTTGTTTTTTTTATTTATTGTGAGAATATTGTATAAGTTAAATACATACGATTGAAAAGAAATTTCATAGAGTTGGTTGGCTTAGTGGTTTGATTGTGGTTTTAGGCTTTATAGGGCATGAGTTCAATTCTTTTCAACCCCAAAACATTAAATTTGGTGTTTTTGAGTTTAATGGACACGTGACATATGTCACAACCTTATTGGTTGAAAAAATATAATAATAATATTACATGGATCTTTGTTAATTTTTTATGGTGAGGATATAATTTAACAACATAATGTTAGGTATTATTTTATCAAAAAAATAACTGAAATATTAAAATAAGAATGCGGACATAGGTCATGTACTAAAATTATAGTTATCCCTTACCTTAGAAAGAACAAAAAAAATATAATTATATTAAAAATGTCAAACTAAATTTAAAAAATAGGTCAATTTTAGGATTAAATTATTTTTAAAATAAAAATTTATTAGATTAAATTGAAAAAATATAATTATATTTAATTATAAATTAAATTATAAAAATTAAAAATAAGTTGTGGTTTATTTCAGATTAAAAAAAATTAAAACTAAATTAACAAAAATATAATTATGTTAAAAATATTTGACTAAATTATAAAAACTATAAAGAAATTGAGGTCGACTTCAGGTTAGATAAAGATTTTTATGAATATAATAAACAAAAATTTCATCATATTATAATATTCAACTAAATTATAAACATAAGAAAGAAATTACGGTTAATTTTGGGTTAAATAAAAAAATTTAAGACTTAATTGAAAAAAATAAAATTCTATTTAAAATATTAAATTAAATGGTAAACTACATAAATGGTTCTCTGATTTTGTTCTAATTATCTTTTGCATCCCTTAACTATCATAAGTTATAAATTGGTCTCAAGACTTAAAAATTATAACAAATTGATCAATATTGTTAAAAAATTAACAGTTGATAACATGACAATTAATATAAATCGATATAATTACATAATTATCTCTCAAGTTTCATACTTATTTTTATTTGACCTTAATTCTAAAAAATTAATTTATATAATTTTAATAATCTATTAATTTAGTCCTATTTTACCTAACCCCTTTTTTTATCTTATGCAGGAACCAGAAGGATACTTTCGTATCGCTTTGACACTTCTCGAACAAGCTGAGATCAAAGGGTAAGGAACTAGAAACTTGAATTCAATCATATAAAACAAAAACAAATAGAAAAATTCTACAACGGACGTCGAACATTACTGGACATAACCAATGGTTTACATTGTTGAACATTATTAAATTAATTAATAAAAATTAAAAATCTTAAAGACTTAATATGTAATTAATAAAAGAGTGATACTCAATATATAATTAATAAATTGTGTGTTGAGTCTTCAAAATTTTTAATCTTTATTAATTAATTTAACAATGTTCAACAGTATTCAGCGTTAGTAATATTTAACAGTGTTCGACGCCCGTTATAGACTCGTTCAAACAAATAACAAGAATTACCTCCCCGTTTCCTGTGTTCACTTGAGAGGAAACTTGGTGGTGAACAGAGAAGGGTTGTTGCTCCTATCAGACTTCAAAGAACTATTGCTAAGATATAACACTAACTTTTGAAATCTGCAGGTGAGGTGAGTTACAAGTTGTTGCTTGATAACAGAACCTGAAAATGTCTAATAACATGACACAAGTCTAAAATGAAAGTGGATGTCTTGAACTGGTGATTGATAAAAGAGACTAAATTTATCCATAACCAAGGCAGAACAAATAAAATGGTGAGTTCAATATGGATTAGATAACTAAATTTAAACAAAGACTGGGGCTGAGTCTTTGATAGAGTTGAGTCAAAAAATTTTGAGTTATTCGAGTTTACGAGTTAGATTTTACCATTCAAATTTTATTTGATTTTTTTCGTTCGATTCGATTTTAAAAAATTCGAATCGAATTTTCGAGTTCTTATAAAAATTTAATTTTAATTATTTATCATGTTATAGTAGAATTTAATTTCAACTTAAACGACTTTCTCTAATCATACAAGATATGTATGTATATATTTCTTCATATGTGATAATCTTTCTTTATATTTTCATCTATCAATATATATCATAAAATATTGAGAGATTCATCTCAAACTTAAAAATAAATTCTTTAATTACTAAAATTTTTGAGTTAATCAAATTTCTGTTTTACAACTCAAACTTTATTTGAATTTTTTTAGTTGAGTCAAGCATATAAAATTTCGAGTCGAGTTATTCGATTTTTCCGAATAAAATTGAGTATATAAAATTTCAAGTCAAGTTATTCGGGGGGGTTTAGTCGAATCGAGTTTTCGTGACATGAGAACGATATATAATTAGAAAACAAAAAGTGCAATGCAACTCAAGTGTGACAAAATCCTATACATATGTATTAAAGTATCAACCCTAACACTGGGATACAAATCGGTAAATTAGGAGTATATCCTCTAACCACTCACCAAAGAGAACTGCAGCGATTTTGAGCTGTCTTTTGGGATACTTGGGAAAAAATCAGTACTCTTACCTCTGGTTCATATGGTCCTCTGGTAAACTGATTGAAACAGTCTGTAAGAGGAAGGGTTTCCATTTTCTTATCCTTTCATCTCAGCTTGTTCGAAAAGTGTCAAAATAGTTCTTGTATAAGATAAAAAAGGTTGGATGAAATAAGAATAAACTGATAGATTATTAAAATTATATAGGTTGATTTTTTAGAATTAGGGTCAAATAAAAATAAGTGTAGAATATGAGAATTAATTATATAATTATATCAATTTATATTAACTGCCACCTCATCGAGCATTAATTTTTTAACGATATTGAATTAATTTATTATAATTTTTAAGTCGTGAGACGAGTTTGTAACTTACAATAGTCAAAAGATCCAAAAGATAATTGGAGCATAGTCAAGGGATTATTTATATAATTTATCCTAAATTAAATTATAATGATTGAGAAAAAAATGGGGTTAATTTTGGGTAAATAAAAGGTTTTAGGATTAAATTGAAAAAAAATAATTATATTTAAAATATTTTACTGAATTATAAAGATTAGAAAAAAATAGTTAATTTTGAGTAAATTAAGATTTTAGGACTAAATAAAAATTTGATGGATTTAAAGTATAATTTTTCTTTTTCTTTTTGTTGATAAAGGAAAATTTATTAGACGGACCAAATATCATATCATATATGATATCCATCAATAAAATTCACATTTTAACTTTAAGATAAATCTTATAGGTTGAGATTAAATTATATAATGAATCGAATCTATTGATAAATTTTTTTTTTTTTTTTGATGTAAAAAGGAATGCATCTACGAGCCTCGCTAAAAACCTCCCTAAACCTAATTGGAGGAAAAGAGTACTCATAGCTAGGGGTGTTAAAAAATACCCGACCCGAATGACCCAACCCGACTACCCGACTACCCGAACACAAAAAATCGGGTATTTTCTCGAATTTTTTTTTTGTTTCGGGTCGGGTACCCGGCCCGTCATTTTCCGGGTCGGGCCCGGGTCAAAATTTTATAAAAATCCGGGTACCCGGTTACTTTTGGGTACCCGGTTCCTAACCTTTTTTTATTCTTTTATTTTAAATATAATTATTATTTAAATAAAATACATTTATATTTATTATATTTCTAAATCAAATAACATAATTTTTAAATCTTGAACATCAAATATTAATTTTAAAAAAAAATTAGAGATTCATTGTAAAAAAGAAAATTAAGAATCATTGTAAAATTATAAATTTAATTTTTTGAGTTGGTAAAATTCGAATTTTACCCGTTTAGATATGCACTATTTTGTATGTGCATTAACCAATAAAAAAATCAACTAAAGATTCATTAATAATTAAATCATTAATTTTTATATATTAAAGTAAATTATACTAATTAAAAATATTTTAAAAAAATATTAAAAAGAAAAACTTTATTTAGACGTTATGTTTTGTTTCGAATTAAATTATGTAATTTGGGTCTTAAAATTTATGTTTAGATTATGTAATTAGGGCTTTAAAATATTATATTTCGATATTGGATTATGTAATTCAAACTTTTATTTTTATTTATATTTTTTTTAAGATTAAATTTAAGATTTATAAAAATAAAAAATCGGGTACCCGATTACCCGAATTTTCGGGTACCCGGGTATTCGGGTACCCGAAGTACCGGGTACCCGGAAAATTCGGGTCGGGACACGGGCCGATTATTTTACTACCCGAAGGTCCGGGTACCCGGTACTTCGGGTACCCGAATACCCGGGTACCCGGATTTGAACACCCCTACTCATAGCAACATTATACAAACTTAATCAAATACTTAAAACCCACAAACATCACGCCACACCTGCGGACCTACCCCGATCAAGTAAAATCCGAATTGCATTAGGTGGTTCCAAAAACACCCGCACCAAATCTTGAGTATTTCGCATGATCATAGCCAACATGTCTGCTACACCATTAGTCTATCTTCTCGCATGCACAATCTTAATGTCCCTCAAACGACTCATTCGCAATCCATTGAATTTTACCATTCTTAGTTGTCTCTGAACCCCGCGACATAACGGACGGATCCAAACTTGCTTGCTTTGTAGATAGTTCATTTGTGATTGTATTTATCCATTGCGTAACTTTCACCGCTTGGTGTTTCTCATCAATCTTTTTTGTCTTCTCGTTCTTGCGAGACAAAGGGCTTGGAGTAGCGCCACTACGAGCACTTGTTTTGCTTATTTTGTGAATCAAACCCAACGCTGGCTTTCCAGTATTATCTTTGAAGACTCATTTCTGATTTTCATCCGCAATACGAATAATCGTATGCTTGTCTATAGGCAACTTAGAGGGAACAACCTGCACCGTGCTTTGTGCCCCATTACCAATACTGGCTACATGCAGACATTTAACCCATTCATGCTCATCACATGCCTTAGGAGCGTCAATCCCCGCTTCTATGATCATCTCATCCGCATTCATTTGCGACCCAGAAGAGGAACAACATTAGATTGACCTGCTATATCCGTGATGATTTGAACCTGCTGTGCACCCTTGTCCACCGATGGCTCATGAACACCACAACCTCTTTACCTTTCATTACCCGCTTTGAATTAGGACCATGATCAACCCTAGAAATCGGGGCTTGTCGATCCATTCCGTTGGAGTTTGCTCTTCCGCCGTCGTATTTTCATTATCTATTCCAATATTCAACACGTCAAACCGTGAACCCGTCAACTTAGCAGCCCTCGAATCAGAAGAGTTTTGTCCCTTAGCAATTCGCTGGGTTCCTCGACGTCGTTTTTCCACCTGCATCCACGGCCCATACATCTCAGCAGCTTTTGGTGTTGGTTCCACAATTTTGGGTTGTACCGTTTGCTTCTGAACTTCCGCACATAATTCTTTAGTATGTCCGTACTTCCCACACCCAAAACAAATCGATGGCAAACCTTCATATTCTATCCGTTGGAACCTACCATCAATTATCAACCCAGGTAGTAGCGGCTGGTCTAGTCTCACCACAACCGCAAGCCGTGCAAACCTCCCTCGACGACCCTCTACCGTGTTAAAATCAACCCAAACAACCTCTCCAACTAGTCCTGCAATTGCATTAAACAAATATTTCGAGTAATAGCGATAGGGTAAGCCAGGAAGTCTTACCCATGCCAAAATCTGTTTAGGATGATCCTCAGTTGTTGAAAACTCCCTCGACCAGGGCTGGACAGTCAAGTAGCTTCCGTAAATCATCCATGGACCACCGAAAATTACCTTGTCATAGTCCGTATCAAGGTTAAACTTGATCAAGTAATATTCATTGTCTAGATCAATGATCGAGAAATCTCCCATCGGATTCCATAGTGCCTGCACTTTATTCTTCAAAGCCCTGAGTCCAATCGAGCGCCCTAGGAGTCTTACTATCATCGCTTTTGCCAACTTTGCATCAATCTGCTTATGAACCCTATCGGAAAACCGAATCTCAGGCACCGGACCATCTCTACTGATAACAATATCGTCATTGGCTAATTCCACTTCCAACGACTTCAGGAAATTATCCTCCTTATTACTTTCAACGGAACGCATCACAACATCTCGAAAAGAAACCCTTTCCTAAGGTTGATAGGTTCTTGCCCGCTTTCCGGCCCAGGCGCCACGACCGGCGGTAACATAACATCACCATCCATAGATACCTTTCTTATCTAACCTAGACGTCGAAGATTCTCAAGTCTGAGTGCTTGACGACGGTAGAGCAGCTATTGATAATTTTTTTTAATAAAGAGATACGCAATGCATTATGATTTTTTAATATTTATTTAACGATAATTAAAAATAAAAGATAATCGAGTTGTAATTTAAAATCTATAAGATAAAATTTTAAATATATATAATAACGTGATATAAAATATGTACATTAAGAGTGAATAGTGTTATTAAATTTAAAAACAAAAATTATATCATCAATCATCTTTATGTGGTTGGATTAATTGATCGATTATAAATTAAATTTTAAAAAAATATCAAATGTGATTTGATAAATAAAATAAAATTTTAATAAAAGATGAAAACGACTCCTAAGAACGTCTAGCCTCTTTTCGGTTGTCTTCGCCCTTTGTCTTCAACCTCCTATCTCATTCATTTTAAATTCTCAGCATCTTTGCTAATACCCTTTGACCTCAAGAAAGAAAGAAAAAAACATACAAAATTAAATAAATAATAAAATAGTTTGGTTTGGTTGTGTAGGAATCTAGTAGGTCTAGCCGGTTTGGTGGAAGGGATGACGACATTACCAGCAACTCCTAATCTCTCTATAATTTCACGCTTAAATGTCTATAACCCCCACCATCTTCTCCTATCTTTCATTTTTGCAACTCTCGTTTTGTTCTCATTCCTCCCACGAGACCCCTCTCGATCATGGCCTCAGTAACTCAACCTTCGTCTTCTTCCTCTCAGGTAATTAATTACACACACAGCTTTCTTTTCGTTTCTATATATTAAAACAGAAGGAAACCTGGGTTTTATTTTTTGTGTTGATTTTTATCTGAAAAGGGGGAAGTTGATTGGAAAAGATTCTTTTCTTGGACAGAAAAATTAATGGGTTTTATGTTTATTTTACCAGGCAATCTCGCCCGAGGATGTTGGTAATGAAACCAATGTGTTTCAGTTAATTCAAGCTCACCAGGTCTATTATATTTTATCTATGTGATGTTTGACTTTCTTTCTTGTATGTACTGAAACTTGGTCATTCCATGTTCAGGAGAAGGCTGCTAGGCTTTCTCCAGTGGAGGAAATCCGTACTGTGCTTGATCAGAGCACGCGCGGCGTGCTTTCAACTTTTTCACAGGTATGTCATCGTATTACTAGTTGATTTGATCATTTACAAATTACAATTGGGGTTGATTTAGCATGAACTATGAAGGCTGATAAAAAGACGCCTTTGATACTTGTTTGATGATAGCTTTTGTTTTTTTTACTTTCTATTCGTTTTATTAAGATTACTGTGATTTCCTCACCCTTTCCACGGTGATGATTTGGAATGAACAAGTGTGAAGGATTCTCACTATGCAGATCAAAATCTCATCAGCTAGCAGACAATTCTGAAAATGAATAAAAGACTCTTGTAATCACTACACTTTGTATTGAATAAAGACTTAATCAACTAGCTCCACAAGACAACTATAATCCAAACTTGCACAAACTGTTGCTGAATATTGCAAAGGTTCCCCCTTTCTGTCCTTCCTAGTTGCAGTTTCGGTATCTTAGGTTGTGCCGTTGCTCATACAACCAATATTTTCTATATAGAACGTTGGAAAGAAGATCTTCCAAAATCCAGGGTCATTTGGCACTTCTTGTGAAAGTGTTTGGATGGAATTAAAATGACGACTTATGTTCTCCTTAACAACTCATATTAGGAACATTTTTCTTGTTATCCAGCTCATTTTTACTCATTTTCTGCACACAGAAGCATGAGGGATATCCATCCGGGTCGATGGTTGACTTTGTATGTGATGCTGATGGATCTCCAATATTAGCAGTCAGCAGCCTGGCCCTTCATACTAAGGTTCTCTCTTGGATTTTAACTATGTTAAATCATGTTATTTAAGGTTATAAATTGATATTCTCATGTTACTGTTTTTTTGACCAAATCATTGATGGCAGCCAGGAAATCTCTAAGATGTGCCTGTGTGCATCTAATTAGAATTAGTTAGTTGTGTTCTTGTCGCCATTCTTTTTTAGTTCTACCGTAGGATCTTGCTTTCCCTTTTGCCCTGGTCAAAGAGTTTTGTTCTTTTTTACCTGATAATTATTACGAAAATTGCTGTCACAGGACTTAGTGGCCAATGGCAAATGTTCATTGCTTGTTGCTAGAGATCCTGATGACAGGACTGATTTAGTGATCACTCTGCATGGTGATGCTATTGCTGTAAGTTGTTTGTAATTTCCATTTTCCATTTACACATCCTAATGGTTTTATGTTCTGAAGTATTTAAGATGATGCATTGGTCAACTATATAGGTTTCTGAAAAAGATCAAGCAGCTGTTCGAACTGCTTATTTGGCTAAACATCCCAATGCATTATGGGTATGTTTGTCTCTCATATCCCCTGCATGTCTTATGCCCCTTTAGATAAATTTTGTCACTAATCTGTTTATATAGAGAACTCAGCATTTGCTTTCCATTCTGAAGGTTGACTTTGGCGACTTCCAATTTATGCGCATCGAACCAAAAGTTGTGAGATATGTATCAGGTGTTGCGACAACTTTGCTGGGATCAGGAGGTCTGTGCTCCAATTACTTTTATGCATCACGTCCTAATTTCATTTTCCAAGCGAGTCATATTCCATTTAATACAAGGGACTATTGGTCCTTTTTCTGCTCCCTTCCACCCATTTGGTTTATTGTTTTCAGCAACTCTTATGGATTTGCTTGTCGTGTCATCCTTTTCTTGGAACAATATTTTCTTGCTATTTACCTTGTCATTTCATATTTTTATATGATTAGAGTTCTGCAAAGAGGAGTACCAGAATTCAAAAGCCGATCCAATAGCTCAATTCTCTAAGCCTGTTGCGGTATTTTTGGCTGTTCATTTTCTTTTGTACAGCATTTCTTTTTCATGAGAACTTCCTTTTTTGTCCTTATTAATGTCAGTGTCTCGTTTCAGTCTCACATGAATAAGGATCATGCTGAAGATACAAAAGTTATTGTGCAATTTTCAACATCCATCCCGGTAATTAGGCATTTAATTGTATTTTCTGTAGGAATTTAATTGCATAGACAAGCCTGTTAACTCTTGCTGGTTATGTAGTAAAATTGTAGGACATGCCTCAGTAGCTTATTCTTTTCCCACTGTTCAGATCCAAGTAAGAGAAATCAAAAAGTGTCTTAGTTTACGCTTATAGTTTAATAATAATCTGGGTAAATTTATTAGTCTCTTAGTTCAGGTAAAGCATGTTTACTCAAATCTGTTGAATGCTTCTTCAACCAGAGCACATTAGTGTTCTAATAATCTTGAAAATCTAGAAAAAACGAATCGTATTTCTAGAAGATCCAATGTTATAACTCAGCTAGTCTCCCATTCAATGTAATGATTTACTTTTTTTATTGAAATTTTCACATTGAAGACCTATTGATAGGGAATTTAGCATATCTTGTTATTGATTCTTTCCTTTTCCTACCTGATTTGTATCTTTCTCCAGGTGGACTCAGCTTACATGCTGGATTTGGATAGTCTTGGATTCAATGTCAAGGTAACCTTTTCCATTACTTTTGAACTTAACTAATATCGAAAATTCCAATCATTATTGCCATGTGAGTTGCGAATCAGTCCTTACTGTATTCAAATTCTTGGTACATGAAACCTTTTTACCTCTTTTTTCTGGCAGGCTAGTTATCAAGGAAATACTTTCAAGCTACGAGTTACTTTTCCTAGACGTGCAGAAGAAAGAAAGTGAGCTTATCTTTATCTTACTCATCTTCTGTTAGTTATTCTTTTTTACATTTTATTTGAGGCATCTGTTCTGAGATTCTCATCTCGATTTTCTTTCTCGACAAAAAAATAAATTATACCATCTCTGAAAGACCTCTGCTGATATAAATGGGAGGGGAGGGCACATTGTTTTAGTCCAGTTACTTAAATAGAAATGCCATGATTGTATATTGATCTCGGTTCTTCTCCGACTGGCTAAGACTTATAGTTGGGTGGAACTCTTTGCGGTTTTTACCGTGTTACATGCATGTTTTATTGTTGTTCAATCGGCTTTTTATGTCTGTATTAGGGATGTGAAAACGCTTATAGTTGATATGCTCCATGCTGCTCGATCTCAAGCGAACTGACGTACCGTGACATAAGAGGTGAGAGTTTCTGATTCTTAAGTCTGTCTCATCTGCACTTTTGCCTTCACAGAGCAACAAATATAGACTTTAGTTTGTATAAACTGAACTGCAAATCTTATGATCGTCATTGCTCAGCTTCGGCATTATAAATTATATACCGGAAATGGTATCCAAAATCGAAGACCCTTACTCGTGCTTATCGAATTTGTTTTGCAGGATGTCATGTTACAGTGGCATTAAACATCTCCAGAATATAAACCAACATCTAGTTCCGAAATTCATCGCAATAAAGATAAAAATACAGAAAACAACCGGCCGGGATAATCGTCTTCTTGCACAGTATTATATATACCTCAGAAACTTTCATATCAAGTAATTGTCATTACAGTCAGTGATACCATTTAAAAGTTGAAACTGGGTTGTGATTTTATGTATATACCTTGCACTGTTATAATATTTTTTTTTGTTTAAAAACATTTGATCATAATTCTAAACAATAACTTTTAATATTTTGATATTATATTAATTTGCAGCCCTAGAGAAACAATGAAATAAACCATGAGGGTCTAATTAGATTTTTCATAGATTCTACATCATAATAATGTACCCATTACTTGATTTTCATATGCATTGTTTTAGGGACGGAGTTAGAATTTAAGGTTGAGGGAAAAACATAAATATTTAAAAATAGGGGTAAAATAAAAAAAATTAAATAAGGAAACAAAAACGAAAAAAAATCTTCGAAGGTAGAGGCAATTGTCTAATCCCATATAATTTCGACCGTTTCTTTGTCTTACTTTTTAGAATGGATAGTCTTTAGAATGGATAGTGATACGGATTTGGGATTAAATAGGTATAATATTTAAATATTATGATATTTTTATAATTAAATCAAATTAAAATAATATATAAATATTAAATTAAATTTATTATTATACAAATTTTATTAACTATAACGTAATTTTTATTAAAATTTTAATGAACAAAAGTACCCTATATAATTAATGGATTATCATTTGTAATTTACTTATTTTACATATCTTATTTTTCTTGGGGTGAGGTTGAGAGGTGAAATTGGTAATTTGCTTCGATTGTTTATTAAGGCAATTATCGATTTCAAGTTATTATTATTTTTTTAAATAAATCAATTATTTAATTAATTAATAAATCTTAAGGGTGTATTTTTTTTAATAGAATAAAAATCAACTAATTTTATCGAATTAAGAAATATTCAAAATTATAATAAAAATTTAGTAAATAAAACTAGAGTCGTGACTCATGAGATCATAAGAAGATCATACAATGAAAAGATAAGAGCCTAATCTTAAGACTCGAACCAAAAAAATATAAACATCATAAAAATCGATGATAATAGGTAAAACTATTAACAAACAACATAAAAAATCATATTATATTGAATGTACGTTAACAATAAGGATATTATCACAACTCATCCCGAATAAGAAACATTAGATATAATCGCATATTCAAATATAATTCAAGAGTCCGAGATAAAGAGATCAACGTCGTAATAAGAGTATCATCTTGATCCGTTGTGGCGATTTTAGATTTAACCCTAAGAAAATAAAAAAAAATACCAAATTATAAAAAATATCAAAAAATTAAATAAGATCATGTGACTAAAAACAAAATAATTTATTAAAAATTAGAAATAAAATAAAAAACGATAGATCTAAACGATTACTATTAAAAACAAGAGAACGCGAGGATTCCATAGAAACAAGAGAACGCGAGGATGAAGATCGAGAAATAGTTGTTTGGTAGTCTGTCATATTTTGGGTTTCTTCTCTCTGTGTTCAAGGAGAGATAAAGATATAGATCTGGGAGCGTGGCTCTGATACCAATCGTGGGAGAGATTGCTAGACAGAGGATATGATCGGAGTACTGTAACAGGTATGCTATGCCAAACAAGGCTTGATCACAGCCACAAAGGGACACTGCCTATTAGTTACAGCGTTTAACCAGTTCTCTATCCAACAATACTAGCATAACCAGTATTTACAGGTCTAAGTTTCCAAGGTTTCTGATGCAAACATGATCCATCAAAGATGGCAAGTTGCAGAGCATACGCCAGGAAAACTCACGGGAGACCTATCATTCTTTATTTTCTCGTTTGAACCAGAGAGAAGAGAGAAGTGGTTTAGAAGGCCATGGTATAGAAAACAAGCTATATATTTATTTCTCAAACTTCTCTTGATTTTACAAGCCATACTAAGTCTCCTTTTATAGACTAAGGAGACGGATACAGACAAACTACTTTAGATAGCTGTAAGGATAAGAATCTAAAAAGCCCGGATGCTAAATTAAACCCAAATCCAACAAAATTAGAAATAAAATAAAAAACGATAGATCTAAACTATTACTATTAAAATCAGTCATTATTAAAACTGACTTCAAGAAAAAAGAACGAAAGTTAAAAAAAGAGAAAGAGCAGCGCTGGAAAATCTAGAGAAACCCTTGAGTCATATCTTAATAATATATTTAGTTCATGAAATGTAGGATTATTTTTATAAATTTTTTAAGATATATAAAATTTTCAATTTATCCTTACAATATATTTTCAATTTATCAATTTATCCTTATCATATATATTTTTCTGATTCATTATTACTTTTTAACATGTTACAATTTCATTATTAATTAAAAATTCATAGAATTATTAAACTACAAATATTAAATACAAATTATAACCCTGCATTTCCTTGCAGTACAAAAAGAACAATTATTTTGATTCATAAAATTGGAACTTTTCAACTTCTATACACCAAACCACAGCAACAACCAGTAACCTTAACTGCAAAAACAAATACTCTCAAAAGATCAGAATTCAGAGCAGCTGCTGGCTGCTGCTGCCATGGCATCTTCAATCTGAATCACTCTCCATACTCCCCATGGCCTTCAAACCCCTCGGTCTCTACAGACAAAAAGAGGGAAGATGAACATTCTGCACAAGATATTTGAAAAACTGCAGAATAATAAGAAAAATCTAAAGAAAAGAGAAACCAAACCTTCTTAGAACTCTTCTTCTCCCTAACTTCATATCTTTCTTGGCACATATCAGTCAACCATGCCCCAGGGCTCACCAGCTGCAGAAATGGAACTCAAAATTCTAAGAAAATACTTTTCCACCAAGAGAAGAACATCAGCTGATGCTTGGAGCAAGCTACTGGATTACTTACAAGTAAGCTCCTTTGGATGATTTTGGCTCTCTTTTTAGGCCTTTGTGGGGGTTTACAACCTTTCATTGCCATGAAATCCTCTTCTTTTTCTTTGCTTGACAATGTGATATAAAGCTTTGGCCACACTGAAACTTTCTTGTCCTCTCTAATATTGCTGCTATCTACTGCAATCTTCCCATTCTCCTCCCCCAAACCTACTACTGTTGCTGATCCCCTTGTTGTGTAGTATCTGTCTTCCTTCTCTGGCGATGAAGCTTTCCGGTGTTCCGGTGTACTTGACCGGAGTATAGCTGCTTCGGAATTCCTACAAACCAAATGTACAAAAAAGAGTAAATTTCACATTTTTTTACCAGTTTGCTTTTCTTATCACAATGTTTGGCTGCTGAGAGAACAAAAGAAGTCATGAAACTGAAACGGTATAGACCAGACAAATCGAACCTTCCCTTCTCTGAGAAGCCAAACAGGGGATAATGAGGTCTGCAACATAATTTAGTCATTTTCTCGGAAAATCATTAGTCACTGGCAGATGGTTTCTGGGGGAAAAAGCAGCCATCTTCAGCTGATTTGGGGAGGAAAATAAAACAAAACCAATCTTTCCTTAACCCAAAGCTTCTCAGAAATCGGAGAAAAGGGTAACAAAAAAAATCCAATATGAAAGAGAAGAGTTGAAAACAAAGAAAATCTCATATCTTTCCAAACCATCAAAAGAAGCCATGAAAAACATGATTTAAAAAAAAATCCCAAAGATCGTTGATCTTCAAACCTGGTGAGACGATGATTATATTGAGAAAAAGGGGATGATTCCTTATCCAAAAGCCGAGAAGTGATTCCTCTACGAATTATAGCATTCGATTTATGGGAGATCTTCTGAGGGTCTTTAACTCGAACACATCTTAGCCTCTTTCTATTCCCCCACTGTAAAAATACCTCCGGCTCAATCGTTTTGCATGCTCTTTGGCTCCTCTCTTCGTTCTCCATCTCTGCCATTAAAACATAAACAAATAAAAAAAAATTCAGTTTTCAGTTCAGTTTTCGTACCCTTCAAAAAATCCATGTTGAAGAGAAAGAAATAAGGAAATTTAAAAGACCCAAAATCGATTTTTTGTTGAAGAAAGTAAAAACAACCAATTTGGGTGGTTTGTGCTGTGAAAATCAAAGAGATAATGAAAAGAAAATCTGGGTATTTGCAGTCTTTGTTTAAGAGAAAGGTAGGAGAAGAAACGTTATAATATTAAACAATTTTTCCAAGTTTTTTCAACTTTGATAGGATTCGGTTGCCCGACCTTAAGATCTAAGCAGATACAAACCTGAAAAACCAAATAAAAAATAAACCCATCACCAAGTAAGAACAAGGAAAAGATAATAATAATAATAAGAAGAAAACAGCAAGAGAAGAAGAAATCTTACAATGAAATACTATAAACCCAGATAAAAACAAAAAATGGGTTTTCCTCTTCTGTTATATTCCTAAATTATTACTGCATTTCTCTGCTATTTCTTTCTGAATTGAATTTGAGAAGGGTCTTCTTCTGTAGTTGGTGTTTCTCTTTCAATCTGATGTGTTTTCTCTCTGTGTAACCATTTTTCTTGTTGGTGATGAAGTGTGATTTCTTCTTCACTTTTCTCTTCCTCTGGTTTCTGAAAAGATTTTGGGATGAGAAGAAACAAAGACAACCAACAGGACAAGATATGGTGATGGTGTATATATTGATCATCCAGTGGGTTGCAGGCAAGGTGGGTGCCAATGGTTGAATTTGAATGGAGGTTGGGCTAAATTTTTGCCAAGGCCTTGATTGACCTTAAAAGAATTTCAATTGGGCTTATAAATTTAGATTTTTAGTGGTTTTTTAAGAATTATTAATAAAATTATTATTTAATTTTAAAGAAAATCCAAGGATTTTAAATTAGATTTATTGAGTTTGAGGGTTTTTTAGACAAATAAACATCATATTTTTGTTTAAAAGGTAAATTTAATATAATTTTATTTAATTTTTAAAATAATTTAATATTGATTTATAAAAAGTAAAAATAATTATTTATTGATTTATTTTATTTACAAATGAAGTGAGAAAATAATTATAATTTACCTTTTAATTTAGTCATAATTTAAGTTAGATGTTAGTTTAATTAAAACATATATTAATTATATAAAAAAAATGGTGAAAACGTTACAAATTTGGGACTTGAGTTAGTAGTTAGCCACCGGGTGAAAATAATAATGGGTAGATTTTTTATAATACAGAAATCGTTATTAATTTTTTTTTGAATTAGCTAATAGTGATTACAATAGTATCTTATTGGTATCGCTGGTGCTCGAACTCGTGACCTCTAGGAACAACAATCGTTCCTTTAACCACTTGGGTTAGAGGGCCCGTGCTATTAAATTTAAATGTATATTCTTTAACAAAGATTTAATAGTTTTTGTCGGTGGTTCAGTAAATGTAATAAAATTAATTAGTGTTTTATGATAAATTTAAGTAAATGAATTTTTTTGAATAAACTAATAGTGATTATAGTAATATCTGTTCTAGAATATATTTTTTATCATTTGACATTGATCACTCAATCACTCTATTGATATCGTTGGTGCTCGAATCCGTGACCTATAAGAATAATAATCGTTCCGTATTATAATGTATCATAAATTGTTTACGGTTTTATACGATGAGTACTCTCTTTTTATAATATATATTATGTGTATCGTTAATAATGTATAACAATATACGTCTCCTGTATTAAAAAGAAATTTTTTTAAATTTTTATTATAATTTAAATAATATCATGGGATTTGAAAATGTGATTTGAAATTCTACCTTAGAATTTAGTTCGTAGAATATGAGTTAGGTTTTCATTACCGGGAAGCAGGTTTGATGTTAGAAAAGTGTCATCTTAAGTCAACTGAAGGTGGGTAAAACTGCCGATTATATTGACTTCTTCCTCATTTCTTGGGATACTACTAATTTTCTAACATGGGGGAGTGTCTTAAATCATTACATTAAGATGAGATAAGAAATTAAATAATACTAAGTTAGTAATTTATATATTTATAATTAGGATAAATTAAAAAAATATTATTAAATTTATTTTTATCAGTACAATCTTAAAATATTTAATTTATATTAAAATTTTTGTCACTAAAATTTATACATAGAATGATTTTGTCACTCCACTTTTTATTGTCGTTATCATTTGATATTAAATTTCACATGTCACTTTGTCAATTGTATTGCTCCTATGATTTTAAATTCGTCCTCTATTTTACCAGAAAGTATCCTAAAGTCTACTAATCAATAATCAAACAAAAACTTTTATTTTCTCTCACAGCGATCTTCCTTCTCTATCATCGGGTAGAGTTTATTCTTATTATATTGCTTTTTGTTTCGTATTGGTGTAGCTTTCTACCATTCGTTGATAAATGGACATCGTTAAAAAGCTAACGAAAGAGTGATACAAAATGTTAGATATCTAGACGTTTAATGAGTAAATTAAACATTTTAAAACGTTAATAACCAAAAAAAAATTTAAAAATAAAATTCAGTGATAATTTATATAATTTATCTTTATAATTATTTAAAACCGATTAAATTGTATACCAATTAATTAAGTAACTGATCAAATTTTAAATCAACATTCATATGTTGACTCGAGGCATGGATGAATCATTAATAAGCATGATTGGACTTATTAGGTTGAATTTAAGCTTATTGGATTGAGAATTGTGTCCAATTTAGAGGGGAAATGATGTTTTTGAATAAAGGGTAAAGGAGGAAGGACTTGTAAGGTGATTAATGCCTTTTTGGAAAACAAGGCTGCACAAGCCTCCATAATAACCATTTCAGTTCATCGGGAACTTCTGAAAATTCAAAATTTATGGGATGGATGAATGGGTAGTCAGGATGAAGGCCAAATGAGTTTAGGCATAGACCTCTATAATTTCGGAAAACTTCGAGTTGGTAGACAAAGATCATCTCCTTGGTTTGGGAGTGGAATTTATTTTCAATGACCAATTTGTAAACCTCAGGAGGAAATTCAGGGTTTAGATTTGGAGGTATGTTGAAAGCAGTTTCTTTTGTTGACTTGGTTTTTCCTTTTGGTTTTGACCGAGGAGAAGCTGAAGAGCTGGATTGAATCATGTGGACTTTCTGGGCTTCTATTGGTCTGGTTAGAAAATCAGCTAGGGTGTTAGATTTCCTCAATATTTTGGTTTTAGTTACAGAAGGTATACTCCTGGTTTCTTCTAGCTATGAAAGACATGACAAATGCTTGTCTCCTTTGTCTTGTGGGACTCTTGTATTCACTTAGTTATTCCTCAATATTTTCTCCAATCTATAAATGTATTTTCCAATTTTTTTATGGGTGTTTATTGAGATAGTAGGATTGTGTATTTGATTAATTCGACCAGTGGTCGAACTGAATTAACCGAAATCGAATTAATCGAAAATTTTAAAATTTTAACAGTTAACCGAATCGAATTAATCAAACTAAAATTATTTTGGTCAATTAGCTGAATTAATCAAATTAACCGAAATTTATTATAAATTTCGGTTAAATTACATAATAGATCACTAAATTATGCTAAAATACTTTTTACTTACTAAACTTTTATTTTATACTAATTTAATACAAAATTTAGTGATCATTTTATAATATAAAAAATTTAATGAACATTTTATAATTTTTTAAAAGTTAAATGACTAAAAATAAATATATATATATATATAATAATTTCGGTTAATTCGGTTAAATAATCGATTTTTAATCGAATTAATCTATAATCGAATTTTCAAAAAATTAACCGTTAATCAAATTTAACAAAAATTAATCAAAATAATTTCAGTTCGGTCAGTTAACTCGATTAAAATCAAATAATATACACCCTATTGGATAGTCCTATAAAATAAAAGGAAAAGAGACGAACAAAGGTTACTCAACGAGTTTTTTTTGTTGGAGATTGAGAATATATATTAACGGAGTTAAAAATCAAAACCAAAGATAAAGTATGATATATTAATTTTTTAAGTGTATTTTTTTTTATAAATGCCACCGAAATTTTATTAAATCCATAGAAAAATTATCATTACATCGTAGTAAAATAAATGGATTAAACAATCCAAAAAATCTTACAACCCAAAAATAATGAAAAAAATTCTATGGAGATAAGCATACCAACAAAATCCAGAGGCTTCCTGAATCTCCTTGTCTCTGTCCAAGCGAGACGCATAAAGAAGGAAGAAAGAGTTGTACGCGATTCAAACTGTCATACAAAAAGTATCGCTACCCAGGATTGATTTCATCGGCAAACAAACCATCAAACGATTGGGGATATATCTTTCCAAGTGACCACCGACAAAAACATAATCAGAAACTAACGTTGATTGAATCTCTGTGTTAACAACAAACGATCGCTAGGGTATGCTGAAACATGCCATAAATACAGATGAATCAAAACACAAAACAAAATAAAAAATATGTCATACAGACAGAAGAAGAACGTGTCACAAGGACAGAAAAACGTGCTATAAAAGCAGAGATTCTTATTAATATTAAAAATAAAAACAAAAAACATAATAGATTTAGTGGTCGACAACCAATACTATGATTGATTGTTGACCACCGATCAAAAAGATTGAATAAAATAAAGAACGACTAGAGAATTTTTTTGAAAAAAAAATATAACGGCTAGGGTTTTTACCATAAAAAGATTTCTATATTTTAATTTCTGTTGCGGTCATTTTTTTAAGTGTATTTGTATTATATGTTCTTTGATAACTAATATGAAAATGATGACGTGTTTTTGTATTGTCGACTTATCATCGGTCATAGGAGTATTGCATATGCATTATTAACATGTATTTTTTTTTACTTCAAATTCACATGACATTTACATAATTAAATTTATATTGATAATAAATTTACATGAAAATGTTCACAGGAGTTCCTTTCGGTAAAGGGTTTAAAGCTTGTTTACGAGTTTTATTTAAAATATTCTCGTACATTCTTCAAATATAATTCTGATATTTTTCTTCCGAAGATATTTAATAACTTTTTGATGTTTCTTTCAAAATCCCTCTTTAAATATCTTTTAAGTGTTTTATTAAAGGGTTTATCTATATATTTTCTCTTCCCTTTTGGATGATCTTTTAAAAAAATCTTAATTTTTTTCTCTAAATGATGTTTTCTATTTTTTTCTTAAAACATTAATCTTTGTCTTAAAATATTAAATTGATTTTCTTTTATTAATTTTACAAAACTAACTGGCGTTTTCCAACAATATTGTTGGAGGTTTTTTCCAAAAAATATTAAACCATTCAAATTATTTCTAACAATATAGTGATTCACTATTTAAATTAAAAGTCGTATTGCTTTCAACCCGTCTTTAAATAGTGTTCCAATAAAATAATAAACATTGTTCAAAGACAAAGAAAAACAACTCGTCTTCGAACAATATTTTTAAAATTTTTAACACTATTTATTTTCTTGATAAATAAAATTTTAAAAAAAATATTGTTCAAAGACGGGGAAAGCAATCCGTTTTTGAACAATGTTTACTATTTTATTGGGACATTGTTTGTAGGGATGACAGACGGGTACAACTTTATGGATTCCACACCATACCCGTACTAGTTGAAGTGGGGATGGATATGAGTTTGGTGGGTAGTGGGTGGATGTGGATGTAAAAAGTCATACCCATCATGGGTAGTGAGTAGGTGATGGGTTTAAGACCTTACTCGCACCATATCCACCCGCCATATGAATTTTGAACCATTTGTATTTGTAGACTTTGATTATGCCTTTTATTATGGTATTTTATGTACTAAGATATTAATTTGTTTTAAAATCTATGTTAATCCTTAAGCTTGTAGACTTTGAACTCAATTAATTTAATTTTAAAAATTAATAATTTATGATCGTGCTTGAATTAATCAGGTTAAAAATTTGTAATGTGTGAATAAGTAAAATTTATATAAATGTAAATATATTTTAGTTAAGTTAGTTATATATTAGTTAGTTGTAGTTAAGTAAAATTTATATTAGTAAAAATGTGTTTTAGTTAAATTAGTTATCGTTATTTAGTTAGATGTAGTTAAATTTATATAGTTGTAAATATATATTATATATACACTTAATCAGTAAATAAAGATGCGAAATTTTACTGTTTTTTATACAAATCTATGATTTTTTTTACATATTTCGATATTAATAGTTTCTTGTAGATATGTACAAGCGGATACGTTTTGGGTGGTGGGTGTAAAGATGAATTTAAAAATATACCCGCGTGGGCGGGTGTGGATTTAAGAATATACCCGTGTGGGCGGGTGTGGATTTAAAAATTATACTCAGCGTAGGTGATGGGTAGGTGGTGAATATAAATATTTTAGGTGGGTATAGATATGAGGGAGAAGGTGTCCGCACCCGTTCCTCCCATTTACCATCCCTAACTGTTTGAAGACGGGTTGAAAGTAATTTGACTTTTGATTTAAACATTGATTTATTATATTATAAAAATAATACAAATAATTTATTTAATTTAAAAAAATCTCCAACAATATTATCGGAAAAACATCAAACTATCTCTTAACGATATTTTTCTTGGAAAAATATGTGAGAGCTCAAAATCTCCTCTCAAGAGAATGATGCAAAACTTTTTCAAGAAAATGATAGAAAAATCTATGAATTTTTTTAAAATAAATGTGTGATTTATTATTTAGGAAAGCAGAGAATTAATAGTCTCAAAAAAATATTCTCTCAATAATAGTCAAATTACTCTATTATTCTCTCAATAATATCCAAAATTGCCACAATAAAAGTTGAATTCAAACCACAGAACATGGTTTCACATAGGGTTAAAACAGTCTTTTCGGAGTACCATCCAAAATTTTTGTAAAATAAAATAGTTTTCTATGGATTGGAGCTGCCCACACTGCCCGAGAGGCAAGTGGGAAGGGCAAAGGGCCCCTGTCCAAAAACTGCCCACAGAAACCGTAGGAAACAGCTGTATGACACCTAGAGCTGAACTTAAAGCCACACTGTCCCAAAAACGGGTACCCCACAAAAACAAAACAAGCTTTAGAGATTACTTAATTATAAATATAATTATATTTAGGTCATATAATTATTACAAGTTATATTTGAATTATTTATTTATGAATAATATTATATTTAGATCGCCTAATTCTAAATGTTATATTTGGGTCATTCAATTATGAGTAAATTTACGATAGGATCATCTTCATATTAAAATAATATATCAATTTGATCATTTTTTTCTTTCAAATCACTTGTACACCCTCGTTAATATTAGAGTATTTTATTTAAAATCATTAATTAATTTAATACACAAATTGATAATTTTTTTTTTTTGAAATATGAAAGGACAATTCAAATTAACCTTACTTATAAGTGAGTGATCCAAATATAATATTTATTAATTATGTGACAAAATATAATCTTACCCATAATTGAGTGATTCAAACATAACTTTTAATAATTGAGTGACCCAAATATAATCTTACTCATAATTAAGTGATACATATAATTTACTATTTTTTAATATTCTAATCTCGTTACAATGTAGTATCTTATTTTAATTTTATATTTAAATAATTTTATAAATATTTACGGATTATATTATTTGAACTCGAGTTTTTTTTAAAAATATTCATGTTATACCATTAAAACCACGGAATAAATTACAAATAAATTATTACACATTATTTTTAATTGTCATGATCCCATCCCATGGTGTATATAATTCCACCTTTATGTCAGCCCATTACTGGCAAATTTTGTGGAATAATCCACTTTCAAACGATAATGAGGTTTTTAGGGATTTCTAAACTTTATTTGGGCTAATGAAAATTGAACTGCCGTAATACTCTATCAGTACAATGATACTCTACAATCGAAAAATATATCAAAGGTACCACTGCACCCCAAAATGACCTACATTCAAGTACATCTGCTGATATGCACGCTTCGATTGTTGGATTCACGTACGACAACCAAATAAACTGCGAAAAAGATCAAATATAAATATCAAATAAATATTAAATAACGAAAAAAATTAAATATGCACAATACCTCATTTTTCCCGATAGTTTGAATTTTCATTCTTATATCTCTGACATTGTTGTGTACAACACCCGCATTCCTTAACTTATGTTTTCATCTGTAAATATAAAAAGATTAAATATAAATACTAAATAAAGATAAAAGTTATATAAATATTATGATTACAATATTACCTTCCAGCTAGCGGGAATTGCATAGGTATAGGAGCTTCAATAATTGGAGTTAGATAAGACAGTCTATACCATGCCCAAGACTGTAATAGGATTTGACATCCCCCATATCTGAATTTTTCTTTTCCCCAACCATAATTACGGTTTTGCACATTTTATGGTATAAGAAACACAATACTGCAGATCCCCAACTATAGTTAGAAACGGTGTTCAAATCAACCAACAATGGCAGATATTGTATGTGAACCAAATTGCCAGATGTATCTGGCATTAAAATCCCGCCAGTATATATGCTCTAACTGCAAACACTATTTCTTCACGACTAGAACTCTCAGTTACAAGAAATTCATTCTGTAACCATGAAATTCTCAGACGATTACCGTTTACACAGTCATCTGGAGGAATTTTGCCAAGGTACCGCAGGCAAACATCAGATACTCGATAATTATTGTGTCCCACCAATGGATTCTCATTTATTGGAACACCGAGCTGTATGGCAACATCTTCAAGAGTTATTGTACACTCACCAAACGGAAAATGAAAAGTGTGTGTCTCTGGCCTCCAACGTTCAAGTAAACCAGTAATCAAACCAGGAACAATTTTAAAACCACGAAAGAAGGAAGCATTATAAAAACCGGAAAGCTGTAAGTAATCAATTATTTCTTGTGGAGGTTCGTTGATTTTCATTCCTCTTAGACGAATAGTATGCTCTACACCCTATAAAGAATAGAGAATAATAAATTATTTAACGTAAAGACAACCATATAACACAAAATCAAATTTATAAATAATTACTTGTTTATCATGAATATGCGATGAAATGTGTTCATGGTCACGATACAATACAACTCCTTCAGACGTCATACTCAAATAATCTGCCAAAAAATACAACAACAGAAAAACATAAAATTATATTCGAAGAGACAAATAAATTATATTAGAAATAAAGAAAAATAATTTAAAATAACTAATTAAATAACAAAAAAATAAAATTAATAATAGCATAAAAACGAATATAAATAACTAAAAAAATAATCGATTATACCTTCAGTTCTTCTTCTGAAATAATTTCCCACGTACAAAAATTTCAAATATGTTATTATTTTTTTGATAACACAAATATTGCACCTAAAAATAGCATAAAAACGATTAATAATAAACACTTTTAAATTAAAAACTTAAAACCTAAACAAAACATTAACTAAAGAAAAAATAATATTAAATTAATAGAACTAAAAAAACGTTAACTGAAACATTAACTAATAAACATTATATTCGAAGAGAACAAATAAATTATATTAGAAATAGAGAAAAAAATAATATAAAATAACTAATTAAATAAAAAAAAATACGATAACATTAACTCGACAAATATTTCCAATAAAATTTTAAATCAATATCAATGCCAAAAAAATTAAACAAAACTAAATTAAACCCTAAACCCTAATCCATAACTTCAAACTAAAAAATGTGAAACCACAGTGCCAAATAAATAATAAATTCTAAAAATAAATTGATATAAATAACTAAAAAAATAATCGAATATACCTTCAATTCTTCTTCTGAAATAATTTCCCCTGTACAAAATTTTCAAATATGTTATTATTTATTGATAACACAAATATTGCACCTAAAATAACATAAAAACGATTAATAATAAACACTTTTAAATTAAAATTTTAAAACCTAAACAAAACATTAACTAAAAATTAAAAATAATATTAAATTAATAGAGTTAAAAAACGTTAACCGAAACATTAACTAATAAACATTATATTCGAAGAGAACAAATAAATTATATTAGAAATAAAGAAACAATAATTTAAAATAACTAATTAAATAACAAAAAACGACGATAACATTAACTCGACAAATGTTTCCAATAAAATTTTAAATCAATATCAATGACAAAAAAAATAAACAAAACTAAATTAAACTCTAAACCATCAATTAACCTAAACCCTAATCCATAGTTTCAAACTAAAAAATGTGAAACCATCGTACCAAATAAATAATAAATTTAAAAAATAAATTAATATAAATAACTAAAAAAATAATCGAATATACCTATAATTTTTCTTCTGAAATAGTTTTTCCTATGCAAAAATTCCTCTCAAGAATTTTTTCTTCTCCTTCTCGTTACAAACTTATTATTATTAACCCATGTTTCTTATATATAGTATGTTATAAATAATAAAAAAAAATGGGTTGGTCACCCTTTTTCTTTCACGTGAACCTGCAGCAGCCTGGGAGCATGCATGTAAAAGCTCTGCACACCTCCTACTCTTGGAAACAACACAACCCTGGTCAAACTTTAATCAAGCCTGGCTTTCACGTCCCCAAATAAAGCAGGCTGCATGCATGCAGCCGTGATTCACGCTTTCATGCATGCAAAAGCTTGCACGGCTCAACTTCAAACAAGAATAATGGTGGAAACGCCAACAGCAGGTGGCGTTGGAATCTCTCGTCAGCAGCAGGTGGCGTTAATTAGGGGAACACTGTAACATTCGGTCTAGATCCCAAATAAAATTTAAAAATCCCTAAAAACCTCATTATCGTTTGAAAGTGGATTATTCCACAAAATTTGCCCAATATCTACCTTCATTTCCCTATCTCTTTGCAACAACATTCTGCAGGAAAAATTCACCGACTGCAACCGATGGAGGCATTGAGGATGAGACTATTCTTCGCCGTGGTGGTCATGTTGATGGCTGTGTCAACGATCCAAAATGTCGCAGCAGCCGATGCCCCGGCACCCAGCCCTACCTCGGATGCCTCCGCGTTCGTGCCGACGGTGTTTGCTTCCCTGGCTGCTCTTGCATTGGGTCTCCTCTTGTAAAACGGTTGGCGTTGGATGAAGAACTGGTAGTTTCTGTTTGTTGATATTTCATGTAGACTTCTTTTGTCTTTAATTGACGCTAGTACTTGCTGAACTATAAAAAAGAACCATTTTGATTATTAATTGTTAAAATTTATACAATAATTATTAAATTATTATAAAATAATAATTAAATTTAATAAAATGTTATAAGTTTTCATTTAATTAATTAAATTATTATTTTATAAATTAATTAATTATTTTATAACAATTAATCAATTTAACGATTAAAATTCAGCGACTAAAAATTTAATATTTTATTATTTAATGATTATCGGTGTTGAATTTAATATTATAATTTGAGTTTATAAAAGCCATATTTACTATTTATACAGGCTTTTGAAAACCGGAGGCAGAGAGCCCACTTGACCACCGACTTCTTTAACTGAACTTCTCCTAAACCATTAAAGTACAAAAATTGAAAATAAAAGAAAAACGAAAGGGCAGATATGTAATTCCAACAAACCAAATCTTCCAGAAAACCCTAATCGATTTCCCCATCTTATTATTAAAACCCTAGAACGCCGTTTTTTTCCTTAAAATTCGTATCCATTTCTAGTAATCTTGGCGGCTTTTTAGTTTGCCTCTTTGAGTAGCCATGTGAATGAAATCTCCGTTTCGCCTTTGGCTTAGTTATGAGGCAAAAATCGATTCGAAAACCAGAGATGTCGGGTTCCCGGTGTTTCTGGTCGATTTAACTCGGGTTTTTGAGTGGACTCTCGGGTTTCCTTTCTTCATCCATTGTCCTCCAAGCTGCCTTGGACATTTTCCCCCTTTACTATTTTGGTTTTTTCATTTTGGTAGATTCGATGTGAATGCCTCTCGAATAACCAGAAGGTTCGACTGTGATCCGACGCCGTTTGGTTCAGACGGAGGCTGAGATCGAAGCTCGAAACAGTTTGAGGGTAAGGAACGATTTTTTTTCCTTCTTTTCCTAGATTGTCTTTGTATATATTTTTAAGAGGATAAAGACGATAGTGGTGTAGAAAAGTGAAAAATAATTAAATTTTAGAATAGGACGATAGATTAAATGTGGGGTGAAGATTAATTTATTTGTTGATATTTTAAATATATAATTTAGAAAAAATTTGATAGATGAGTTGGGAACATTTAAAAGAGTAAGAGTTATTGAAGAATGAATATTCAATTGAGTTTTATTTTTTATTTTAATTTTGAGTGTGTTAACATGATTTTAAAATTTAATATTATTTTAAAAAATATGGTTAAATTTATAAAATTTGCATAAATTAAAAATATAATTTTATATTTAAATTTAATTTTATGTTTGTTTATTTATTAAATAAACAAATATAATATTTTTTTGTTTATTTAATTAAATGAATGAACACATAAAAAATTTATTTATTTATTTGTGTTGAATGTTTTTATTTATTTGTTTGTTTAAATTTTTTTATATATATTTATTTATATTTATTGTTTTTATAATAAATATTATATTTAAGAAATGTATATTAAAATTATGAATATAAAAATAATAAAAAATTATAAAAATAAAAATTATGAATATAAAAATAATAAACGAATATAAATAAAAAATTATTTTTATTTAATTATTTATGTTTATTTATTTGGTTAAAATTAAAACTTAATTTTAAATTTTTTATATTAATTTTAAAAATAATAATTGATATTTAATTAATTAAACCAAATAACGTAACTTGTAATAACCAAATAATCGAGATTTAACAATATTAAAGAGAGTTATTGGATATGGTATATTAACCATGTCCAGTAACTCTCTTTAATATTCACTATGTAACTTGTAATATTTTATATCATGAACTCTATTCACCACGTCATCTGTATAGTTCAAGCAATTAGTTATGTTCGTTTAAGTAGTTATTATAAATAGGGTGAGCAAAATTTGACTCGAAAAAATAAAATAACTCAATTCGAGGTGAAAATATTTGTCTCGTTTTGATTCGACTTAAAATTTCATAAACCCGAAAAAAATTTAAATAAAGTTTGAGTTGTAAAATGAGAATTCGAACATCTCAAAATTTTTTAGTAATTAAATGGTTTATTTTTAAGTTTGAGATAAATTTCTCAATTTTTAATAACATATGTACTGATATATAAAAAATATGAAAAAATATTGCTACATATGAAGAAATATATACATTATCTTATATGATTAGTGAAAGTCGTTTAAATTATAATCAAATCGTATTATAACATAATAAATAATTATAGTTAAATTTTTATAAGAATTCGAAACTCGATTTGACTCAAAAATATTTGAATGAAAATTTGAATGATAAAATTAGACTTGTTAACTCGAATAACTTAAAATTTTTTAACTCGACTCTACTCAACCGAATGCTCACTCCTACCTATAACTACTTATTTATTATTTATATGTAAAAAATAGGTGATGATTTACTTTGAAAAAATAAGATAAATGAATTTGATTTTTTAGAATCACAAATACCGTGATGAAAATGATTTAAAATATAAAATATCCGTTTATAGATGAATTTGATTTGTCATTAAGGATGATCATGTGATCTAAGATATCCGTTTATATATTATGTATGCGAGAAGTTATATCTGTAGAGTTTATCACGTTATCCGTAATATCAACTAATTAGATTCGTCCATCTCATTTTTTTTCTTCAAGGTGAATCATTATCTTTTTCTTACAAGTAATTAAAGACTTGATAGTTATTAGATAGTTATTTTATAATAAAAAGACTAAATTGATTAAATCCCGAATAACGTAATAAACATGATTTATCTAATAATTTTTCGTTTCTACGTCATAAACAATTATTTGTATCCCTAACTGTTCACGCTTTAAAACGTTCATATGGTGAAGGTTCGTAGTGGTTAACCCAAAGTCAAACAAACTAGTAGTAAAACCTCATTGAATTCACATGGCAAAATGGGCATGACTTCAACACCAAATTTGCTGATCCCACTGGTTTTGTTTTGGCATTTTTGAACAGTTTGTGCACCCCTTGGTCCTCCACATGGCATGGAACCACAACTTGCAGTGATAGGGATCTTGTGGGCTAAGATGCTCAGTATCCAACACATACTTCCAACAAAACCAAGCACATCAGGAAATTTGTAGTAGAGCAGAGAAACCCAACTTAAATTTACTTTTGAGTTTTTTATTTCATATAATTTATGCAGAAAATATAGCATTCAAACTTGGGGTGGGACAGGACGACATAACTCAGACTTGTTTGGATGGGTTTGGGGTGCAATCAATCAGTTTCTTTGTTAAAATATCTTCATTTGATTGTGATGAAGGAGAGATAATCAGGGATGAGAAAAATATCCGTGTTTGGTTTTAAATTCGATTGGATTCAGTAAATCTTTACCCGAAGTTGAATTTAGTAAGATCGGGATCAAATATAAAATTAAATCATAATTAAGACCGGAATCAAGATTGAATTCTAATTTTTTAGATTTGATATTCTGTGAATACTCGTTATTGGTATGTTAAGACGATTTTAACTCAAAAGTAAAACCCAAAACTCTTTTGCTATTTTTTTCCCACACCAATACTAAAATCCTAAATAAATTCTCACTTTTTTCTTTAGTGATCATATGATATATAATTTTTTTTATAGTAATGAAAGATTTTATCTCAATCCAAGTTATTTTTTTAATTAAAAATTTACGATGCTCAATTTTTTAATAGTAAATAATTGTTTATTAAAATTTATCCGATATTTAGTATTAGTATCGAGATTAATTTTTAAAATCTAAGATCTAGTCTGGTCGAGATTGATTTTAATTTTAACATCAAAATTAATTTTGAATTAATTAATCGAATACCTAGTTTTACTCATCCCTAAATATTATATATATATATATATCATTAGACAGCTAATTGTGTATATTTTAATAGGGAAAGAAACTGTCTTCATATGAACTTGAAATGAATGAAAAAGATAGATTATGGATAAGTGATTATTATCATATAATTACCTATTAAAAAGAATATTAGTTTTAATGTCCGGACTTAATTCTCATGGGTTATATAATATATTTATCATTTGCATTAAAAATGACTATTAATTTGGATTTTGGGTAGGATCCATCCCAAATAAATAAAAAGACACGAGATTAAATTTAATTAATAATATTTTCTTTGAAATTTATTTTCGGATTTAAAATTTAATAAGATATCGTAATTAGGGACGGTCATAGATCGATTTTCTTATCAATTGCACTCGAACTAAGAATCTAGTATCTTTATTTAAACTCAACCTGACATTTTATGATATTTATCAGATTTAAATTCGATTCGAATTTTAAAGTAAAAACTCAAATATAATCCGATAAACCTAATATAAATAAAAATATTATTTTTATTACTATTCAGGTTGGGTAAGGTATGATCATCTTAAACTCAAATCCTATTCCTCATTCTCATAAAATTATATTTGAACATCACTCGAACCTAAATTAAAAAAATGATCCTTAAAAAATCGAATCGGATCAAAATTTATTAAATCTGAAATAAATAATCATCTCTAATCATAACATCTTGTCACTAAATTTGACACACATATATAATTTAATTCCCATTTTCCCCACATTAATCTAATAATTTTATAATTTCTTTTTAATTTTGTCAATAAATTTGGATTCTCGGCGTGATACTTTAAGATCATGCTACATTATCTCTTGATATTTTCAAAATATATTTTTTATATATTACTATTTTTTAAAAAAATTATGCAATTATTTATATTTTCAAACGATAATGGTCACACTATCACACCTTAAAGGGGGAAAAAAATCCTATCTCTTTATCATGCCTCCAATTATGTCTTCTATTGAAATTTTCTAAAAAATTGAATTTTAAACCCTAACTCTTATTTTCTATATCCTAAATTCTAAACTATACACCTTAAAAAAATGCACCCTATCCCTAATTTTCTAAACAGTAACTAAAACCCCTAACCTTAAACCCTAAACCCTACGCCCTAAATCATCTAATTTAAAACGAAAACACGAATAGAGACGTGAAAAAGAGAGAGACGATTTATGCCCCGAATCCAATTTCAGATTACACAAAATTTTGTTAAATTCAGCGGTTAATGTGGACAAAATACCTAACTCAAAGACTAAATGTTACTATTTTTATCAGGTTTTAATATTTATAACATTTTCAACCAATTATTGCATATTCTAATCTTCTTTGTAAAGAAGGTTCAGCAATGGAATAAAATTATTGGCCGAAACTATTCAAGAAAAGAAATCTAGACTAACAAGCTAAGCATAATAAAAATCTTGGAAGATTTATTGCCTTAAAACATTTCTGGGTTTGATCATATATATATACTTCAGCAAATGCTGAATTTATAGACATTTCACTAACATCAACTCCTATAGTATATGACCAGATCAATCAAGTGGTTCAAATAAACACACCCAAAACTATAGAATTTCCAGGACTACTAACAGGATTCAGAAACCCATCTTTTTATGAATAAACATAGAGACCCTTTATATAGCTCGAGAACCGTCGATCGAATACGTGAACGGTCCAGATTCCCCAGGGGACAGCTTCAAATAGCATCATAGTAACCACCAAATGTTATTTGAGCTCTGGTGATTGGAACTCCTCTAACTGCAGAGATGGCTTCATTGAGTTTTGTTGTGTGATGAACCACTTGTTTCATCCTCTGCAATCACAAGAAATCAAGTTACTGGAGCTACAAGTATTGCTTTAGAATGGGGACAAATTTTCTTGTCCCCATTTGATGTAATTTGTAAGAAATGGTGTTGCTTTTGGATTTGGACTCTTAAAATGATAAAATGGGTATCGTTTTCTGTAATAATGGAGACAAATTACCTGTCCTAATGTTCACATCAAGTAATTTACAGAGATTCCCTATGGGATTTGATTACCTTGTCATCAGTGTAACACTGGAACAATAGTTTCTGGTTCTGTTGGTGGTGTTTTTGCCTATGTTGACTTCCGATTATGATGATACAGAAGGTAGCAGCAGCGACGCCGAACGAACAAATTGCTCCGATACCGGTCAAGCTCCATTTCCAAAGGCCACCTGGACTAGTGTTCTCTTCCCAGTCAGCTTCAGCTTTGTTTTCGATCGAAGCCTTGAATTTCGGAGAGCTTATGTTCTGCAAGAACTTGTTGTCATCGTCATCGTCGTCAGCGAAATTAAACGTACCTGCTGCATCGAGTTGAGGGATGGCTGCTTTAGTAGTGGACCTCGGTGAGTCCATTTTGTTGGTCATGTCGACAGATTCATTGTTGTAACTCGGTTTCCTGAACGAAACCTGGGTCTTCACTTCTCGAGCGCCTTCAACCGATTTGATACCGGCTTTTTCGATCTTCTCAAGGATCATTGATGGTGTGGAACCGAAATCTATCGGTACCTTTTCTGTGATTTCCTTCCCCGGATCATTTTCTGGAACCTTGAGGATCATTGGTTCCAATGGAAATGGAACCGGGACAACTTGCTTAGGAGGAAGCTGTTCCTTGTCGAAATAATTCTTAAGGAAAACGAGTTTCCTATCAGAAACTCCTTTTCCTTCGCGAATTTGCTTGTCTCCGTCTTGATTGATGCCTAAGAATCGTTTCTCTGGTATGAAAACCCACTCATCAATATCTATTTCCTGGTGAAACATTTTTCTGAGAAATTGCCAGCAACAGAAATGGTGTGTTCTCTAAGTTCTTTTGGAGTGAAAGATTAAGCCTTTGATCAAAGAACAACATGTACAGTTTGGGTACTTATGAGCTTATGATGACAAATTAGGAGTGGTCCAATGGGACCCACCTAGAGGATAACTTCTCTTACAGGTTTCTAGGATATTTCTTTTTTATTGTTTTTTTTTTTAAATTTTGTCAACAGTTTAAAGTTTTGATTTTGAATACTATATTGATCCTTTCGTTAAACATGAAGACAGCAGTCTAAAACAACCTCTGTAGAATCAATACTGGTGTTCTCGTCTTGTGCACTGTATTAAGTCATTAGTCTATCTGCTATATATATATATAGTTTATAGGTTTAATTCATGTGTTTTAATCTGGTTAATTTTGATTCATCTAATTTTAATTTAAATAATATAAAATTTAAAACAATTAAATATATTGGATGCGGAAATAAAAATTTACAAAAATATTTTAGTCTTAGAGTTGAAAATTTTAATTTAGGGTTTATGGTTTAAGGGTTTGTGTTCTGGAGTTTAAAATTTAAGATTATGATTAGATTTCAGGGTTTATGATTAAGATTCAAGGTTTGTAGGTTACAATTTAAATCCTTAACATATTACTCAAAATTTTAACATCTAAATCATAATTCTAAACACCTAAACCCTAAACTAAATTTATAAACCTAAAACTAAGGTATTTATAAAAATTTATTGTTTTCACTATCAGTGTATTGGATACAAGCCGTAAACAATTTGGTTTTATTTAAACAGTTCTTGGGTTCGAGGCGTTGTGATGCAGAAAATCCTTACTGAAAGAAGAAATTATATCATGGATAAATTTCACCACGTCATCATTTTTTCAATATAATATTTTCTTAAGTAAATCTCCACTCATATTTACTATTAATTCATTTTAAAAATAAAATTTTTAAATTAAGATTCGCTTGAAAAAAATATGACATGAAAAAATTGATTAAATGAGTGATTTTTAGTGATTGATCTCATGGACACGTAATTGGTCAAAGTTAGATATATAACATGGGTTATCTGGATTAACTAGGATAGAACTCTGAAAATAAAAAAAATAAAAAATATATTATTAAAAATGATAAAGATTAAATTAATTTATAATTTAAATATATTAATTTAACCAAATAATCATTAAGAAAAAAAGGGGAAAAAGAAAAGAAAAAAAGGTTGCTGGTTGCTTGTAGGAGTTTGCTTGGAATGAAACTGACAGGTAGATTTTTGAATGGAGAAGAAAGATGAAAGTGAAACCCCAATAGTGTCCAGGCTCTGTTTGCTACCTTCCTTCATTAATTAACCTTTCTTGTCTACACATACTTTCAAAGAGAAATACAGCAAAAGGCCCTTCCTCAATTATATTTGGGTTCATGTTGTTTAAAATATTAATATTATCCCATCAAATGATTGACATTTAATGTCAAATTTATTTATTGGTCCTAATAAAAAAATATATGACCATATTTAATAAATAATAATTTAGATTAAAATTAAAGATTTAAATTAATATCAGAGGTTTAATTGATTAAATTTATAAATTTAGATGTTTGGTGAGTTGATTAAATAATAGATTAAGGTGAAATCTCTAATTTTAAAAAACTCTTAATATGAGTTTTTGAAATTAGCAATTTAGACATAAGAATTATAAAAACTTTCTTACTTTTAATAATAAATGAAAATCTTCGAATAACCTAAATTTAATATTTAATATTTTAATTTTAATCTTCATATATTTATATTATGATATTTATAAAATATTATTTTTTTAATTTTTATTTTCATCCTAAATTTTTAAAATTATATTAAAATAATTATATAAATAATAAATTAATATATAGATTCTTTAAATATATTTAATATTATTATATTAAAAAATATTTTTTATAATATAACTAACTTTAATAAATACAAAATATCGATAACTAATAAACTATTTATTGTAATATTAATTTTGACATAACTTACAATGAGAATGTTTTTGAACTTAAACTAATTTGTAAAAATATTTTTTAAAAAATCTATAAACTTAGAAAATATGTTTGAAATATTTTTAAATGGTATTTTTTGTTATGTTTCAAATGATTTTAAATAATCAAAGTGTAAAAAAAAAACAGACCCTCAGTACAAATATTCATGTCCCCATATTGAATTTCATTGTATTTGTGTCGATACATATTTTTGTGTATCGATATATCTTTTGTCCCGAGTTTTGATAAATTCTAGTAGCCAAAATGAGTATTGATACAAACTAAATCATACTAATACCATTTAGGTAGTAGCAATTTATTTATATAGTGTACCGATACCCCTCAATTATAAATGTTTCAATAATTATTTTTGAAGAACATTTATTGATATCGGTCCCTATGTAGAGATACATACAAATCTAAAATTGTATTTATTATGAAAAAATTAAATCTTCAACGATTTTAAATCAACTCCAACAACTAATAACGGTCATAAACTCTTCAAAGAGTTTATAAATAAGCTTCAAACAATTATAGATAAGAATTGTATTGCCAACACTTATGTATTGGGAAATTGTGTTTGGGAAATTGTGTTTAAACTTTTAATTGTCAATTTTCTTAAAACATATTTATGAGCTTTATTGTTATATATGCTTAAGTATTAAGACTCGGGTGAGGGTATAATTTGTAAACACAGAATCTTGCAAGATATTTTTAATTTATTATCTTAAAAGATTTAGATTCAAGTTTAAATAGTAAATAAATTCTCTCTTTTAGGATATAGACTCAAATGATAATTACTAAACTAAATAAATAAATAAATAGTGGTTTGAACTAATATTAGAGATTTGATCAATTAAATTTGTTAATATTAATATTTGATAATAATAAATTGAAATAAAATCTTTAATTTAAAAAAATGCTAATAAAAGTTTTCTATAATTAAAATTTTTGACATAAGAGCTACATCTTTTTACTTTTAATAATTATAAAATCTTTAAATCAAATATATTTAATAATGTTATATTTTTTAATCTAATTAAAATCTTTTAATCTTTAAATCTTTAATCTAAATTTAATATTTTTATTTTAATTGTACACCCTCACGTATTTATATTAGGATATTTATAAATCAATATATTTTTTATTCTATTACATTTATATTTATATTTAATAATTAATTAAATTATATTAAAAATAATTATATAAACAATAGTTTAATATATATATCCTTCAAATATGTTTAATAATGTTATATTTTTTAATCTAATTAATAAATTATTTAAATAAGTATCAAATATAATCATGTCTTTATATATCATTTTGTTTATTTAAATAATTAAATAAATATCGATTATCTATTATAATTAAATAATTAAATAAGTACGTCAAATTAAATAAAATCTTATTAATAAATTTCTACAAGTTGAGAATTAGTTTAGAATAATATTAATATGACTAATACTTATTTAATATTCTATGTATGTTTTGAAGGTCAATATATATAAAAAAAAGTCATATTCAATCATTTATGGTGGGATGAGTCTATCACGTGCGTCGAACACCGTTAAACACCGTTAACGATGAACACTATTAATTTTTTTAAAAGATTTAAAATCAAAAAGACTTTAATTATAATTATAATTATTTTAAATAAAAATTAACTTAAATAAAATTTTAATATCTTATTTATTATTTTTAATTAAAATAGTTAAATTAAATACAATTTAAACCTAATTCTAAAAGACTATACGACGATTATCTCAGAGCAAAATTCAGAATTCCAATTTTCCAACAGACTCGCATTCTTATTGTGCCACCGTCTTCAGTTATCAGTGAATTTTTCGTCGTTTGCTGCAACCCAGTATTAACAGATCGTTGTTGTGTGAATTACAACAATCCATCTCTCAGCCACCTGCTCTTAACATGGATTCTCCTCCATCTCTTCACAATCCATCTCAGTTTTGCTATTGAATTTTTAATTTTGAGCATTGCTGATTTATTTTAGCGTTAAATCTATTTTTGAACTATGTTCCATCCTCCTCAATTTGAATGTGCAGAAAAGCGGGTTCTTGCCTGATCTTCTTGTAAGTTAAAATCCTGATTATTCAAATTCAAATACAAAGCTTATTCTTCGATCCCTTTTGTTTTTATATGAATTAGATTTATACTGTTGATTAATTTTTTTATTTCATTGATATGCTAAAAATTTTGGGTCTTTTGTTTTGATAACAGACAGAGTATATGGTGGATATGAAGTGCGAAGATTGTGTTAATGCGGTCAAGAATAAATTACAAACAATTGATGATAAAGCGACAATAATAATTTTGTGCATGATTTCATTTTAGGCTTTTAAGAGATGTTCTTTCATTTGGGAATTTTTTTTGTTTATAAATACATAGGAGTCAAGACTGTGGAAGTGGTGAGAATACTTGGTTCTTTTCCTCTGAAAATTATGACTGAAGCATTCGAGCAGATTAGTCGAAAAGCTAGATTAATAGATCAAGGTATGCCTAAAGGTTTATCAAATCTAACTTGCTTTTATGTTCGAGATACTAATATGTTATTTGTTGCTTGCCCATATTTATGCATGTTGGTAGCAGACATAAAGAAAACTCATAGTTTTCATTGGAATTCATTGTTTATGTAGCGGTCTGTTCATTTGCTTGCTATATTATTCCACAAAAGGATGCAGAGCTATGCTAAAAAATAATAAAATGTATGCTCAATTTAGCTTGTTGATAGAACTTCCTGGAACTTAAAAATGTTTTGTTAACTGCTATAATTATTTGTAGGATTAAAAAATCGATACCATTTGTCTTTAATGTATATTGTTCAAATGAGATTTATTAAGATATGTATATTATTTATATTTTCTTTTGTCTTGAATATATCTTGTTTGAATGCATATTATTTTAAAATTAATCTTTTAAGTAATATAGGTCGGGGAAGATAATCTATTAGTATCTGATGTAATTAATATTTGACCAATATTTTTATGTGCAATCAAATGTTATAATATTATGATTTATAATAATAAAAAAAAATTACAATTTTCTCTTGTTTGGATACATGTTGCTTTAAATATTAGTTTTTTATTTAAATCTACATTATCAAATTTATAATTAAAATGTAACTAGATTTAATTTATAATTAAGTCATTTTATTTATTTACGATTGTTATTTAATTATTTATTGTAATATTTGTAATTGTGTGTTTTTATTTAAATTATAGAATTCTTAGAGATGGTCGATAATAAAGATACCAAAAATAAACATATGGAGTTAGATTGTTATAATCAAGATGAAGGTGATTATAATCATGATGAAGATGATTATAACTATGAATTTGATTGTGAAATATATGTTAAAGAACAACAATTTAAATGTAACGTTGATGATGGAAAACATATAGATGATGAGAAGACAATTGACTACTTCATTGACGAGAGTATATGGGATAATATTGGGAAAGAATTAAAAGATTACGATGAGAATGATATGGATATGTTGAAGTAGAAAACTTTAGATGATTGTATTGAATTTTATTTAACCTATGCAAAAGTGAAAGGTTTTGGAGTTCAGATGAGCCAGACAGTGACAAGTCGAAATGGTGGTCATATAATTTGGTGTTAATATGATCAATATTTTTTGAAAATGATTATTTAATTTTTCAAATTGACCATTAAAATTTTCAAATTGACCCATCATTTTAATAAATGTTTTTTCAATATTTTACACCGAATAAATAAGTATATCTAATTTTTTATCATTATGATAAGGACTTCTTGTATTTTTCTCAAGTCTAACTTCACTTTTTCCCTACAAATAAATAAAAAAATAAAAAAAATTAAACAATAACATTAAATGTATATGTTGACAAAAATAAATTGTATACTATTACTAAAATTTAAATTAATTATAATAAATTACCTCTTTGTTTATCTTCTCTGAATTCATGTTTATATGACGCTTACACTCTATCATCTTAACTTGTTTTGAAGGAGTGAGGTTTAGATCCATCAACAAATTTAAAATATAAAATCTAAACCTGCATACATTTAAAACAATAATTGTAAAATGAAAATGAATTTTATATGAAGATAAAAAAATAAAAAAAAGAATTTAAGGTTTCATCTTTCGTTCTACTTGTTACGAATAATATCCTCCATCACCAAAATAACATATTATAACAATTGTAAAATAAACAAAAAGATTATATATAGATGAAGAAAAATTTCAGTCAATAAATACGAAACATACAAATAATAAAAATTTCAGTCATTAAATACGAATAATATCCTCTATCAAATTCTAAATACTAATACGAAGGAAATTTTCAACAGCTACCTATGATAATAATATGATGCAACTATTTTATATGATTTGTATTAATAATTTAAATCGCTAATGCTATTTCTTTAACCAAACATACAAATGAATTCCAAAACTTGAAATGAAATTCTAAGAAAAAAATATAAAATCATAAGGCTAGCATTTATAATTTTTAGATTATTACAGTTCTATTTTGAACGATTACAATTATGATTTTGGGTAATATTGAAATTAGGGTTTAAATTTTATAAATTAAAAATTAGGATTTAATAATTTAAGGCTAGAGTTCATGAAATTATACTCAAATTTAGGGATTCGATTGAAAAATGATAAGAAGATTACCTAGATGGATGCGCGGCGAATGAAGAACGACGAGTAAAATGCGGCGGACGACAAGGCAAATAATGACACAACCGACCTTGAAACTACAACGACGGTGGTGGCTGAAACCGTTGTTGCGATTCACACAACAACGATATGTTAATATTGGGTTGCAGCAAACGATGAAAAATCCTCACTGATAATTGGAGGTGGTAGCACAATAAGAATGCGTCGGCTGTTGAAAATTGAAAATCTGGATTTTGCTTTGAGATAATCGTCGTAGTCTTTAGAAATAGGTTTAAATTGTATTTAATTTAACTATTTTAATTAAAAATAATAAATAAGATATTAAAATTTTATTTAAGTTAATTTTTATTTAAAATAATTATAATTAAAGTCTTTTAGATTTTAAAATTTTTTAAAAAATTAATGGTGTTCATCATTAACGATGTTCGACGCCCGTTGTAGAATTTTCCTTTGTATTAAAGAGTGATGCAGACATTATAATAAATGGTTAATGTCTAAATTGCCTATGCAAATTGAAATCTGTCGCTATAAGGTTTACCATTGTATTTTGAATTAAAAATAAATTTATAAAGTTAATTTTTTAAAATGTTTGAATGAATAATTATTTTAATTTTAATTTTTAAAAAATAATTATATTTTAAAAAATAGATCAAAATAATTTTTTGTGGATAGAAAATATTAAAAATTAACGATAAATAATTTAATTTACAATAAATTAACAGAACAAAAAATTAATAAAAAAATATTTTATATTTTTTATAATTTTATAAAATTATTTATTGATTAATATAACGTTTTTAAAGTCGTTATATTTATCTACATTAATATATGTTTATCACTTTATTTCAAGTTATTTATTAACAATTAACTGATAATTTTCATCTGTAAAATAATTATTTTAACTCGAAATAAAATATTAAGAATTAAATTATTCAAAAAAACATAAATAAAAATTAAAATAATTATTTAATCAAATATTATATGTATTTTTTGACTTTATACCAAAATAAATATATCTACTTTTCTACCATTTTAATGACAAAATTTGTACCGACGTTCAATTACATAAACCAAAACCTAGGGGCATTATCTATTCTTGTGTAGATTCAGCACACAAGCATCAGAGAGTACAAAGTTTCTTTAAGGAAACATCCATGCCAGCCCAACAAGGAAGAGGGTCTTGTCATCACAGACGATGCTTCAGAGTAACCATAGCAAGGTTCTTAAGTGGATAAGAGACGAGAACGAAAACGGAGAAATTCACAGGAAACTGAAACTGGAAACAAGACCAAGGAGCAGACGTATTCGGGATGAGACGATTAAACTCTACAACCATCAAAGATAGCAGAGATTAACACGATCATGGGAGCTGCGAAGAACACATCATCAGAGCCAGCAACTCTCACTTTAACCATAGGAAGAACGAAAATAGGCACAAAGGCATCAAGAGGAACCACACCCTTATCCCCAAAAGACATAAAAATATGTAACTGTTCACCACATAACCTTGTAACCTTTACCTTTGACTATGTACATGTTCATAAACTTTTCCAACAAAATCCAAAATTTTAAAAAAATTGCAGCTAATATCTTTGGCCACAATCCCAGAAAAAGGAGACAAACAATTTGCTCTACCTAGAACACGCCAGCAAAGTTGAAACCATTTTTTGTTTCTCCACTTAGCTCAGCAAGGGAAGGACCGTGAGCGAACCCAGGCTCATGACCACTTCTCATGACTTTCGAACAAGGTCTACACTCTCCAAGGAACGCATAACTTTCCCTGCAGAGACTCCATTGAAACCATTTTCCTCCATTGATTTTGAGTTGCTATCCAAGGCCTTGCTCTTAAAGTATGAGGGTTTAAAACAACTTACTTTCATACCATTCTCCATGAAGCAGTCGGTAACGATCTTCTTTTCCGCAAAGGCAGTGACTTATGACAAAGGTAGAAACAGTAGGGACTTTCTGAGCAGCCACCGCAAAGCTCTCAACTCCATAAGAATTGGAACCATAACATCTCCATCCCATCGTCGCTCTTATCCTCCCATAGCCACCACCCCTGCGCAAACACCTCCATCCAACACGTCCAAAATTGATCCAAACTCCTTTAAGAAGACCGACGTTGCTCTTGGAAGGGGGATCCTCATGACCAAGCAGACAGACAAGCAAATTTCTCGTGGGATTTTGAGAGCAAAAATTAGGGGTTATTTGGAAGAGAAAGCTAGGGATTATGAGCGGAGAGGACAACGTTTTTATGGCATCCTTTGCATTCTCCTGAGAGTCCAAAGTCACTAAAATGTCAGGTGAAAAAGGAGATTATGCATTTTGATTTGAGCAAATCACATTATCTGCAACAAATAAAAGCGAGATTATACACACCACAAAAACAAAAAGGTTGTTCCCAAATATACATATGCTACTTGATTTCCTCCCAAAAATCCTACAACTCAAACAAGGTCAACAGATTTTGGTATCAAGACTATCAATCGAATATTAATGTCAGAGATAGACAGAGAGAGAGAGGGAAAACAATGTCCTGAAGCATCAACTCAGTTTGTAATACACTACCTGATCAATATGCTCCATCCTACGTTTTAGCTTAGCTCTGAAAAACTCCAACCTAGGATGACGATGAGGATCTGACCGAAGAAGATTTTCCCAAAGACACGGATGCCAATGAGGAGGCCCAAACATGGGCACTCTTCGCACCTTGATGGAAAATCCTTGTTTTGCATAGCCTCAGCTTCGTGCAAACTCTTCTCACGTCAACCATGAGAAGGGCTCGTGCAAACAATTGACTTGTCTCGCCGAATATTTCCAAGTTCAAGTGCAGAGAATATGAAACCCAGAAAGCCTTGAGACGAGACGTTACTTTGGGGAATATGGATAATGTTGGATCGCCGGTACACCCCATGGGGCAACGGAACAAAATTACGACGGTCTTTCCAATGATCCATGTACGTTTAATCCGAAATCGGGAGGAAGAGAAGAGATGACTTACATTGGGTTCCTTGATAAGCAGCAAAAACAACTGGATTTGCTACAATCACGATCGTTCGACAATTCGAATCTTTAGCCTCCACGAATATCGTCTCGGCCTCTACTCAGTTCACCCGGTTAAGAGAGCAAATCTCGAAAAACTGTTTTTCGTGATTCTAGGGTTTGGAATTCGGAATTCTCTGATGTATGACTGCTAGATCAATTGATCCTTTATATAGGTGTAACCCTAGGTATAAGAGTTTGATTCTGAATTGGTTTATAGGAAATAATTACTTTAATTATATCCTTAAATTTCAGAATCTATATTTAATTCGAATTTAAAAGGGATATAATTACTTTAATTATATCCTTTATTTAAAATTCGGGATTAAATATAATACACTTATACTTATATATATTTTGAGTTTGATTCTGAATTGGTTTATAGGAAATAATTACTTTAATTATATCCTTAAATTTCAGAATCTATATTTAGTTTGAATTTAAAAGGGATATAATTACTTTAATTATAATTTACTTTAATTATATCCTTTATTTAAAATTCGGGATTAAATATAATTTACTTATACTTATATATATATTTGCTCCGTTTCAATCATTGGGTGTGACCCTGTAGGCTCATTGTAACGTTAGTAATAATATTAGAACAATTCTAATATTAAAAACAATGATTGACATCTAGCAATATATCATTGTCATCTAAGTTACAAGAGATCATGATTCGATGTATCATGTCCATGACCAACTCTTTTAATGTATTATATCCTTTTGTCCTTTTATATCTTTAATAGGCATAAGTCTTGGAATATTCACACTTATATAGCCTATTTTAATATTTCTTGGTATCTAGAGTGGACTACTTTTAATGAATAATTTGTGATATCTCATATCAACGTATTCAAGCATGACCATGCATTTCTAGTCTCACTCAATCAAGTGACCTTTGATATATTTTCCTATTATGTAGGAAGGACAAATCCTATCTTGATTATTCACATCTCACTACATATATTGTAATATGTCCAATGTCAGTTTTTATAGTGTAACTAATTACGAAACACATTTAACTGCATCAAAACATAAAACAACATATGTTGAGATAGTAATAATCTCAAGTCTAAGGATCATACATATAGTTGTCACTATGAGCAATACCGTGACCGTCACATAATAATCTAAGATATATGCTCATAGTGGGTCAATCCAATATATTATTCTCTACTAATATATTCATGTATTAATTCTGACATCTCTATGTCAATGACAACTCATTGTCATCAATTAATCACATGTTAGTCTTAAGCGAATTATTATTGTCCATACCTATAATAATACTTGACTAAGGATCTTTTAATAATAATTCATATATTATTATATGGACCTTATTGTTTCTCAATTTATGTGACACATATATCTGAAAACAACAATGACAATGCCTTTATTCAATAAAATTGGTAAATAAAAATATCCATACAATCATCATATGATTGGTCTTTGGGCATACTCTAACAATCTCCCACTAGCACTAAGACCAATCACTCACATATCTAATACCGAGTGACTCAGTGTGATGATCATGCTTCTGTTGCGTCAGAGGCTTCGTCTAGGGATCAACAATGTTATCATCCGTGTATACTTTATGTCTATATATGTACTTTGACTCAGACCTAGAAGTCGTCTAGATCTATCTCTATAGATCTTAACCCTTAAGATATATGCTGCCTCACCCAAATCTTTCATAGAGAAACAACTACTTAACCAAGTCTTAACTGACTGTAAAGTAGGTATGTCGTTTCCTATAAGAAGTATGTCATCTACATACAAAATTAGGAAAGAAACAATGCTCCCACTAGTCTTCTTGTAAACACAAGGCTCATCTTCGTTCTTGATAAAACCAAATTCTTTGATCACATCATTGAAACGAAGATTCCAGCTTCGAGAAGCTTGCTTTAGTCCATAAATGGACCTTTGTAGCTTACAAACCTTTCCAGCATTTCCTGGAGCGACAAAAACCTTCTGGTTGTGTCATATACACATCCTCTTCAAGTTTTCCATTAAGGAAAACGATTTTGACGTCCATTTGCCAAATTTCATAATCATGGAATGCAACTATAGCAAGCAAGATCCGGATGGATTTAAACATAGCTACAGGGGAGAAAGTTTCGTCATAGTCAATACCATGAACTTGTCGAAAACCTTTAGCGACTAGTCGCCCCTTGTATGTTTGTACGTTTCAATCCATGTCGGTTTTCTTCTTGAAAACCCATTTACACCCTATAAGTTTTACCCCTTCAGGTGATTCAACCAAAGTCCATACTTGGTTGACTGGCATGGATTCCATCTCAGATTTCATGGCCTCAAGCCATTTCTCAGAGTCTGGGCTCGATATTGCCTCTTGATAAGTTCTTGGCTCATCTTGGTCCATAATGAGAACATCTCCATGCGTGGTAATGAGAAATCCATATCTCTCAGGTGCATGTCGTTCTCTTGTGGACCTGCGCAGTGGTTGTGTTTCTAAATCTGTTGATTGTTCCTCAACAATTTATGGAACATGTTCAATCTCAGGTTCAGTGAATCGTTGTTCTTGAACTTCTCCAAGTTCAATGTCTCTACCCTTTCCTTTCTTATTGAGAAATTCTCTTTCGAGAAAAACTCTTGTTCGAGCAACAAACACTTTGTTCTCTTTAGTGTTAAAGAATATCCCTTAGTTTCTTTGAGATATCCAACAAAATTACACTTATGAGATTTGGGTTCGAGCTTTGTAGACATCTGATGTTTGACATATGCTTCGCAACCCCAAATCTTCATAAAAGACATACTAGGACGTTTTCCTGTTCATATCTCATATGGTGTCTTTTGAACAGATTTAGACGGAACACGATTTAAAGTGAAAGCAGCTGTTTCTAGTACATGTCCCTAGAAAGAAGTTGGAAGATCACTATGACTCATCATTGATCGAACCATGTCTAACAAAGTTCAATTTCTCCTCTCAGAAACTCCATTCCACTGTGGTGTACCTGATGGAGTAAGCTGTGAGACAATCCCACATTCTTTAAGGAATTCATCAAATTTTATGCTTAAGTATTCTCCACCTCGATCTGATCGAAGTGCTTTAATACTCTTGCCTAGTTGATTTTGTACTTCATTCTTGAATTCTTTAAACTTTTCGATAGCCTCAGATTTATGGCGCATAAGGTAAATGTAACCATATCGACTGAAGTCATCAGTGAAAGTGATGAAGTACTAAAATCCACCTCTACTTGTGTGTTCATTGGTCCATATACATCACTATGTATTAATCCCAATAAATCACTTGATCGCTCACTTTTACCATTAAAATGAGCCTTAGTCATTTTTCCTAATAAGCAAGATTCGCATACATCCAGTTGTTCGAAAACAAATGAATCTAAGAATCCATCTTTATGGAGTCTTGATATGCGTTTCTCACTTATATGGCCTAAACGAAAATGCCAGAGATAAGTTTGATTTGAGTCATTTGTTTTTGATCTTTTGGTATTTATGTTATAAATAACATTTTCTAGATTTAAAATATATAAGCCATTAACCAATTGTGCTGAACCATAAAAAACATTATCGAGATAAAAAGAACAATAATTATTCTTAATAATAATCTCAAATCCAATCTTGTCCAAACAAGAAATAGAAATAATGTTTTTAGTCAAACTAGGCACAAAATAACAATCTTCTAAATGTAAATCAAGTCCACTAGGTAAAGATAAAACATATGTTCCTAATGCAGCAACTCTTGCTCCATTTCCCACTCGTAGGTCTACGTCTCCCTTAGCTAGATTCCTTCTCTTTTGCAGTCCCTGTACAGAAGTACAGATGTGAGAACCACAACCGGTATCTAATACCCAAGAAGAAGACGTTGACTGATTCACATCTATAACATAAATACCTGAAGCAGATGCACCATCTACTTTTGCCTTCTTGACCTCTTCAAGGTAAATGGGGCAATTTCTTTTCCAGTGTCCAGTCTTATTGCAGTGGAAACATTTTCTTTCCTTGCTAACTCCCCCTTTGGGTTTCAGTGCATCACGTCCTTTGGGTATAAGCTTACCTTTACCCTTGTACTTTGCCACTGTCTTTCCCTTTCCTTTGTCCTTGCGGACCATCAGAATGGGCTTAGGTCCACCTTTAGACATATTTTTCTCAGCAGTTCGTAACATGCCAAGTAACTGTAGCAAAGTTTTGTTAATTTCATTCATGTTGAAATTAAGGACAAATTGATTGAAGCTATTCGGCAACGATTGCAGAATAACATCAGTAGCCAATTCATCCTTGAGAGGAAAACCTAGCTTTTCCAATGTTTGGATATAGCCTATCATCTTAATGACATGAGCTTCTACAGGAGATCCCTCTACCATTTTGCACTGAAATAGAGCTTTAGAGGTCTCATACCTCTCTTGACGTGCTTGCTCCTCATATATTTCTTTGAGGTTTTGAATCATATCATATGCAACCATGTCCTCATGTTGCTTCTGAAGATCAGGAGTCATGGTAGCAAGCATAAGATATCCGACATCTAACATGTCATCCATATGTTTCTTAAACTTGTCATTGTCAGCTCTAGAAGCATTAGTTGTCGGTTCATCTGGAACAGGTTCTTCAATGAAATATTCCTTTCTTTCCTGTTTGAGAATAATTCTCAAATTACGGAACCAATCAAAGAAGTTTACGCCATTGAGTTTCTCCTTCTCAAGGAGTGATCGCAATGATATAGTGTTGTTTGCCATTTAGATCTACAACAATGGAAATACATAATATAAATTTACCAATTTGAAATATTATAAATAGGACTTTGTTTATAAAATACTCCCACTATTTTGTTCAAAATTACAAACCCCTCTCGTTTTTAATTTCGGAAAAATTTGACGAAAATTTTTCTAGTGAGTGAGGATCCATAATTCACCAATTTCCTAAATCAGCTTTGGCTTTTCTTTTAGGATAGAGGTTATTTAGGTAAGTAACCCTTTACTAATTACATCTCATGTAACTCCTCCATTTGGTGAACAACTCTTGTTCAGTCATCTCATGACTTAACCAAATACTTAGCTTTTAGGTTTCTAATCCTATTAGAACAACCTAACTAAGTTATTACCAATATTTTGACCGACGAATATCACTTATTTATTCTTCGTGTTTAACCAAGATGGACTTATGTGTTAATGCTTTGGCAAAACCCACATAAGATTGATCAAGGCCGTAACGAGGGCAAATATTGGACGGCTAAATTTAACTTAGATTAATTTGAGGAAAACATTAAATATCTCATCGTTATTTCTTTTAATCTGGCCCTTATTGATCTCATCAATATATGCGAGTAGAAAATATATATCATACATTGCATCACATACATGATAGATATAAAATAAAAGGATTACAATGATTATAGCCCAAAATAAAGAACTAAGGTGGCCCATCCCAAGCCAATGGGAGAACTTTAAAACCTTAATTCTACACTAAACTTGCTTCCTAAGCATCTTCTCGCCTTTGCTCCAAACGTCTCGATTGCTTCTTGGAATAATATTACAACTATAGAAACTCGTTTTATATACGAGGGAGTAAGATGAGAGGAGAAGTACAATAGAGATAGAGAAAGGCACGACACGCAGGCCGTATTTTAAAATTTTACAACTATTGTAAAAGCAAGGGCTATAACTATGCATGTCAAACACCATGCAAAGCAAACATATCATATATATGTTTATCACGAATTCGTTAATATTACCAATATGGGCCTACAATCTAAGTTGCCTACGAAGGGGTCAAGGGGCGAAGCCCCTTGCGGCCACGACAGTAAATTTTGAAAAATAGCGACTATTTTTCTATGGAAAAATATCACGATTTGATAAGATTTATCAACAGAATCGTTTTTTTGGGGATTTTTAAAATCCCTTAGATTTTTTCATATCAGAATAACAATTATTCCTTTTTCCTTGATGCGATCTGCTATCGCACTTTCGTCGATCACTATGTCAACGATTGACATATGATTATTGTAAAACCCTTGTAGCAATATGGCGACTGTAATTAACAGATTAACATGTTAATCATATCCCTAATCGACTAGCAATATCAAATTTTATATCGCTGATATAGTAAAACAAATTATGCATCTCATACATATCGCATCACCCAAGTATTTAACCCGATTACGGATCGTACAAATGGCTCTGATACCACTATTGGGACCGCCGGCACACCCCATGATGCAGCGGAACAAAATTACGACGGTCTTTCCAGTGATCCATGTACGTTTAATCCAAAATCGGGAGGAAGAGAAGAGATGACTTACATTGGGTTCCTTGATAAGCAGCAAAAACAACAACTGGATTTGCTACAATCACGATCGTTCGGCAATTCGAATCTTTAGCCTCCACGAATATCGTCTCGGCCTCTACTCAGTTCACCCGGTTAAGAGAGCAAATCTCGAAAAACTGTTTTTCGTGATTCTAGGGTTTGGAATTCGGAATTCTCTGATGTATGGCTGCTAGACCAATTGATCCTTTATATAGGTGTAACCCTAGGTATAAGAGTTTGATTCTGAATTGGTTTATAGGAAATAATTACTTTAATTATATCCTTAAATTTCAGAATCTATATTTAATTCGAATTTAAAAGGGATATAATTACTTTAATTATATCCTTTATTTAAAATTCGGGATTAAATATAATATACTTATACTTATATATATTTTGAGTTTGATTCTGAATTGGTTTATAGGAAATAATTACTTTAATTATATTCTTAAATTTCAGAATCTATATTTAATTCAAATTTAAAAGGGATATAATTACTTTAATTATATCCTTTATTTAAAATTCGGGATTAAATATAATTTACTTATACTTATATATATATTTGCTCCGTTTCAATCATTGGGTGTGACCCTGTAGGCTCATTGTAACGTTAGTAATAATATTAGAACAATTCTAATATTAAAAACAATGATTGACATCTAGCAATATATCATTGTCATCTAAGTTACAAGAGATCATGATTCGATGTATCATGTTCGTGACCAACTCTTTTAATGTATTATATCCTTTTGTCCTTTTATATCTTTAATAGGCACAAGTCTTGGAATAGTCACACTTGTATAGCCTATTTTAATGTTTCTTGATATCTAGAGTGGACTACTTTTAATGAATAATTTGTGATATCTCATATTAACGTATTCAAGCATGGCCATGCATTTCTAGTCTCACTCAATCAAGTGGCCTTTGATATATTTTCCTATTATGTAGGAAGGACAAATCCTATCTTGATTATTCACATCTCACTACATATATTGTAATATGTCCAATGTCAGTTTTTATAGTGTAACTAATTATGAAACACATTTAACTGCATCAAAACATAAAACAACATATGTTGAGATAGTAATAATCTCAAGTCTAAGGATCATACATATAGTTGTCACTATGAGCAATATCGTGACCGTCACATAATAATCCAAGATATATGCTCATAGTGGGTCAATCCAATATATTATTCTCTACTGATATATTCATGTATTAATTCTGACATCTCTATGTCAATGACAACTCATTGTCATCAATTAATCACATGTTAGTCTTAAACGTATTATTATTGTCCATACCCATAATAATACTTGACTAAGGATCTTTTAATAATAATACATATATTATTATATGAACCTTATTGTTTCTCAATTTATGTGACACATATATCTGAAAACAACAATGACAATGCCTTTATTCAATAAAATTGGTAAATAAAAATATCCATACAATCATCATATGATTGGTCTTTGGGTATACTCTAACAGATAGAAGTCCTCTAAAACAGAGAAACAGAAAGGCAAATGCTAAGTAGGGCTCCTGTTTTACTATCTCCTTTGGGGTTTCATTCCACAACTGTATCAAGTATTCATTGCCCTCTCATGATACAACTGCTTTGCTTTCAGCAATATATTGAAATGGTTCAAATCCTGAAATGAATTCACTCATGTTAATAAACATGGAATTATGTTCAACTCACAAACTAGGCTAAGGTATAGGGAACTACATTTCTATCACGCTTCATTGTATATAGAATAACAATTTTTATGATACAATATTTTTTGCAGTTAGAGATATATAGTTGAATTTACCACTATCCGAGGTCATTCCCTTAAGAAGCAAAAGCAGAGAAAGATAATCTTTGGCAGAGGAGAGCAAATACCTGTTGTTTTCTCATAAAATTGTACGATTGAGGGGAGATCTGTTGGACCACGATATCGTACCCTTGATGTCTGGTTCATAACTAAAATTGACGGCAAGTTATGAATTCCATACTTTGAAAATATGCTACGATAGACGCATATAAACAGTATTAGTTATGAAATTTATTATTAGATTTCAACAGTAAGAAAACGGATAGTTTATTTGATTGATAACTCTGGATCACTTACTAATAATCACAAAACTATGTCGAATTAAAGGTGGTTCTTTGTAAAGAGAACTTATTCAAGCATCAGTTAAGGACTAGTTAATAAGAAGTACAAAAGAAGCATCACGTAGTAAAATTCTATATATTCGGTATTTTACTTAAGTAGCTCACATGAGCATCTCATCTTCCATCATAGGAGGGATAAACAACTGCAGAAAACATATAATTGATAGAAAACTATTCCCAAAGCCAATAACGACTTTGTAAGTACTGGACTACGGACACAACTCTTTGTTTCCACAAGTTACAGCTATACTAGATGATAAATGCTTAAAATAGTTATTATTTTATGCTTAATTACTCCTTGGTTTGGTGAATATGTTATTGATCTCGCTGTTTTTCGTGTGATTTTGTGCAGGACTCTGAATCTGGAAAATACACTTAAATTAGCCGAATTCTGAAGTTTTTTTATTTTTTGGATCGAGTCTGGATTCGTGGGCTCGACTTTGGGTTTGAAATCTGACGCAGCATTTTGTCAACGACTTCTAGAAAATGACGTCAGCGTTTTGTCAGAGTTCCAGATAAATTAGGATTTATCTCTTTGTAATTTGAATTTAAATATGTTTAGGATTATCTTAGATTTATTTCTTATTTTTAGGATTTGTAAAAGGCTATAAATACCCACCTTGGGTAAGCCTAGAACATATCTCTCATTCCATCTTTAATTCTAAATCCTAGAGTTTTCTTTCATCTCTTTTCTTCTTTATTTATTTTTTTTGTTTTTATTTTTTTACTTTATTTTATTTTTATGTCGAGCATAATTCTTCCCATAATATGCTAGGCTAAATTTTTATTAACCAAGGGCTTAAGCGATGACTCGATCCAAATGTGAGGATTGAAAAGCACACAAATAACTTCGTCTTTTTATTTCTTTAAAAATTTTCTTTTGAACTTATTTTTTTTCAAATTGATTTCAAAACTAAAGATTGATTTTGGTCAAGATTTTGATTTGATCATTTATGTGAGAGGAAAGATCGGCTATTGAAATAATCCGACTTCCTGGGAACACACTTAGCAAATTGATTGCTAAAGCGAAAACTAAAGATTTGATTAGTTATTATTGAAATAACATAATCCAAGTCGGTCTTGAGATTTAAATGATTTTTTTACAAACATTGAGTTGGTGGATTAATCCATGAAACCAATATCAAAGATAGAATTGGGTATTCGGTTTAGAAGTTTTGCTTCAAGGATTAAACCTTGAAAGCTAAGTGCCGACGTAAAATCCCGAAGTGAAAATATTTTTCCGATGATCTATTTAATTCGAGTCAAAGCGAAAGCCTAAGGCTAGTTTTTATCTTATTAAATTACTTTATTTTATTTTTTCTTCAATTATTTAGTTTATCCAATTCGACAAAATCTCCTTTTACTTAAAAACATAATTCAATATTCTTGGATAACCAATCAAACAAGCATAATCAAGAAGTTTATAGTTCCTGTGGGATCGACCCTTACTTCTCCTTTACTATATTTAATTTCTATTATTTATTTGAGAATAAGGAATTTATTTTTGACACTATACGACGCGTGTCAAAATTAGCGCCGCTACCGGGGACTACGGTAAAGTTATTGATTTATTTTTGTTTGATTTATGACCAGGAACAATTCGGGAGAACAAAGAGATTACATCCCGGAAATTGAAGCATACTCCCGAAGACTATATGCCCAAACACTTCGGGAAAAGCGTAGGTTGCGACAACAACAGTTAGAACGTGATCTAAATTCTGCGTCTGAAGTAGAATCACATTGTGATCACATAATTGAAGAGCCAATTCCGATGGCCGATCAAACTATTCGTCAATTGACTACAGCTCCTAATAATAACCAACCGATGTGCATAACGTTTCCAAATGGAGAGACGTCGTTCGCTCTCAAAATCGGTTGGATACATCTCTTGCCGACCTATCACGGTTTGCCGAGTGAAAATCCTCATAAACATCTCAAGGAATTTCACATGGTTTGTTTAAGTACAAAACCTTAGGGAGTTTACGAAGACCAAATTAAACTTCGCGTCTTTCCTTTTTCTTTAGCTGATATAGCAAAAGATTGGTTATTTGATTTACCTTCAAATTCTGTTACAACTTGGACTGATATGGCTCGTCTTTTTCTTGACAGGTTTTTTCCAGCAGCTAAGGCGAGCGAACTAAGGCGAAGTATCCTAAATATCCGATAAAAGGATACTAAAACCTTATATGATTACTGGAGCGATTTAAAAAGCTTTGTGCAAACTGTTCACAATACGACTTAAGCGAACAAACATTGCTCCAGTATTTCTATGAAGGATTAACGCCTATGGACATGAAGGTAATTGATGCGGCAAGTGGAGGCGCACTTGTTAACATGACTCCTACTGCGGCTAGAACGTTAATATCCACCATGGCCGCTAACTCGCAGCGATTTCACTCTACAAGTGAACCGTCTCGACGGATTCACGAGGTAAGTACAGTTTCATTAGAGAAAAAAATTGATAAATTAGCTGACATTATTCAATCTCTTGCTGCAGATAAAAGGAACACATCTAGACTTTGTGGAATATGTACTAGTGCTGAACATCCGACGAATTGTTGTCCGATCATCCAAGAGGATGATAAAACCCAAGTGAATGCCTTAGGAAATTTTCTTGGATCTCCCTAGAGATCCTATAACCCCAAAGCCAATACCTATAATCCCGGTTGGAGGGACCATCCGAACCTAAGGTATGGAACAAACTTTAGGCAGAACCAACCCTACCAACAAGGGCAACAGAACCAACCTAAATGGTTATTAGAATCTATTGTTGAAAGATTGACGATTTCCCAAGAAAAGTTCCAAAACCGATCTGAGACTCATTTTCAAGAATTAGATAAGCAGATCTCCCAATTAGCTCAAACCGTAAGAAGACTAGAATCACAAGGAAAACTTCCTTCTCAAACCGAACTGAACCCAAGGGAAAATATAAGTGCCATCACCCTTCGAAGTGGAACAATTATCAATCTTGAATTTCCAAAAGAAATCACTGAACAACCGAAAAAAGAGAAAGAAATGCCGACTTTCGAAACTCAAGGTAAAACTTCTTCTCCTTCTCCTTCTACCCTTTCTATTCCTCAAGAAATCACACCACCCTTTCCATCACGATTGGCGAAACGCGACAAAAAGGGTGAGGAAAAAGAAATTATCGATGTGTTCAAAAAAGTGCAAGTTAACATACCTCTTTTGGAAGTGATCCGACAAGTACCAAGGTATGCTAGATTTTTGAAAGAATTATGCACTTCAAAGGTATGTTCGTTATTCCTTGTAAAATAGGAAATGTTTTCATTAATCGTGTTATGTGCGATTTAGGAGCTTCAATTAATGTTATGCCTCTTTCCGTTTATAAAACGATTACTAACGAGCCTTTGAAGGAAACAAAAGTCACCATTCAGTTGGTGGATCGATCTATCATCTGTCCGAAGGGAGTGCTTGAAAATGTGTTAGTAAAAGTTGATGATCTCATCTTTCCTGCCGATTTCTACATCATTGACATGGATAATGATCATTCGAATACATGTTCAGTGATACTTTTGGGGCGACCATTCTTGTGGCACCCCCGGACCCCAGGGAGCGACACAGGGGGCGAAACTAGGCAAGACAAAACAAAAACAAGCTAAAACGGGCATACAATTTTTTTTTCGACGAGACCAGGGAAAACTGACCTACGGGGCCCACAAGAACTTTTTAACACTTAATTTACAAACTTATAACATATATTAAAACATTCCAAAAATTAGATTTCAATTTCGATATCATTATCTAATTTTTCCCTGAACTAGGTGATCCCGAGACTTTTAAAAATTTCGACATGACATGTTCGTTTAATTAACTAAACCATCTACGTCTTCAAGCTGCATAAGCATTTATAACAATGACAACCCAATTTATATCCTATAGAACAGACCCATCACAGTACATATTTATCAAGATCATTTTATCCAAGACCATTTAATATGTAACATATGTATTCATTTATCAAATAATTATACATATCAAGTTTTCGATATAACAAATGTACAACATATACAACAAAATGTCAGCGGAAGCTAAACCTATCAACTGAACCTATGCCACCACATCAAGGAGTACAAAATATATCAAAGTATACCATACATGATATCCTCGCTGTGTAGGCCTCGGATAAAATAAATGCCCTCGAGGTCAACTCCGCAAAAATCAGGGACCTGAAATGTTTATGGGAAGGAGGAGTAAGTACTGGTTAAGTACTTAGTGAGCTAGCCCCTAAAACTAGTCCATTTAAAACATGTACAAGTAACAATCACCATGATCAAGTACAAGAATATACAAAGCATGTACAAGTTATGCTTCCTATCTAGTCTTGATTAAAGGACAAAATAGACCTGATTTGAATCAGGTAAATCTGACTCTTTTACCCTTACTCATTTTATTAAAAGCATATCTTGGCATACAAGAAACAATCAAGTTCACATCATGTAAACATCAATGTAATCAAGTCATATATTATGCATATCAAGCATAACAATATCAAAAGACGAGATTAACAAGATAACAAGCATCAAGAATGCACCAATATCATAACAAATCATTTGTAGCATTTTCCATGCTTTTATCTCCTGAGGGTGCCAAGACAAGTCTTATTGATTATATTTCGATATACATTAGTCCTTTGGCATTAGATTTAATATATAGGTAATCAGGTCCAAATAATGGATAAATAATTATATCCAACAAGATGATACATAACGTATCCAAAAATGGTGTCATACACCACAAGATGCACTCCATTGTGCCAATCAAGAGGATACCCTAGGTACCTGGCAAGATGGATACACTAATATCCCAAACAAAGAATGGATCCATATGAGTGACCTTCATCACCCATAAAATAAGATGGCTTACCACCTTATTTAGGGAAAGTGACCTTCGTCATTCCCAACAATACAATATGATATATAAAGGATCCATGAGTGTGCAAAGCACTAAAAGTACAACTTAATGTACCACTAATGGATACTTCAAATATCGCTGAACAATATGAGCTCGGTGACCCTAAGGCATGCCGTTCTACCTAATATAAACCATTTACCAAGGACTTAAGGTCATTTTGCAAATTCAAAGGCATGCATTGATAATTCATGCATGTAACAAAACAAAGTATCTCATGTTATCGAGACAATAGTATGCTTTCATGCTTTCAAAGTATATCAATATCATGTTAATAATGTAGCATGCTTTCATGCTTCAAGAACTTACAAGTTCAAGATCAAGATTGTAGCAAGTTATCAAATCACGAGATTCAAAACATTTCAAGAACATATCAATGTCTTAGCATACTTTTATGCTTCAATACATTTCAAGATCATATCAAGATAATGACATGCTAATCAATTCAAGAGATGCAAGACAATTCAAGCATCAAAGTCAAACAATATCAAGTATTCAACAAGATGATAGCATGGCATCAATCATACAAGCATGAACAATCAAGTTGTCCATTTTTAATCATGCTTCCCACTTTTACCGAATAGGCATTTAATCAATTTACATGGCATATGGACAGGTTATATGTGGTTGAGAACTATCCCCAACCCTATAGTTGGCTACACTCACTAAATAACCGAAGTAGGTCCTCCTAGTCCCGTATACTGATGCCCTTTTCACGGCCTCGGGAGGATTCCACACGTTGTTCCTCCAAACTCGAGTCCTCTACACGATCTACAAATCATGCAAAAATACATTTGGATGTTGATTAGACTCAATTCAATGATTTATAAGCTTTTACAATTGAATTATAATCTAAGAACAATAACAGTTTCTGTTTTTCTTTCCTTTCGAGTACCCTTCACTAAAACGACGACATCTCCTAATCCGTATGTCGGAATTTCGAGTTCTTTATATCGTTGGAAAGATAACGAAATTATCTAGAATACCATATTGGCCTTACATTTTTCCTTATATCCAATTAATACAGTTTATTAATTGAAATTGCACTTTCCAGAATTTCGTAGCCCTTGACCTATGCTCAGAAATCAGCCAATATCTTTTAGCTCGGTGATCCGATTGATGCACCGTCTTCTTCTAATTAAACTATACACATCAAGGAGTGTCCATACCAACTTTCATGTCTAGATTCCACTTCTACACGATTTGGGAGCCATTCAAACTTGCTGTCCCTGCACAGGGGATGCAGGCAGCAAGCCTCCCCTAGCTTTCCAAGGCCAAATTCGATATCTAGGAACTCAATTTACATGATTACAAGATTCAGAATTTAAGTTAACACATCAAGGAACAATTTTCCTTTACACAACTTCTTCTAATTCGAACTAGAACCAGCTCAATTTCAGTGATCAAGACAACACTCGAAATTGAACAATCATGGCAGTTTGTACCACTTCACTTGTAGAGCCCTAATTCGACTTCTAGGATAGCAAATTGAGTGATTCAAAAGGCTAAATTTCATGTAAACAACCTTATGAACATTTTTTTATGAAGGAACTTTTCTCCAATTTTGACCCTAAGGTCCTCGAAATCAGGCTGGAAGTTGGTGCTCGAAAATAACACCTCAACTAGACTGTTTGTGTTCTATTAACCAATTGGTCAACCAAACCTACTCCAAATGACTCCAAATTTCACCAGCATGAAACTAAGACATATATAAGTGATTAGGAAGCAAGAAAACTCCAAGATTCAACCAAGAAATTGAAGAGACAAGCTGATAAACTCACCTCAAATCTGAAACTGATTTTTCAAGCTTCTTTCTTGCTCAACAAGCTCCTATGGCTTCCAAAAGACTAAAATAAGCTAATTTCTTTTGATAAACCACTTGATTTCTCCCTAAAGAAGATGAAAAGAAGCTGAACAAAGCTTGAGCTCTCTCAACATGGGGTTTTCGGTAGGTTGAAGAAGAAAGAAAAGATGAAGCCTTATCACAAAATCAATTTGTTTTTGCTTTAATTAATGTTTTTGTCCCATTATCATAAATTCCCCTTTTATTTTGTCTCCCAAACTTTGACTTGCCGGCACACTAAGGGATTTATCCCATTTTTTTATTATTTTTTTTTTAAAATTCATATAATAATTAATTTAAATCACAAAAATTCAATCGGTTCAAAAATTCGATTTCTCGAACTTTAAGCTAGTTTATTTCATTTTCAAGATATTTTATCACCCTAAATAATTTCATTTACTTAATTATTAATTTAATTCGAGTCTAATTACTCGCTATCAAGTTTTCTAAAAAAAATCCAATTGGCCTCTAATCGAGTCGAAATCGAAACTACGAGGCTCAATTTCAAGAATTTCCTTTAAAGGGACTTAATTGAAATCTTTTAAACTTTCAATTGCTTAGCTCAATTCTAAATTATTTAATCGTATTCTCGAGTTTCTAACTAGGCCATTTTGAGGATATTACAATTCTCCCCCCCTTAAAAGAAATTCGTCCTCGAATTTTACCTGAAGGGAAGAGATATAGATACTGCTTCCTCATAGAATCCTCAAGTTCCCAGGTAGCCTCTTCTACTCTGTGATTCCTCCATAGGACTTTCACCAAGGGAACTGACTTGTTTCGAAGTCTTTTCACTTCCCGATCAAGAATCTGGACATGTTCTTCTTCATAAGTCAAATCGGGATTCAATTCCACTTCTTCCGGCTCAAGAACATGGGAAGGATCTGAACGATACCTTCTGAGCATGGAAACATGGAACACATTGTGGATCTTATCAAACTCGCTAGGGAGTGCAAGTCGATAAGCCACTGGACCAACCCTCTCAATCACCTCGAAAGGTCCAATGAATCTAGGACTAAGCTTTCCTTTCTTGCCGAATCTGAACACCTTCTTCCAAGGCGACACTTTCAGGAAAACCTTATCCCCAACATCATACTGAATGTCCCGACGCTTCAAATCAGCATAGGACTTCTGCCTATCAAAGGCCTGTTTCAGTCTATCATGAATAATCTGAACCTGCTCTTCAGTCTCTCGGAGCATCTGAGGTCCCAATACCTTGTTTTCACCAAGTTCAGACCAACACAAGGGTGTCCTGCACTTTCTACCACACAATGCCTCAAATGGAGCCATTTGAATCGAGGCTTGATAGCTATTGTTGTATGCAAACTCCACTAGAGGAATGAACTTCTCCCAATTCTTTCCAAAGTCCACCACACAAGCTCGTAACATGTCTTCAAGCACTTGAATCACCCTTTCAGACTGGCCATCCGTCTGCGGATGAAATGCTGTACTAAGATGCACTTTCGTGCCAAGAGTATTCTGCAAAGATTTCCAGAAACGAGCTGTGAAGTTTGGATCTCTATCAGAAATGATAGCTGAAGGGACACCATGTAATCTGATCACTTCTCTGATATAAATCTCGGCTAAAGTCTCCGAGGTCATATTCTTTCGAACAGGAACAAAGTGAGCTGATTTTGTGAGTCTGTCGACAATCACCCAAACTGAATCATTTTTCCTCGGTGTAACAGGAAGACCGGTGACAAAGTCCATAGTAATTCTGTCCCATTTCCACTGAGGAAGTTCAATAGGTTGCAACAGAACTGCAGGCACTTGATGCTCTGCCTTGATTCTCTGACAAGCTAAACATCTCGAGACAAAATCAGTGATGGCAGCTTTCATGCCCGGCCACCAATACAAGGATTTTAGATCTTTATACATCTTTATCGATCTAGGGTGAATCGAGAAAGAACTTTGGTGCGCTTCTTGCAAAATATCCCTTTTTAATTCATCATCATTAGGGACACATATTCGATCTCTAAAACATAACATTCCATTCGAATGTAAAGAGAAGCCAAGTTTAGCTTTTTCATCAAGCTTCGAGACAATAGCCTGAAGCTCAGGATCTTTCTTCTGAAGGTCTTTGATTCTCGAAATTAAAGTAGATTCAATACGAAGTTCCGATAAAATTCCTTGTTCTCGATATACCCGGAGGTGAGCATTAATGGCATTAGGAGCTGTGACAAGATTTCAAGGAATTAAAAATATACATGTTCACAAAACTTCAAGCATTCAAGTTCAAGATTACTTACCCAATGTTGGTTTGCGACTGAGAGCGTCAGCAACCACATTGGCCTTTCCAGGATGGTAATCAATTACCAAATCGTAATCTTTCAGTAACTCCATCCATCTTCTCTGTCTCAAGTTTAGGTCTTTCTGAGTCAGGAGGTACTTCAGACTTTTATGATCGGTAAACAAGTAGCATTTTTCGCCGTACAGGTAATGCCTCCATATCTTGAGAGCAAAAACGATTGCAGCCAACTCAAGATCATGAATGGGATAGTTAAGCTCATGTGGCTTTAACTGCCGGGAAATATAAGCAATCACTTTCCCATCCTGCATCAAGACACATCCAAGACCTAGATGTGAAGCATCACTATACACAGTGAAGTCCTTGCCGGATTCTGGTTGGCTAAGAACTGGAGCATGTGTCAATGCTTGCTTCAATTGATCAAAACTTACTTGTTGTTTGTCAGACCATACATACGGTTCATCCTTCCTTAACAATTTAGTCAAGGGAGATGCAATGGACGAAAATCCATGGACAAACCTTCTATAATAACCGGCCAGACCAAGGAAACTTCGGATCTCTGTGATATTCCTCGGTGGTCTCCAATCAAGAATGGCTTGAATTTTCCGAGCATCGACCTTGATTCCATCAGCTGAAATCACATGGCCAAGAAATGACACCTCCGATAGCCAGAATTCGCATTTAGAGAACTTTGCAAACAACTGGTGATTTCGGAGAGTTTGCAAGACAATTCTAAGATGCTCAGCATGTTCCTCCTTACTTCGAGAATAGACAAGAATGTCGTCAATGAAGACAACAACAAACTTGTCTAGATAGGGCCTAAAAACCCTGTTCATCAAATCCATGAATGCCGCCGGGGCATTAGTCAAGCCAAATGGCATAACTAAGAACTCAAAATGACCATAACGAGTTCTAAAAGCTGTCTTGGGCACATCACTTTCTTTTACTCTCATTTGATAGTACCCAGACCTAAGGTCAATCTTTGAGAACACCGCAGCATCCTTCAACTGATCGAACAAGTCTTCAATCCTTGGCAAAGAATACTTGTTCTTAATTGTGACTTTATTTAGCTGCCTGTAATCAATGCAAAGTCTCATCGTGCCATCTTTCTTTTTCACAAATAAAACTGGAGCACCCCAAGGAGAAGAACTAGGTCGAATGAACCCTTTGTCCTGAAGCTCCTGGAGTTGCTTCTTTAGTTCTTTTAATTCAATAGGTGCCATTCTGTAAGGAGTTATAGACACCGGATTAGTCCCAGACTGGACATCAATCCCGAATTCCACTTCCCTGATTGGAGGAAGACCAGGAAGTTCTTCGGGGAACACATCAATAAATTCGGACACCATTGGCATTTCAGGCAAGCCAAATAGATATTCATCTTCCATTGCCATCATAGCAAAGATCGAGGTAGGCTTATTATCAATTAACAAAATTGACTCTTTTCCTAGACCTCGAAGATACAATCTTCTATTCTGGCAATCAATCCATGCTTCATGTTTGGCTAACCAATCTAATCCCAGCACCATATCAAATTCACAAAACGGTAGCACAAACAGATCAATTCGGAATGGTATGCTTCGAATCATGATAAGAGAGTCTTTACAAATTTGATTTATGCTCATTGTGCCCCCAATAGGATTTGACACTACGAGACCTTTAATCACTGTCTCAGGCTTCAATTTAGCTTTTACAAGCATGGCTGAACATATAAAGGAGTGCGTAGATCCAGAATCTATCAAAGCATAAGCAGGAACTAAATTTAAATCAACTGTACCTGCGATGACATCGGGGGACTCCTCTTCATCTCTGCCACGGATCTGATAAACTCGAGCAGGTGTCCGAGACTCCTGATACGTGTGAGCAGCTGATTGTTGACCTTTGTCTTTGCTCTGATTCCCAGATGGAACCTGCCTGGAGCCTCTTTGTCTGTTAGATGACCCTGGATTCTGACTTCCACGCGAATGGACAACCACTCTATTAGGATTTTGAGGACAATCCCTAATATAGTGATCATCTGCTCCACAAGCAAAACAAAGATTCATCTTTGTACGGCATTGACCAGGATGAGATTTATGACAGAATTTACACACGGGTATTTTCTCTGATCTACCCGAGCTCTGAACAGAAACAACGGGGCCTGTAGATTTGTCCCACTGCTGTGGCTTCTGAACCGAAGAATGAGTAACTGAATTTCCCTGATCCTTCTTGGCTTTCTTCGATTTCCACCACGGTTTATCTCCACTTTTCTGTTTCCCATCACCACTGGGCCTGCTCTTTCTCTTCTCAGCAGCCTTTTGCCGAGCCTCAGTAGCGACAACTTGATTTACCAGAAGTTGGAAATCCTTGATTCCCAAAGCAGTGAACATAGAGCCCAATTCGTCATTTAGGCCCTTCGTGAATTTTCTGCACTTATCAGCTTCAGTCTTGTACAAATCTGCAGCATACTTATAATATTTGCAAAATTCGGCCACATACTGTTCGATGGGTTTACCTCCCTGCTTCAAGTACAAGAATCGATCTCTACGCTCCGCCAAATAATTCTCACTTATATACTTTTTTCGGAATTCTTGCACAAAGAACTTCCAAGTAATCGAATCTGCAGGAGCTGTCAACGTAGTAGTGACCCACCAACTCAATGCTTCGTCAGCTAGAAGTGCAACAGCACATTCAAGTTTATGCTCATCTGAGCACTGAAGCTGCTTGGTCACGACCTGTGTAGTGATCTCCAGCCAATTCTCTGGCTCTTCAGGTTTGCCTTCTATTTCACCAGCAAACGTATAAGCACGATATCGAGCTAGCTTGTCAATAGGAGCTCTAATCGGTTCAACGGGAGCTACTGAAACTTCTGGCCTCATACTAGCCCTCATCTGATCAAACATCTCCTTCATACTCAGGAGACATTCGCGCTGAACATCCAAGATAACAGGGTTTTCTTGCTGCGGAGGGGCTGGTGCAGGAGTTTGTTCAACCTGCTCCTGTACTTGCTGCTGAGGAGGAATATTTTCCATCTCTACACTATCCCCAGCATTAGATGATCCCTCAGGGTTTTCTGCTCCCTGAGCAATCCTCGAGCCAGTCATTCTACAACAATCAAATCATTTCGGAGTTAGTCAAGCGAAAATAAACATATATGATATATACTCCTAGGTGGCATAGTTCAAACTTATACAATAAACATGCAAACTCAAGTAATTCCTAGAACCGTATCCCTAAAGCTCTGATACCACTAACTGTGGCACCCCCGGACCCCAGGGAGCGACACAGGGGGCGAAACTAGGCAAGACAAAACAAAAACAAGCTAAAACGGGCATACAATTTTTTTTTTCGACGAGACCAGGGAAAACTGACCTGCGGGGCCCACAAAAACTTTTTAACACTTAATTTACAAACTTATAACATATATTAAAACATTCCAAAAATTAGATTTCAATTTCGATATCATTATCTAATTTTTCCCTGAACTAGGTGGTCCCGAGACTTTTAAAAATTTCGACATGACATGTTCGTTTAATTAACTAAACCATCTACGTCTTCAAGCTGCATAAGCATTTATAACAATGGCAACCCAATTTATATCCTATAGAACAGACCCATCACAGTACATATTTATCAAGATCATTTTATCCAAGACCATTTAATATGTAACATATGTATTCATTTATCAAATAATTATACATATCAAGTTTTCGATATAACAAATGTACAACATATACAACAAAATGTCAGCGGAAGCTAAACCTATCAACTGAACCTATGCCACCACATCAAGGAGTACAAAATATATCAAAGTATACCATACATGATATCCTCGCTGTGTAGGCCTCGGATAAAATAAATGCCCTCGAGGTCAACTCTGCAAAAATCAGGGACCTGAAATGTTTATGGGAAGGAGGAGTAAGTACTGGTTAAGTACTTAGTGAGCTAGCCCCCTAAAACTAGTCCATTTAAAACATGTACAAGTAACAATCATCATGATCAAGTACAAGAATATACAAAGCATGTACAAGTTATGCTTCCTATCTAGTCTTGATTAAAGGACAAAATAGACCTGATTTGAATCAGGTAAATCTGACTCTTTTACCCTTACTCATTTTATTAAAAGCATATCTTGGCATACAAGAAACAATCAAGTTCACATCATGTAAACATCAATGTAATCAAGTCATATATTATGCATATCAAACATAACAATATCAAAAGACGAGATTAACAAGATAACAAGCATCAAGAATGCACCAATATCATAACAAATCATTTGTAGCATTTTCCATGCTTTTATCTCCTGAGGGTGCCAAGACAAGTCTTATTGATTATATTTCGATATACATTAGTCCTTTGGCATTAGATTTAATATATAGGTAATCAGGTCCAAATAATGGATAAATAATTATATCCAACAAGATGATACATAACGTATCCAAAAATGGTGTCATACACCACAAGATGCACTCCATTGTGCCAATCAAGAGGATACCCTAGGTACCTGACAAGATGGATACACTAATATCCCAAACAAAGAATGGATCCATATGAGTGACCTTCATCACCCATAAAATAAGATGGCTTACCACCTTATTTAGGGAAAGTGACCTTCGTCATTCCCAACAATACAATATGATATATAAAGGATCCATGAGTGTGCAAAGCACTAAAAGTACAACTTAATGTACCACTAATGGATACTTCAAATATCGCTGAACAATATGAGCTCGGTGACCCTAAGGCATGCCGTTCTACCTAATATAAACCATTTACCAAGGACTTAAGGTCATTTTGCAAATTCAAAGGCATGCATTGATAATTCATGCATGTAACAAAACAAAGTATCTCATGTTATCGAGACAATAGTATGCTTTCATGCTTTCAAAGTATATCAATATCATGTTAATAATGTAGCATGCTTTCATGCTTCAAGAACTTACAAGTTCAAGATCAAGATTGTAGCAAGTTATCAAATCACGAGATTCAAAACATTTCAAGAACATATCAATGTCTTAGCATACTTTTATGCTTCAATACATTTCAAGATCATATCAAGATAATGACATGCTAATCAATTCAAGAGATGCAAGACAATTCAAGCATCAAAGTCAAACAATATCAAGTATTCAACAAGATGATAGCATGGCATCAATCATACAAGCATGAACAATCAAGTTGTCCATTTTTAATCATGCTTCCCACTTTTACCGAATAGGCATTTAATCAATTTACATGGCATATGGACAGGTTATATGTGGTTGAGAACTATCCCCAACCCTATAGTTGACTACACTCACTAAATAACCGAAGTAGGTCCTCCTAGTCCCGTATACTGATGCCCTTTTCACGGTCTCGGGAGGATTCCACACGTTGTTCCTCCAAACTCGAGTCCTCTACACGATCTACAAATCATGCAAAAATACATTTGGATGTTGATTAGACTCAATTCAATGATTTATAAGCTTTTACAATTGAATTATAATCTAAGAACAATAACAGTTTCTGTTTTTCTTTCCTTTCGAGTACCCTTCACTAAAACGACGACATCTCCTAATCCGTATGTCGGAATTTCGAGTTCTTTATATCGTTGGAAAGATAACGAAATTATCTAGAATACCATATTGGCCTTACATTTTTCCTTATATCCAATTAATACAGTTTATTAATTGAAATTGCACTTTCCAGAATTTCGTAGCCCTTGACCTATGCTCAGAAATCAGCCAATATCTTTTAGCTCGGTGATCCGATTGATGCACCGTCTTCTTCTAATTAAACTATACACATCAAGGAGTGTCCATACCAACTTTCATGTCTAGATTCCACTTCTACACGATTTGGGAGCCATTCAAACTTGCTGTCCCTGCACAGGGGATGCAGGCAGCAAGCCTCCCCTAGCTTTCCAAGGCCAAATTCGATATCTAGGAACTCAATTTACATGATTACAAGATTCAGAATTTAAGTTAACACATCAAGGAACAATTTTCCTTTACACAACTTCTTCTAATTCGAACTAGAACCAGCTCAATTTCAGTGATCAAGACAACACTCGAAATTGAACAATCATGGCAGTTTGTACCACTTCACTTGTAGAGCCCTAATTCGACTTCTAGGATAGCAAATTGAGTGATTCAAAAGGCTAAATTTCATGTAAACAACCTTATGAACATTTTTTTATGAAGGAACTTTTCTCCAATTTTGACCCTAAGGTCCTCGAAATCAGGCTGGAAGTTGGTGCTCGAAAATAACACCTCAACTAGAATGTTTGTGTTCTATTAACCAATTGGTCAACCAAACCTACTCCAAATGACTCCAAATTTCACCAGCATGAAACTAAGACATATATAAGTGATTAGGAAGCAAGAAAACTCCAAGATTCAACCAAGAAATTGAAGAGACAAGCTGATAAACTCACCTCAAATCTGAAACTGATTTTTCAAGCTTCTTTCTTGCTCAACAAGCTCCTATGGCTTTCAAAAGACTAAAATAAGCTAATTTCTTTTGATAAACCACTTGATTTCTCCCTAAAGAAGATGAAAAGAAGCTGAACAAAGCTTGAGCTCTCTCAACATGGGGTTTTCGGTAGGTTGAAGAAGAAAGAAAAGATGAAGCCTTATCACAAAATCAATTTGTTTTTGCTTTAATTAATGTTTTTGTCCCATTATCATAAATTCCCCTTTTATTTTGTCTCCCAAACTTTGACTTGCCGGCACACTAAGGGATTTATCCCATTTTTTTATTATTTTTTTTTTAAAATTCATATAATAATTAATTTAAATCACAAAAATTCAATCGGTTCAAAAATTCGATTTCTCGAACTTTAAGCTAGTTTATTTCATTTTCAAGATATTTTATCACCCTAAATAATTTCATTTACTTAATTATTAATTTAATTCGAGTCTAATTACTCGCTATCAAGTTTTCTAAAAAAAATCCAATTGGCCTCTAATCGAGTCGAAATCGAAACTACGAGGCTCAATTTCAAGAATTTCCTTTAAAGGGACTTAATTGAAATCTTTTAAACTTTCAATTGCTTAGCTCAATTCTAAATTATTTAATCGTATTCTCGAGTTTCTAACTAGGCCATTTTGAGGATATTACAATTCTTAAGCACTGATACAAAGATCGACATGAGAAGTGGTTTATTAAGTATATAATTTGATGGTGAGGTCATTGAATTTGATGTTTATAAAGATGTAAAACATTCCTGTAGAAGTAATGTTTTGATATAATAATTGAAAAATAGTTTTGGAATAATTTGAAAAGATTTCAAAAATGGTTCTTATGTCCAAACTACTTGAAAATATATTTAAGATGTTTTTGAGAGATTTTAAATATGTTTTAAATGATTTAAAGAAACCAAAGAAGTGATTTTTACCTAGGTGTTTCGATACACCCTCAAGGTGTTTCGATACCTGTTCATTAGTGCCATGTTTTCAAAGGCAAAATCATAGTGATATCGATACCTTTTTATCACTATGAGGTTTGGTTTCGAACCTTGTTTCGATACACCCCCAACGGTCAAAACGATTTTATGAAAACCCCTAACGGCTAGGAGCGGTATCGATACCTGTTCATAAATGCAGATCAACGGTTATTTCCCAAAGCAGGTGTTTCGATACCGGTCTTACGTGTTTCGATACCGCCTGCACCAGAAGAGGAAATAAGCCTTGAAATCAGCTCCAAACGGATCCAAATGAATCCCAACGGTCACCAACGGCTAGAAGCTCATTTGGGATGATAAAAGGAAGCCTCAAGCATCAAGAGAAGACTAATGCTTCACTTGTAACAACATTATGATTAAAGATTTGTCTTAGAGCATAATTCTCATCATTTTGGGTAGACAACACTTGTGAGCTAAATGTTTATGTATGCTCAAGTGTATTAGGATTGGGTGAGTGCTTAGATTGCAAACATTAGCCTTATTAGAAGGATTAAACAAGTTTGCTAAGTTTCCTCTTGTTTGAGTGAATTCCCAAAGTTCGGTTGTGAACTTTGGATGCTAGATTCGGGTTTGGGTCTAGGATTGTAAGGTTATCCCTTTGGCCTCAAAAGGTTGAATTCTTAGTGAATTTGGAAAATCCTTAGTGAATTTGGAAAATCCTTAGTGGGAAGCTAAGGTAGTGGATGTAGGCGTGGCCGAACCACTATAAATCCTTGTGTTCATTGTTCAATTTTTGCTTCCACCACAAACACCCAAATTAGCCAATTCTCCATCACTTAGCAAGTTAATTCGGTTGTGAATCGAGCACCTCCAAGCCTAACAATTCCGATTCTGTGGAAAATGTTAGCGTCGTTAGTATTTATGAACCTATAGTTGATGAATCTATGAGTACTAACGTATCTGATAATTTATGCAAGGAATTAGAACATCACGACAAAGAAAAAAAGGAATTGAAAAATATTTGTTCGATTGATTCCGATTTGCGTTTTACTCCTTTAAAATCTAAAACTTTATTTTCTATCTTGCAGGAACCACGTGTTGAGTTAAAATTACCGTCGGATAAATTAAAAAGCAAAAACCATATTTGTCAAGAAAAATTAAAAAGATTGATGACCATAATATTTTACATCGGGAAGCTCTTAGTTGGACAAAATGCAAAAATTGGAAGAAATACTAGAAACGCCTGTAGTCTAAATCAGGTCGTTGAGCTAACGACGTTAAAAAAATGCGCTTATGGGAGACAACCCATTTTTAGTTTATTTATTTATTTTCAGTATATTTTATTTTATTTTATTTAAGATTAAGTTTTATTTTATCCATTTACTTTTTAAAATAAATCTTTATCTTCATTTTATGTTTTTAAATTATTCTTATTTTTTTTGTTTATCTATTTTTCAGGATTAGGATTTGAAATAAATTCAAAATAAAGAGATAAGTTTTGGTGGAACACATTTTTTTCCAATTTGATTGATAAAGCTAAGGGCCCCACCTTTGACCCTAAAATCGCATATTCGGGATATGCCGAATCTGAAAATTTTTGCGCAAAATTTCAAGAAGAAATACAATGAAGAATCGCGGTCGCGTTCGTCATTAGATCGGGGAGTGTTCTTTTTTCCTCTCTTTAATTTTTATTTTATGTTTTGGGACAAAACGGTTTAAGTGAGGGGAGGGGAAGATTGCATGCCTTACTTATTTTATGCTTGGAAACTTGTCATTTTGATGTTAATATGCTTGAAATCTCTTGTTGCTAATTATTTAATTTGTTACATCTCTTATATCTTCTTGATGAATTTTAATCTCGCTTTGATTAGAACCTAAGATGCATGATAGTGTGTTGGCATGATTAGTTACTTTTGATTAAGATACATAGATGTTCCATTATTGGTTAATTGAAATGATGCTTCTTGGTACATTTACCCTTTTTAATGTGAGATCTTGAGCCTAATGAGCATATCTTTTCATTCTTGCTCTTTTCTTAATTTGTGTATACCGAATTGATTTTTAGTATTCTAGAACCTGTGATGCAATACTTTTTGAGACTACATTCATGAATATGATGCTTTGGAATGATAGAGGCACTTAGGTTTAACCACTTCACTTCCTAAATAGCCTACCATTTGTTTATATCCCTTAGTGAACCACTTTGAGCCTTCACCCATTTCTTTGTTTTCACCTTATTAATATAACCTAACCTTTTATTTTTCTATTTTTCCATCTTTTTGCACCCTTGTCAAGACTTAAGATGATATTTATTCCACAAAAAAAGAGAAAAATGATAGAGTGCATTCGAAAAAAAAGGGAAAGAATTTGAAAGAGTTCGAAAAAAATTCGAAAAAAAAGAATAAAAGAGGTACCAATGTGTACTGATTCAAAAAAAATAAAAAAAAAGTATCAATGTATACCTTTCGAAAAGAAGAAAAACAGAAAAAAGAAAAAAATTTCGTACTCTTGAAAAGAAAAAAAATTAATTGCTTGATTTACTCTTTTCATCTCTTTGTGCTTGAATTATATCGTGGTTTGCTTATTATATTTAATGTCTTTTGTCTTGACACTTAACCCATATTTTTTGGTCTTTTCCCTACCTTCATCCTACCCTTGTTACAACCTTGGTTAAAAACCTCTTGACTTTTGCATCATGTTCAATTTTTAGTAGTGGAGATTATATTTATTTGCAGGCTTATGGTAATGCTTTAATCAATTTCGGCCTGAGCGATTCTTTTGAACCTAAACACTTTGAGCGAAATGAGCGAATCCTTGTGAGGGTATCAAGTTTTGCATCATTAAATTAGTTAAGAATTGGAATGTTTTGTTTCATTTGAAATTGTTCAAGTCTTGCTACATGCTTGATTGTTTCTTAGTTACAATAATAGCTTTGATTTTCTTTCATTGAGGAGATTAAGACTTGTAGTGAATTAAGATTTGACATCTTGTGATTTCGACATGTTAGTTGAGGAATACTTGAGGACAAACATTGAATAAGTGAGGGGGAATTTGATAAGTGCTTAAAATAGTTATTATTTTATGCTTAATTACTCCTTGGTTTGGTGAATATGTTATTGATCTCACTGTTTTTCGTGTGATTTTGTGCAGGACTCTGAATCTGGAAAATACACTTAAATTAGCCGAATTCTGAAGTTTTTTTTATTTTCTGGATCGAGTCTAGATTCGTTGGCTCGACTTTGGGCTTGAAATCTGACGCAACATTTTGTCAGCGGCTTCTAGAAGATGACGTCAGCGTTTTGTCAGAGTTCCAGATAAATTAGGATTTATCTATTTGTAATTTGAATTTAAATATTTTTAGGATTATCTTAGATTTATCTCTTATTTTTAGGATTTGTAAAAGGCTATAAATACCCACCTTGGGTAAGCCTAGAACATATCTCTCATTCCATCTTTAATTCCAAATCCTAGAGTTTTCTTTCATCTCTTTTCTTCTTTATTTATTTTTCTTGTTTTTATTTTTTTACTTTATTTTATTTTTATGTCGAGCATAATTCTTCCCATAATTATACTCGGCTAAATTTTTATTAGCCAAGGACTTAAGCGATGACTCGATCCAAATGTGAGGATTGAAAAGCACACAAATAACTTCGTCTTTCTATTCCTTTAAAAGTTTTCTTTTGAACTTATTTTTTTCAAATTGATTTCAAAACTAAAGATTGACTTTGGTCAAGATTTTGATTTGATCATTTATGTGGGAGAAAGGATCGGCTATTGAAGTAATCCTACTTCCTGGGAACACACTTAGCAAATTGATTCTAAAGCGAAAACTAAAGATTGGATTAGTTATTATTGAAATAACATAATCCAAGTCTGTCTTGAGATTTAAATGATTTTTCTACAAACATTGAGTTGGTGGATTAATCCATGAAACCAATATTAAAGATAGACTTGGATATTCGGTTTAGAAGTTTTGCTTCAAGGATTAAGCCTTGAAAGCTAAGTGCCGACGTAAAATCCCGAAGTGAAAATATTTTTCCGATAATCTATTTAATTCGAGTTAAAGCGAAAGCCTAAGGCTAATTTTTATCTTATTAAATTACTTTCTTTATTTTATTTTCTCTTCAATTATTTAGTTTATCCAATTCGACAAAATCCCCTTTTACTTAAAAACATCATTCAATATTCTTGGATCACCAATCAAACAAGCGTAATCAAGAAGTTTCTAGTCCCTGTAAGATCGACCCTTACTTCTCCTTTACTATATTTAATTTCTATTATTTATTTGAGAATAAGGAATTTATTTTTGACACTATACGACGCGTGTCACTAGATATCATTAACAAATTAATCACTTCAATTGATATGTGCATGCACATGGACACTTTTTTTTCCTAAAGAAGCTTTCAAGTACATTTGGTCATGTTGCGAGAGGTCCAACACCACTAAAATTAACTTGAACATTATCATAAAGTCATAAAAAGGACCAATTAATTGCATGCTTAAATTCACGGTAATCATTACAAGCATATCGATTTTAACAGTAAAATATTTCTCTCCTTAAGGCCTGATAGTCTTTGTAGCCAAAAACATTTAAAAGAACACAGGAAACAACAATTCAATAATTAATTCACAAATACCAACACTTAAAACAGGAAGTAGTTGCATACCTCGGTGAAGCTGAAGACTGTTCAACTTCTAGATGCTCTATTTGAGGAAACATGGAACTAAGAATGTTGAACTTTGGGTACAAATTGTGTGACAATGGGCACCAGGAAGCATAAAAGAGAACAGAAGTGTAACCATTTCTCTGTTTGGAAGTCAAGGCTCGGTCCAGGAAGCTCCCATCCACCTGCAAGGAAAATTATAAACAGGCATAAAAGATAATCACAGAAGGTTTGTCTCCAAGAATTAGAAAGTCATGGAAAATAGTAATTCTTTACAAACAATCAAATGGCACGCTGATCTTAGCTAAATTAGTAGAAAGATGGCAAATCTATGAATCATAAATATGACGATTAAAGGATCATCAGCAAGGAAATTGCATCCTATTCCTGGTTTGCTTTTTGTAATACAAGTTGATGCTCAAGACAATGGTATTATTTAACAAAATCATATAGAATTAAAGGTGAACATTTTCCTCTAAGGTTAGGTAGAACAGAAAAGGGCGTGAATCCAGACAAAGTTGTATCCTATTCCTGGTTTGCCTTTTGTATTTCTAGCATCATCAACTTCTATCATTGTTTATTTCCGTAAGGTTAAGGGTAAAGTTTCCAATAGTTCAGTTGCACAGAGAATTTAGCTAACTAAAGCATCATAAGCCACATAAGCATACAACCAAGCGATTCAAGTCAAACATAATGCTTTATATAAGAATGTTAACTAAAGACACTTGGATGGATATATAATTGCATGGACACTCATTTTCACGGACATTTTTTATCCTTGATCCAGTAAGGAAACCCTGTATCTCAAGTACTGCCATTTTGGTTAAAAGTCTTTAACATTTTTTGGGCATCACATATGTCATATAAACAGACTCATAAAAGAGACATTGTTTGCTAGCTCTCCTATAGATTCTTACCGTCCTTAGATGTACTTATACGGGGTGAGTCTATACCTTAACCTAAAGCAAAAGGATGATAATATCTGATAAGCGACCGGGATATTTAGTCGAGTTGTATATTTGGGGTCATTTAAGCCTAGAAGGAAGTCGGAGAAATATCAAAAGATAGAAAGTTTACATTCTCAATCATCTAGCCATATATATTCTTTTGCAGCCACAATAGAGCTATAAGTATGTGACTAAAGCAAAAACTATTAATGTCTCATATCTTTCATTAAAGCTATTGAATACACAAACAACATATTTCACCAATCCGTCTTAAATCCTAAAATAGAAGGTTCCAAGCTGCGTCTCTAGTTCTTTCCTCATGGCTCTTATATCCTTAAAGGACCAGATTCTCTTGCTTTCAAATGCATAATAATGCCATGCCAGTCAAAATATTCCAGAAGAGAATAAAATAATTCAAAGGCTTTAACCAATTACTTCATTTCTATCTTCCTTGTTTAATTATTTTTATTTTTCAAAATTCAAATTGAATTATACTGCAAGAATCCAGTACCCCATAATGCAATAAAACCTTTATTCTGATTCTTCAAAATTTTAAAGCCATGAAAATTCCGTAGAATTACCTTAATAATCCAGGAAAATTCTCTTTTAATAAAATTAAGAATAATCATAAATACCAAAAAAACGTGCCAATAAAAGATATCAAGAACCCATTGAAATTTCCAACAAAATCAAGCTAAAACACGTACCTTGAGAGGGGGGATTGGAGAAATGAAAGGGGAACATTGAAAATGAAGATTTTTAATGAACATATCCGTTTCATGCGAGCAAAAATGAAGAACCCCAAACGCGGCTTATAAAACAAAGATACATAATATAGGAGAAGAAAGTAACAGATGGAGAACAACCCATTTCTGGATTCGATCGATAAAATAAAACTAACAAACAATAAGAAGAAGAAAAAAGAAGAAGAAGTGGTCAAAATTTGAAACCCAGAACTATACATAAAAATAAAGAAATATATAGAGTACTTTTGGGAGGAAGGGAGGGAAAGCAGGTTTATTTGGATCTTGTTTTCTTACTTTCTTTCTTGGTCTAAAAATTGCTCTGCTTTTGGCCAAACATATGCAACTTTAAGAATTTAAAGATTTAACGGTTGAATTCAAAGCTTATTTATACATGCATTAATTGATCAGAGTGTTGTTGTTGGGCAAATTTTAGGAGAGAAAATTTTGGGAAATACGATAATTTAAACAGTAACATAAGTATAGCGTCACTTTCTCTCAACGTCACCCTTTTTTTAAGATTATTTTTTAAACTTAAGTCAGCCGATTGGGTGAATTAATCGGCTGAGGGACATAACGCCACCTCCAAATGACATTATGGGGGTGGCGCCTTAAGTACATGGCGTTATGCCATTATTTCTGTATCAAACACATAAAAGTTGAAACCATGCAGAGGTGAAGGCTGAAACTGAAACCATGCAAGAGGGAAAAACAGAAACCATGCACGTGAAACCTGAATTTTGCATGCAAAATGGTTATCATGCATGAAAAATGCAGTGATACCAGTACCCTAAAAAAATACTAGTGTGAATACATGAAAAAACAATATTATCAGTACTGAAATGGTTGGTGGGTAAAAAATGGTAGTAGGTAAAATTAAAAAGGTGTTTAACATGTATGTGAAAAATAATCTAATAATATTTTAGAATCTAATAATATAATCTAAACAATTTTTATAAAATTATTATTTTTTATTTATATTAAAAACTGGTTGAAGATCCTGTTATAAAAGGAAGAATTCAAATAAATGTCGGTAAATATCGATAATGGAATTCTTGGTTCAAATATGTATGTGAAAAATTAAATAAAAATGATGTGAATGCATACAAAATTATCAGTATTGAACCATGGTAGATGAGTAAAATTATTAGTTCAGAAAATTATTGGTTCAATACCTGCATATATACTATTGGGTAAAATTATTGGTTCAGTGGAATGCATGACACATTCAGCCGAAATCTTGCCGAAAAGTCTGTCTGAAAACTTGGGTACAATGATGCTGAAGGATACATACCATAATTTGGGTATGATCCTACATCCGTATATGGAGATGGTCTGGGGGTTAGTAGTATGACATCTTTGTTGTCGACTACTACCATTAGCAGTTCATCATGGTCGTTTCATGAACAAAAGTTAGCTACGCCACCTTTGATGTAAATGGGTGTTGATCATGATATCAATGATGACCATGATGATGATGATGAGTCCCCGGATAAACCACGACGAGTGGTTCAACCTCCTAGACGGTATGATCAAACATCATCCTTTCATCGACATGCATTACCAAGATAGCGACAAAGATAGGCTTGTTCACAATATTAAAGTTATGTCATTTAATTTGTACTTTATAATTTGTCGTGTAATGTATTTCAATTGACCTCTTTTAATTTGTAATGTTATGTTATGTCTTTTATTTATAGTCAAACAAACTTTTATTTATAATAAAATATTAGAGTTAACATACACATTTTTTCAAATTAGTTGGATGGTCCTACACCATAATTGACATTAAAAGATCTATTTGGACACTTGTTTCTAGTGTGCCCTGGTGCCTTACAAAGGGTACAATGTCTAATTTGAACTCCCCCTTATCTTTCATCTGGATCATCCATATTCGTGTGAATACGAGTAGACTTCGGCCTTCCTTTCAATTTTCTACGAAGATCTAGATTTGGTAACCATTCTTCGTATATTGACTCTACAGGCCAATAATCTTGATTCGGAATTGTCTGAAACTGAAACCGGTATATATTCGCCATAGTCTGCATGTTATAACACGGATCTGCATATATGTAAGGATCCATACGAATATGCATACAAGCTGCAATCGCATGAGAACATGGGTATCGAAATGCTTGAAATGCTCCGCAATCACACCACCGTCGATTAAGGTTGACTTGGAACATTTTTGGTTTACCTCGAACTCTACCTTCGACAGTAAATTCAGCTCCACTTGGGTCGAATGTTCTAACTCTCATAGCGCTTGCATCCGATTAAAGATCACTCATTCTGTCTTGTAGAGTTTGCGACCAAAATTGTCCATTGTTTAGTCGAGCGTTAGCTTCTTGTCCCTTGTCAGACTAGACTTTACCCAATCGAAAGTAAGTCTCCCACACAATACTTATAATAGGGAGATAACGAGTTCCTTTAAGAATTGAATTTATAGCCTCAGCAAGATTAGTAGTCATATGACCGTACCGTCGACCTTCATCATATGCTTGAGACCATCTTTCCCTAGGAATTTTATTAGCAAAATTAAACACAAGGTGACCATGACGTCTCAGCCTTCTAATTCTCACATCAAATTTTAGTCTAACTAGTTCGTACCCTATAAAAGAAATAGTTAGGAAATAAATAAAATAAAAAATATGTAATTTGAAAAAAAGAACGATAATTTACCTGCGCCTAAGATCTCTCTTCAGATCTCATTGTTACTAAATCTATTTTTCACATTGAACGCAATATGTCGTACACAGTAGGTTGGATGTGCATGTGGAGGAATCCATAGACTTTCTGCTCTATCAATTACTGATAGAAGCATAGTTCCTCTATCATAAATCATACAAACTCCATCTTCTTTTACGACATGGTTGTGTAAATGATTCAAAAAGAATTCACATCCAGTTGTATCTTCTTTTTCCACTATGGCAAATGCAATTGGGAATATATTGTTGTCTCCGTCTTGTGCAACAGCTACAAGCAATATATGACCGTATTTACCATACAACCAGGTATCATCAACTTGAATCATACGTTTGCAAAATGGGAAACCTTCAATACACGCCTTGAAAGCCCAAAATAACTTGCTGAAGATCTTCTTGCCAGGAATTAGCTCACCTCTTAAGTCATACGCCGGTATGGTTTCATACTCCATAATGGTTCCTGGGATAAATATTTTCATTGCTCGTATAAGAGCTGGTAGCTCATTATACGATTTATCTCAATCATACAATTGCGACATCACCTTCTGTTTAGCCATCCAAGCCTTGTAATAGGATAAAATATATCCAAGCTGATTTCGGATGAATGCTACTAATACTAAAATCGTAATCCTTGGATCTTTTTCAACCAATAGTCGAGTATACGCACATATTAGATCAAAATCTAAATTTATGTGATCCTGTGAAAATGATATATTCGAACATGTGTGCTGCTCGTTGAACCTTGTTACCTCCCACATTTGACTTCTTTGTCGAAAAGAAATTATGATCTTCCATGGACAATTGCTCTTCCAATTAATACACCTAGCACAATAGGTATGTCTATCAGACTCTGCCATGATACCATATGGCGTTTAATGCAGTATTCTTTAACTGTAAGCTACGCATCTTTCTTCGTTTCAAATTGAGCTTTTATTTCTAATTCTCCATATTAGGATGATGAAGAAGAACCAAAGACGTGAGCTACACTGGCGGATCTACGTTCATAGGAGAGTGGGCCTATGCCCACCCTGAACTTTTAAAGTTCACATATTTACCCTTAATTTTTTTAATTTTTATGAATTAATCCTTAAGTTTTTATAATATTTAAGTTTTGTGCCCACCTTGAGATTTTAAAATTTTATATGTGCCCACCCTCAAATAAATTTCTGAATTCGCCACTAACGAGCTATATGTTCTGAATCTCTCATTGCAGAATAATCGACCTCGTTCATGTGAGCAGGCGGTTCAAAAGCTAAATAACTGGATTGCATTTGTTCGTGCTCTTGCGCAACAAAACCCCAAATAGGTGGATCATTTTTCAATCCAAGTCGAGCGACAACAACGAACCATACTTCATCTTCTACATGTATACCATTACCCTCATTCACCTCGCTCATAACATTATCTACATCATCGGCATCCAGCAAATTAATGTCATCATCTTCTGTGATTGGTACAATATTTTCTTCATCCTCACTGAAATCAGCAAGCGATTCGCCCCAACGACCAACAAGTTCTTCAGTGTCGCAATTTAACAAGGAGCTCATTCTATCAAACATTTAAAAAATAGAATTATTATCATTCAAATATAACTTCAATCACACGTACAAAATCAAGAAAATATTCTTCGATTAAAAAATAAACACTTACTTGTAAGAAATCAAACCGTCGACCTTCAATAATCTTTTCTCGAATCTACGAAGAAACCTGGACAACAACTCAAATTTTCAATTATTTTCACAAACTAGAAGCATCAACACCTCTCAAACTCTCTAAAACTGCTATAGATTTCACAAACCAGAAGCCCCAACACCTCTTAAACGCCTCTTCCATTATCCATGCTTCTGTTTTATAGACCCAAAAATTAAACATTAAAAAATTACAACGCCATGACCTCTTGGCGTTACAGTACAAAAATTTTGTTTATTTCAGCTAGATTCCCGCCGAAGCCTATTCACTGTAATCTTTTCATGCATGTAGACTACCCTATGCCTGACATTAATGCCATAATGCCATGAGGAGGTGGCGTTATGGTACAAATAATGGCATAACGCCATGTGCTTATGGCGCCACCCCCTATAACGCCATTTGGAGGTGGCGTTATCCCCCTCAGCGGCCAATCCACCCAATCGGTTGGCTTAAGTTTAGAAAATAATCTTAAAAAAAGGGTGACGTCAAGAGAAGGTGGCGCTATGCTCGTGTTACTGTTCAAATTGCCATATTTCCCAAAATTTTCTCCAAAACAGCTTATATCCTAAATTTTTAAAAGGGAAAAACATATTTCCCAAAATTTGCCGTTGTTGTTGTCGATGATGATGATGGGTTAGATTCGTGCCTCGTGTCCTGTGGGTGTAAACAGGGTTTTCTTATGGTGTAAGATATATTTTTTAGGGTGTAAGATTTAGTGTTGACGTGAAAATTAGGGTTATAATTTAAATTTTAATTTTTAAGTGCTTTTTCAGAGTGGAACATAAAAAGAGACATAATAAATGGGGAAAGAATTTCTATTCAAAAATTTAATGTTTTCGTGCGTGCAAATCGTCTATCTCTTTCTTATATCTCTATTTGTGTCTCTGCTTCAAATTAGAGGGTTTATGGTGTAGGGTTTAGGTTTTAGGTTAGGTGTTGTGGTTAGGGTTTAGGAAATCAGGGGTAGGGTGAATTTTTTAGGGTGTAGGTTTTAGGTTTTAGGTTAAGGGTTGTGGTTAGGGCTTCAGGAAATTAGGAGTAAGGTGTATTTTTTAGGGTTTAGAGTTTAGGATATAAAAAATAAGGGTTAGTGTTTAAAATTCAATTTTTTAAAATTTTCAACATGAAACATGGATGAAGGCATGAGGCAGAGGATTTTAAAAATTCAGATTAATTCAAGTTGGAATAAAAATCCTCTACCCTGATCATGCCTCCTTCTATACCTCGTACTAAAAATTCTTAAAAATTAAATTTTAAATTTTAATATCTTAAACCTTAAATTTTATACCTTAAAAAATATATCATACCCTTAATTTCCTAAAATGTTATTATAACCTCTAACCTTAAATCTTATACCCTAAATTAATTATTTTAAAATAAGCATCGATAGAGACAAAATAAATAACAAACAATTTATACCCTTCAAGTTGTTAAAAAAGTTTTGAGGACTCGACTATAATAAAAAATTAAAGGCTAAAATAATAAATTTATTAAAGTTAGAACCGCAAAACTATCATTCTACCTAACACAACAATTATCATCATTTCAATAATTCATGACAAGAACATAGGCTAATTAAAATAATGTCTTGGGAGATATCAATCTCACATGGAGAAGAAAACAAAATATGTTAGGATATAAAATTAGCGGTGTTGCATCACATTTGGGAAGAAGCTGGATTTAATTGCTCAGCTTCCATTTTACAGCACCATTTGCAAAACCAACCGAGAGAGAAAGATGGCAGAAAAGGAACACGTTCCACTCTTCGAAACAAGGCAAGTGAAGGGACGAATTCTTTTCAGGTCCGTTGCAGCGACCATCTTGATCGGAATCTGCTTCGTTTTCATCTATAGACTTCGGTTTCTACCGGCCGGAGGAAAAGCAGAGAGATGGACGTGGATCGGACTGTTCCTCTCCGAGCTATGGTTCAGTTTTTACTGGTTTCTCACAACAGTTTCTAGATGGAACGCCGTCCACCGAATCCCGTACATAAAACACAGGCTCTCCCAAAGGTACTATCGACGTGAAATTCACTGGTTTCAGACTTTAAGACAGTATTCTAACTAACATGTAGGTTCGGGGAAGAATTACCGGGAGTCGACGTATTCGTGTGCACGGCAGATCCGTTGCTAGAGCCGCCGAGCATGGTGGTGAACACGGTTCTGTCAGTGATGGCATATGATTATCCTCGTCAGAAGCTGAGCATCTATTTGTCGGATGATGGTGGATCGGATTTAACGTTTTATGCCATGTTGGAGGCTGCGGATTTCTCCAAGACATGGCTGCCTTTCCGCAACAAGTTCGGAGTAGAACCCCGATCGCCGGAGGCTTACTTCAGGACAGCTTCTCAAGCTGTCCCTGTCGAAGAGTGGAGTTTAGTTCAGGTACGTTTGAATGATTCGTTTTCTTACATCAATCGTGCAAGCTGGTGAACGTTTGTGTCCAATTTTTTAATTATTGATGAAGTGCACGTTTTTGTCTCATTAAAAAGAATAATAATGAAATTTTTTGGTGTTTTATTATTTTATAAATTTATACATAGAATTAAAATATTACTATCAAATAATACTGATGATGATAATATTATATTAAACATAAATTATTGTTTTTAAAATTTAAATATTTAATATGATAAAATTATGTCGCATTCATCATGTAAGTGAAAGAAAATATTTTATATTAAAAATATATTTTTAGAAAATCATTCAATAATGAGCATATAAAAGGTGATAAAAAGTTTGAATGACTAAAATAATATAAGAATATCAATTATCTTTACGGTAAGTAGTTAAAGTTTTCGGTTATCTTTTAATTTTTTTTAAGTTGTTACTTTAAATAGAAATGAGTAAAAGTCGTTTACCTCTTTTTCACGTTTTTTTTTCATGCATCATGTTGAAATTTTTAAAAAAATTGAATTCTAAACTTTAACCCTTATTTTTTATATCCTAAACCATAAACCCTATACCCTAAAAGTACACTCTACTCCTGGTTCTCTAAACTTAACCACAACCCCTAACCTTGAATCCTAAACCCTAAACCCATTAATTTAAAATGGAAGCATGAAAGGAAGTATAAGAAAGAGGTAGACGATTTGTGCCCGATAAAAATTATTTAAATAAAACATACCATAAGAATAATATTAGTTATTATTGGAGTAAAAATCATCTACCTCTTTATCATGCTTCCTTTGAAAATTTTATAAAAATTTTAATTTTAAATCATAACCCTTATTTTCTATATCCTAAATCATACACTCTAAAAATACACCCTACCCCTAGTTCCCTAAACCCTAACCACAACCTCTAATCTTGAACCCTAAACTTTATACCTCTAATTTAAAGCGGAAGCATGAATGAAGACGTGAGAAAGAGATAGACGATTTACACCCTTATTATTAATAGAAAATAGTATTTTAATAATTTTCTAATAGAGTTAGCTCAATTAACGGGTAAAAATCGTCTGCCTCTTTTTCATGTTTCTATTTGTGCCTCCTGTTGAAATTGGCTAAAAAATTGAATTTTAAACCCTAACCGTAATTTTCTATATCTTAAACCCTAAATCATACACCTTAAAAAATACACCATATCCCTAATTTTCTAAACCTAACCACAACCCCTAACCTTAAACCCTAAACTCTAAACCTCTAATTTGAAGTGAAGGCACGAATAGAAACATGCGAAAAAGATAGACGATTTGCACCCTCAACAAATAACGTCGACCTAATTCAGGGACGGGCAAGAGGGGAGAATGTGCCCTTAATCTTTAAATTTTTTCTACTTTTATTCTTACATGTATATTTTTAAAAAAAAATTAAATTATTTATAAATTTATTTTTATCTTTAAATATTTATATTTTCGTACCATTGTTATTCAAAAAAAATACGAGGACATGAAGATGAGGATTGAGTCCATCACCAAGATGAACCGAATTCCAGACCACATTCGGAAACAGCACAAAGGATTTCGTGAGTGGAATTTTATTTCCAGCAAACATGACCATCAAACAATTCTGAAAGTAAGAATCATTGGTAGTAACTGCTTGGTTATGTCCTAAATAACCTCTGAATAGCTATCTGTAAGTATTTTAATTAACGTTGGTCAGATCCTAATTGATGGAAGAGACCCCAATGCTGTGGATATTGAAGGAAACCCTTTGCCAACAGTAGTGTATCTGGCAAGAGAGAAAAGACCACAATTTCAACACCATTTCAAAGCTGGGGCAATGAATGCACTTGTAAGTATTAAATTTTGTGTTTGTGGTTTCTATTTGCTTCCACAAAAGTTGGTAAAGTCATATGAACATTAGTCATGTCCTTGGATCGTCATTGGTCGACGATGACAAGTTAATTTTGATATTGTGATAGTACAAGCAAAGAGTTTGAGTTATTATTTATTTGAAAATTACTCATCGTCACTTTAATGGAGGATATTAATTTATTAACAAAATGACATACGGACATGTTGACTCATACAATGTTGATTATATAATGACAGAGTGTCTAAAATGAAAATAGATGACTAGTGATAATAATTTTACTTAAAAGAAAAAGACATATGGACAATTGCGGCGTTTTGATATAAAACGTCGGTATAGTACGTCAGTTTTAGCGGCATTTCTTAAATAAACGCCATTATAGATAAAGAGAAAACATTGACGTTTGTGCATAAAACGCCGCTATAGATAATGGACTATAGCGGCGTTTGTTATACTAAGCAACGCTAAAGATACTGTACTATAGCGGCGTTTTTCAGAAAAAAAGGCCGCTGTCATTTGTGGCGCTTGTTTCAACGGCGTTACTTGCGGCGTTTTTTTATGTGCCGCTGATTCTTTTAGCAGCGCTTATAAACACCGATATAAACCTAAAAAAACACCGTTGTAAATCTGTTTTGCTGTAGTGAGTGTCTAACATGACAAAAAATGACTAACGATAACGATTTTACTAGTCTACGATAGTCAAATGACAAGATTGATGTAATTTATGAGTTTAAGGATTAAATTGATGAAATTAAAAAAAACGACAACATTGCTGATTTGGGATTACTATATGAACATAAATCACAATTACCCCTTAAGCCATTATATTACTATTCTCTGAATGCCATGGTTTGAACATGATTTTTATTGTGGAGAACAGATTAGGGTATCATCAAGGATCAGCAATGGTCCTATTATTCTTAACGTGGATTGTGATATGTATTCAAACAATTCAGAGTCAATCAAATATCCTTTGTGCATTTTCATGGATGAAGACAAGGGAGATGAAGTTGCCTATGTCCAGTTCCCTCAGAATTTTGATAATCTCACAAAAAATGAAGTTTATGGTAGCTCTTTCAGAGTGATACAAAAGGTAATTAAGCTAATTCTAACAGAAAAGTTTTTCCGTAAACGACGCTTAATCTGATCATATGTGTTGGAATTAAGTTGGAAGCTCTAGGTTTTGATGCTAATGGAGGACCATGCTACGTTGGCACAGGATGCTTTCACAGAAGAGAGGCTCTTTGTGGTAAGAAATATGACAGAAACTACAAGATTGATTGGAAGAAACTAAATCATACCAAGGTTGAACAGCATGCAAGTCTACTTGAAGAGACCTGTAAAGTTCTGGCAAGCTGTTCCTATGAACATAATACCCCATGGGGGAAAGAGGTACATTATGTTCGTTCTCTGTTACGGAAATCGACATGGATTAATATGAATTTTTTGATTGTAGATAGGGCTAGTATATGGTTTTTCAGTGGAAGATATAATTACAGGGTTAAATGTGCAATGTAGGGGATGGAAATCCATGTATTTAAGCCCTGAAAGAGAAGGATTCCTAGGAGTTGCACCAGTAACATTGTTGCAGACTCTGGTGCAACATAAGAGATGGACGGAAGGTCATCTTCAAGTTTTTCTATCAAAATATTGCCCCTTGTTGTATGGATATAAAAAGATTCATCTCAAGCTTCAGCTTGCTTACTCGGCTTACAATTTGTGGGCTGTGAATTGCTTGGCGACGTTGTATTATGTCGTTGTTCCATGCCTTTGCCTGCTTAAAGGCATCTCAGGGTTTTCTAAGGTATGATTTATGAAGCTCCTAGCCTCTGAACTGTTTATCTGGTATGATGCTATATGAATGTAAAACCATGGCAACATGCAGATATCAAGCCCCTGGGTGCTCCCATTTGCATATGCCGCATTCACACATCGTGCATATAGCCTCGGTGAATTCGTATGGTGCAGAGGCACGTTCCTAGGTTGGTGCAATGATCAAAGGATGCGGCTGTTCAAGAGAACGACTTCGTACTTCTTTGCCTTCTTTGAAACCATCTTGAAGCTATTAGGGTATTCGCAACTAGCTTTCATTGTCACTGCCAAGGTAGCTGATGAAGACGTCTCGAAACGATATGATCACGAGCTGGTTGAGTTTGGTGCCGCTTTACCGATGTTCGATATTTTAGCCACACTTGCAATGTTGAATCTGTTTGGCAGTTTTGTTGCAATCAAGAAGGTCATATTGGATGGAAATCAAGGATGTAAGGTTATAGACCAATTTGGTCTGCAAATCCTCCTCTGCTTGGTTTTGGTTACAATCAACTTGCCTGTGTACCAAGCACTCTTTTTCCGGAAGGACAATGGCAAGATGCCTACTTCAGTTACTTACAAGTCTATCATTTTAGCCTTGTTGGCCTGTACTCTAGCCATGTATTGAAGAACAGAACTCATCTGTACTTCTTTGTCCTTTTGATATGTCCTAATTATTTTTTTTTCACGAGTTATCGATAAAATAATAAAATAATCATTAATACACGTGACATAAATGTTCACATAATATTGTCTCCAGTGTTTGTCTGGTCTATACTAATGGCCTGTGGTCTAGGCTCCTTGAAAATTATTACTGAATTTCGATTTTACTGAAAGGGAAAAATTATTATGATCAACACTATACTACTAAAATCCGGAACTGTTTGGCTTGAATTTATCATGTACTGCTGGATGTTTAATTAGCTTTATCGTACATCACTTGTCATGAATACGAGTTTCGTTAAAAAATCTCTTTAAATTTAAATAGAAAAAAGAGTATTCGAATCCATAAGTTAAGGAATAACAAGAGGATTCTCATGTTATTATGCATATTGTAAGGCTGCAAACATATTCATGGCATTTCACCTGTAAATATATAATTACTTTTCAACAAATTCAATTCCATATTGAAGTGAATTCTTTTCATTCTTGGACAGGTCGAGCTAGGGGTCTGTTACAACGGTCAACTAAAACGAATTAACCGATCAAATCGAATTAATTCGGTTAAACGATCGGCCACCACATTTTTTCGGTCGGTGAGTGGTTAAAGTTTTCTTTTGAAAGTTCGGTTAACGGTTAATTCGGTTTGAAATAGGTTAATTAATCGAATTAATCGAAATTTTTTATTATATATTTTTTTAGTCACTAAACTTTTAAAAATTATAAATTGGTCATTGAATTTTATCAAATTAATATAAAATAATAATTAAATTTATTAAAGTATTAAAAAATATTTATTAAAATTTTTAATATTTATCAATAATTTTTAATATACAATAATTAAATGACCAATTTATAATAATTAGATAAGTTTAATGGTTATAATTTTTGAAAGTTCGGTGGCTAAAAAGACTATTTTAACATTGTTGAGTGATCATTTGTTTAATTTACCTAAAATTTTATAACAATTTTCGGTTAACCGAATTAATCAAAATTTATTCGGTTCGGTTAATGTATTTAAAAGAAAATTTAATTCAGTTAACAATTAAAGATTTAAAAATTTAGTTAATTCAGATTTTTGATAATTCAGTTTAGTCATAAACCAAATTACCCGTTTGAACACCTTTAGATGAAGCATAGGCTCAATTATACTGATATACTTACCTTGTGAATGAGCAAAAATGGAGATCATTAGCTGAAAAAGATGACTCGCCAACATCATACGCTTAAACGCAGCACGATACACACATGGGGATCAACAAGAGTATTCACTTTTAATAAAAAATTAAAAAATAAAAGATTAGAGTTTAGACTTAAATTATTTTTTTAAATATAATAAATTAAAATAATACCTAAATAGTAATTATTAAATTTATTATTTTTTTAAAATTGAGACAATTATTTAAATATATAAATATAAGAGACAATTATTTAACTACGGTCAATGTTTATAACGAATTAATAACATTAAAACAAAATTAAAAAATTTAATGATAATATTAAAATAATTATAAATTTAATTATCAAATTAAATAATTTACCAAATCTCAGTTACCATTTGTGAATTTTAACATTTTAAAACAAACTTTAATTTCTTTCCTTCTCTATTCCACCTAGCTATCTCCCCCTCATATTCCTCTATCTTCTTTTATTATATATCATAATAAACCCCTAAAAACCTCCATGGTTATGAGCTTGAGAGAGTGGAAATATGACATGCATGTTGTAAGAAAACCTTGAATCTAGTTGAGAATCGACAAACCCATGTACTTAGACATGTATTGAGCAAAGGCTTGCTTTACTTGTGTCAAAACGAAGAAGATATTTTAGGTAATGAAATCAAACCCTTTAGTAAATCTTTGTTCTTACATTTCCAAGACTTTGGTTATGAGTTTTGTGCTAAAGTGTTCGATTAATTTAATTTTGATTGGGTAAAACTTGCAAGGGACAGCAGCAGGATTACCTTACTGTTTCGGTGAGTTACTCATGTCTAAAAATGTATAAAAAGTGGTAAAACTTGCAGGGGACAGCAGCATCAACTAGGTTGCTGTTTTAATGAGTTATTCATGTCTGAAAAGTTCTAAAGACATTTAAAAAGTGATCAAACTTGAAGGGACAGCAGCATCTAGGTTTCTGTTTTAATGAGTTACTCGTGTCTAAAAAGCTCTAAAGATGTTTAAAAAGTGGTTAAACTTGCATGGGACAACAACAGCAATTTGGTTGCTGTTTTCATGAGTTCTTCATGTATACAGATGTTCTAAAAATGTTGAGCAAGCTGTAAAACCTGCAGGGACAGCAGCCAGGGGCGGAGTTAAAAAATTATTCGAAGAGATGTTATTTTTTTAGATTTATATTTAAAAGGTGTCAATTATTTATAAATTAATGTTATTTTTTTTATAAAAAATATATATAAATCATATAAGAAAATAGACTAAAAATTTTAAAATGTTATTTGATCACCTTTATCAAAGAGCGGCTCCGCCATAGATGTAAGGATAATTTTTTTCTTCTTTTGATTCCTATTTGGTTGTTGTTGAAGGTTTGTGGTAATGGGTTTAGGGTAGGCGTAGATCTAGTGGCAGTAGTTCTAAGATGATGTTCTATGGGGGTGACGAAGGATAGTGGTCGAGTGGATGAATTTCTTAACGATGTTTTATGGGGGTGATGAAATATTCGATGTTTGATTAAATATTTTGTTTTGGTTTTTATTTTTTTTAAAAATAATTGTCTTTAATATTTTATTTTGATTTAAAATGATTTTTTTGTGAAGGATAATTGTTAGTCGATTAATATTAAATAATTTACGATAATTTAAAAAATAACATGTAAAAAAAAAATTATATTTATATTAGTTTATAAAATTATTTTTCTAATGTGTCTTTATGTAAAATAACATATTTATTTATAGACACTATTATCATAGTGTATAATATTATATATGTTTGTAACAGCATTTCAAATACTATTAGTTATTAATATTTTTCATTCACATAAGTTGAATTTCTCTGTCTTCGGCTGGCTTTGGAAAATGTGTTTTCGGACTAATATTTTTCATTCATATAGGTTGGATTTCTCTGTTTTCGGCTGGCTTTGAAAAATGTGCTTTCGGACTAATATTTTTCATTCACAGAGGTTGGATTTCTCTGTCTTCGGCTAGTTTAGAAAATGTGATTTCGGGATTTTGTGGTTAGTGTTTTATAGATAAATAGAAGTATAAATCTTTTATTTCTTAATTGGGTCTTTATTGATATTTTTATTTTAATTAATGAATTTAAGGTTTACAGTTTAAGGTCAGAGATTAGGTAATATGTATTTTTTAGGACATAAAATTTAGGACATAAAAGATAAGAGCCAAGATTTAGAATTTAATTTTATAAAATTTTTTAATAAAATACGTGAAAGAAAATATAATAAAAAAATAAAAAAAAATTATTCGACCAAGATGAGTGAAGGAATAACTCGGGTGAAGCTTCGGGGCCATGGTTGTTTAAGGAGACGGTGAAGCACTGGGGAAGAGAGGGTAATGTCGGTGGGGTTGGGATAAGATTTATGAATTTTATTATTTTTTTATTTTAAATCTTACGTGTCAACCAAATTTTAATAAAAAAAATCAACATTACAACTAAATATTAGTAAAATAAATTCCATATCACCAGGCTGTTAATGAAAAACGGAAGAATATCTAAAATATATCGATATATAAATTTAGTGAACAAATTGATTATTTTGAAAGTTAAATGCTCGTAACTAAAAATTTAGTAAGCCAAAACTTAGTAATGTCCAAATAAAATTTTTTATCTCTTAACTGTGAATAAAAATCGTTTACCTCTTTATCATGTTTTTTTATGCCTTTGTTTTAAATTAAAGAAGTTAAGGTTCAAGGTTAGAGGTTATGGTTAACTAGGGTTTAGAGAATTAGGGGTAGAATGTATCTTTTAGGGTATAAGATTTAAGATATAGAAGATAAGGATTAGGGTTTAAAATTTAATTTTTTTAAAAATTCAATAAGAGACGTAGAATGAGGCATGATAAAGAGACATAGGATTTTTACTCTATAATTTTAATTTTTTTATATCTTAAATCCTACACCTTAAAAATTACATTCTACCCTTAATTCCCTAAACTCTAATTACACCCTGAAACCTTAAACTCTAAACCTATTATCTTAAAATAGAGGTACCAATAAAACACAATTAGAAAATAGACTATTTACGCGGTATTTTATTATTTTTATGTGAAACATAGTAGAGTACCCAAAAAGGTAATGTTTCCTATTCTTTTAATGATCCGTTGACAATTTCAAAAGATTACCATAGTTGGTCCTGAGGTAATTTTTTATAGCACCATTTGCAGAACTAGTCGTGTACCAGACAGAAATGGCTGAAAACGATTATGCTCCACTCTTCGAAACAAAGCAAGTTAAGGGAAGAATTCTTTTCAGGTCGATCGCAGCTTCAATATTGCTGGGAATATGCTTCATTTGTACCTACAGAGTTTGGTTCTTCCCGGCGGAAGGAAAAGCCCAGAGATTGGCTTGGATCGGATTGTTCCTTTCCGAGCTATGGTTCATTGTTTACTGGTTTATCGTCTCAGTTTCTCGATGGAACTCCGTCCACCGTATTCCGTACGTTCACAGGCTATCTCAAAGGTATGGTCTCACTCTCTCCTACACATGTGTGTACATATTTATATATTCATTAGCTTCAATCTTGGAAAGGTTCGGGGAAGAATTACCGGGGGTTGACATATTCGTGTGCACGGCGGATCCGTTGCTAGAGCCACCGAGCATGGTGGTGAACACGGTTCTGTCAGTGATGGCATATGATTATCCACGTCAGAAACTAAGCATCTATTTGTCGGACGATGGTGGATCGGACTTAACGTTTTATGCCATGTTAGAGGCTGCGGATTTCTCCAAAATATGGTTGCCTTTCTGCAACAAGTTCGGAGTAGAACCGAGGGCACCTGAGGCTTACTTCAGGACGGCTTGTGAACCAGATACCGATCCTGTCAATCTCCAACAGTGGCTATCGGTTAAGGTAAAGTTAATATTTAATGTTTTGGTTCGCTTTCTTACATAGACAATGCATATTGTTTGACTGCTGGGTTCCAGTTTGCACAAAAATTATATTATAAGAAAAGAAAGCATATGCATCACTGCATACCTCATGCTCAACCTTGTTGACTCAAACAATCCAATTCCACCTCGCTTGATTAGTCGCGTAAATGGTAGAGATGTCGGAACTCGACCCGAATATAACATCTTCGATTCGACTCTGACTTGACTCGAATATTTTTTTAAAAAAACAGACCTGACCTAAAAATAAATATCCTAAACCTGATTCCGTCCCGATCCGACATATAGAAAAAAATAATTTTAGGGACTAAATTTAAAAAAAATAATTTTAGGGGACTTAATTATAAAAAATATAATTTTAAGGACTAAATTATAAATATATAGATAGAAAACTATTATTATAAATATCCCTAAAAATTTATGGAAAATTACATATTTAATCCCAGGTCGGGATAGTTCGGATATTTTACACCCTAAACCCAAACTGACCCAACGTTACTCTCAAAAAATATTTGACCTGACCCAAACCGACGTCACTCCAAAAAACACTCGACCCGACCCGAACTCGATTTTTTCATCAAAAATTGGACCTGTTTCTGGCTGGGTAAAATGCTCATCCCTATGGGACGAAACAATCAGGAGTCACTCGAGTGCGAATTGATTAAAATTCGGTCAACATTTAAATTTTTTGGATTCGATTCCAGTTCGAATTCGAACTCGGTTTGAGTTTTTAACGAGTCATATTAATTATTATTATTATTTTTATTAAAGTTTAAATGTGAGGCAGATCATAAACTACTCAAGTTCAACTCGGTCAACACTCGACTTGAGTGGTGGCAGGTGCACTTATTGTGTAGGGTGAGTTCAAGCTCACCCTGAAATTTTTACAATTTATACATTTACCTTTAATTTTTAAAATTTTATGAATTAATTCTTATTTTTTATTAATTTTTATGTGTTGTACCCACGCTGAAATTTTAAAAATTTATGTATACCCACCTCAAATATTTTTCTGAATTCGTTATTAAATTTAAACTCGAACTTAACTTAAATACTTAACAAATTGAATCAAATTGAATTCAATACATACAAATTTGAATCAAGTTCAAATTTGGCTCATTTACAAGCTTCAATAATTCATCATTAAACTTGTTTACTAACCCTATCTTTACCCTTACACTTTTGCTAAGTCTTTTCATTTATAGAATTAAAAACCTTTTCCCTTGCTAACTATAAACAGATTACATTAAGGCCCACTAAATTATATAAGTTGCGGTGTTGTATGTATATACTTGGAATTAATGACGGAACACAATGAAAGCTAAAAGCTTATTAATTTTTGAATTTGAACAAAAGTTCTCTACCTTCTTAAATGTCTTTTTTATGCTTTAACATTAAAAGATTAAATTTTAAATTATAATCTTAATTTTTAAATCTAAAATTATAAACTTAAAAATATATCTTACCCTAATGTCCTAAACCATAACCCTATTCTTCAAACAGATCTAACATCATTCAACTTAGGTTGCGTTCACCAAAAAATTTCCAACATCCATCAGCTTCACGTCTGCTTTCAAATCCTTTATAAAAAGAAATTATATGATGAGTTATTTACATCACGTCATTTAAAGCCAATTAATTAAATATATCTATTTAATTATTTTTATCTCATCTTTTTTATCAAGTAAATCTTCATTAATATTTACTGTAAATTAAGTTTTAAAACAATTTTTTACCAAATGAAGATTCATTTAACAAGAAAGATAAAATAAAAAAATAATTAAATTGATATATTTAATTACTTAATCTCATATATTTAATGTACTGAAGTCTAAATTAATGTACTGAAGTCTAAATTTTGGTTGTGCATTTTTTCAACTTTTCACTCTAAAGATCAGCACCTAAAATAATATTATTTTATATATTTAATCCTTAAATTTTTACAAATTAATCCTTAAATCTTTATAATATTTAAAGTTTGTACTCACTATGGAATTTTAAAATTTATATGTGTCCACCTCAAATAAATTTTTGAATCCGTCACTGATTCGAATATATATATAATTTGAATAGATAATTCACACATTATACGGTTCGAATATATATAATTAATGCAGAAAGCATACGAGGACATGAAGATGAGGATCGAGGCCACCACAGAGCTGAACCGAATTCCCCCGCACATTCGGAAGCAACACAAGGGATTTCGTGAGTGGGACTTTGTTTCCAGCAAACGTGATCATCAAACCATTCTACAAGTAATCATCATTTCATATACTCAAAATCAAAATTTCAATTCAGCTCTGAATAGTTGAGAGTAATTACTTACTGGTCGGTTCCTTCAATTACTGTTTCTTACTTAGATCCTGATTGATGGAAGAGACTCAAATGCTGTGGATATTGAAGGAAATGCTTTGCCAATTCTGGTGTATTTGGCAAGAGAAAAAAGACCCCAACATCACCACAATTTCAAAGCTGGGGCCATGAATGCTCTTGTAAGTATGATAAGGTTTAGTACAATTTATTGAGTTTTCATGTTGCTGAATGATTTTATGGTGAAAAACAGATAAGGGTATCGTCGAAGATAAGCAATGGTCCGATCATTCTGAATGTGGATTGTGATATGTATTCAAATAATTCAGAGTCGATCAAATATTCTTTGTGCCTTTTCATGGATGAAGAGAAGGGTGATGAGGTTGCCTATGTCCAGTTCCCTCAGAGTTTCCATAATCTCACAAAAAACGATCACTATGCTGCATCGTTTCGAGTAATACAAAAGGTAATTAAGTTTTCACTAGAAAGGTATTTTTATGCAAAGGATGACTGATATTGCTTTGTTTGTGATGGTTATATGAAAAACAAAGCTGGAGCTTGTAGGACTTGACGCGAATGGAGGATCATGCTACATTGGTACCGGATGCTTCCACAGGAGACAGGCTCTTTGTGGGAAGAAATATGAGAAAAATCATAAGGTTGATTGGAAGAAACTAAATCAAACGAGGGGTGAAAAAAGTGCAAGTTTTCTTGAAGAAACATGTAAAGTTCTTGCAAGCTGGACCTTTGAACACAACACACCATGGGGAAAAGAGGTGAATTCTGTGTTCTTCTACTTATGTAAATGCATACACACACATGGATGAATCTTATATTTGTAGTCTCTCATTTTTTTAAGCATCTACATATTGAATGTCAAATTTTAAGCATAATGCATGGATCTTAGGATGAAAATAGCAGAGCATGGATGAACCGTTCTTGATAGTAATGATAATAAGTTTTTGGTGGCAGATGGGTTTAAAGTATGGCTTTCCAGTGGAAGATATAGTTACAGGGTTGAGCATACAATGTAAAGGGTGGAAATCCATGTATTTAAACCCTGAAAGAGTAGGCTTCCTAGGAGTTGCACCAATAACACTAATGCAGTTGCTGGTACAACATACAAGGTGGGCTGAAGGTCACCTTCAAATTTTCTTATCGAAATACTGCCCCTTGTTGCATGGATATAACAAGATTCCGCTTAAGCTTCGACTCGGTTACTGTTCTTTCAATTTGTGGGCCGTAAACTGCTTGGCTACATTGTACTATGTTGTTGTCCCATGCCTTTGCCTGCTTAAAGGCATCTCCTTGTTTCCTAAGGTATGAAGCTCCCTAGTTCTTAACTATTTATCTTGTAGGATGTTATATGAATGTTAGTAAAACATTGGCAACCTGCAGATATCAAGCCCCTGGGTGCTCCCATTTGCATATGTTGCCTTTGCACACCGTGCATATAGCCTCGGAGAATTCATATGGTGCGGAGGCACATTTCGAGGTTGGTGCAACGATCAAAGGATATGGATGTTCAAGAGAACAACTTCATACTTCTTTGCCCTCTTTGAAACCATCTTGAAGCTATTGGGGTATTCACAACTAGGCTTCATCGTCACCGCCAAGGTAGTTGATGAAGATGTATCGAAAAGATATGATAGCGAGCTGATTGAGTTCGGTGCCGCTTCACCAATGTTCGATATTTTAGCAACACTTGCAATGCTGAATTTGTTTGGCAGCATTGGGGCAATCAAGAAGATCATCTTTGACGCAAATCAAGGCTTTGTAGACCAATTTGGTCTGCAAATCCTCCTCTGCTTGGTTTTGGTAACAATCAACATGCCTTTATACCAAGCACTCTTTCTCCGAAAGGACAATGGCAAGATACCTACTTCAGTTACCTGCAAATCAATCATGTTTTCCTTGTTGGCTTGTACTCTAGCCATGTATTGAATACATGTCACAGATACTGAAATTTGAACCTCAAACTAAAAACTCTATATAATAAAGTTGTATAATCAATGGATAATAATTTTAATAAAAAAACTGTTTTAATTCGATGAATGATAATTTTAACAAAAAATAAAAGGTTTAACTGTAAAATAAATGTTCAAATTGTTTTTTTCGGATACCTAAAATATTTTTATCCTAACCAAAATCCTGAGTTCACATCGCTTTGACTATGTACTCAACACAAACCTTTATCAAATATATAATCTTGTCCACCAGGGCTATCTCCCCATTGGCCTTAACCAACTGTTCTTGTAATCTTTTCCTCAATGTTCCACGAACCGTTGACAACTTATCCTTCAGCCATGTAAGATTTAAATCAGTGAAAACTCCATGTCAGTCACCATTTGACACATTATATAACTGTAGAAGTGCAATGAATTAGTAGTTATGAGCCATTACTCGGCATATCATTCGATAAAGCTTTGCCCAAACAGATTAGTTTCCCCAAGAATACTGATATAGTTTAAAGAACAGTAAATTAGTGTAATTCAAAGAATATAATAATATGGGGTTGCAAGTATTTTGAAGTTTATATATACTATGCTTTCCTGCCAACGGTGAACGGAGATTCATGATGATTAGCACGAGGGAGATTTATTTCTTTTGAACAAGCTAATAGTAATTACAATAGTATCTATTCTAGAATATAATCTTTACCGTTTGACATTGATCGTTCAATTACTCTGTTGGCATCGCATGTGCTCGAACCCGTGATCTATAGGAAGAATAATAGTTCCTTTAACCACTTGGATTAGAGGGCTACGTAAGAGAGATTTAAAAAGGAAGAGGGAGGGAGAAAGTTTTTAGAATTATCACGTATGGAGTTTACAAAAATAGGTAGGTGAAATATTAAATTTTAGATTATTAATATTTTATTCGAGAACAAATTTAGGTAGAGTTTTAAAGTAAAAAAGAAACTTATATAAATAATAGCTTAGTTGTTCGATTGGCTTAGTAATTAATTAAGAAACAAACACGTTATGGGTTTGACTCCTTGCGATTATATTGTTTTTTTTTTATTTTTTACGTGTTACAAAAGGAATATTAATAACTAAAAACAATTTTTTTTTGTGTTACATAAGAAATATTATTAACTAATCTCAAATTTTTTAAAAGATTCTATTTTTTTAATCTTTCAACCGGATTAATATAAAAACTAACAAGACTCCAAAAATTAGAATCCTTATTTGATTAAAAACTTGAATTTCATTTGATTAACTCAAAGGGAGGCCTCCTTTTATGACCCTTTTGCAGTAATATCGATTCTCATTCTTCTGCTATTACACAGCTGGATGGAATGTTGCATTTTATTTAACTTTTAGTTATGTTTGTTTTAAATTTTGTTATTTCTGTTTTAAATTTGATCACAGTCATCTAAGGGAACAACCAACTCTTTCAATTTTTCCCACGCAAATGATGATGCAGCCCAGAGGAGATCCAACAGAAGAACATGATAAAAATGATGATGATTGCTATTGTGAACTATGCCATCCTGGTTCTGAGGCAAAGATGATAGAATCTTTCGATGCAGATGAAAAACTTATTTACTATTTCAGAGACCCGGTGACAGGACACTGCCCATGGAATGAAGATTGTTCATGCGAACTCTGTGTTGAGCACAATTTCTTTGCAGAAATAGAAGGGAGCCATCATACTATTTACAATCCTTACAAGAAGAAATCAAGAAAGAAAAAGAACTCTATCCATTCTCAACTTTACAGAAGATGGAAGCAAGGTGATCCTACTGTAGGTCCACTGGGAGAAGATAATGGAAGGTTTACTTTCCTTGTTGATTATTCTTCAAAAAGCCCAACCATCCCACCATCTTTACCTACATCATTCTTCCCACCAAAACCTTCACCACCTTCTTGCAATTTCAAAGAAGAAAAAATGGTTCAACCATGCTACAAAAAGATCCAAAAATAGATCAAGAAAAACCCGGAACCAAAAACAGAACCATCAAAGGAACACCTCGACACTCACAACCCTACTTCCATTTATATGTTTAGCCCTTCTGGCTCTACATATGAAAGAAACTTTCCCCCACTAGAAGAATTCACTGAAAAGGAATATCGACATACCCCAAAAATCCCTACCCAGCTTCAAGGAGAAAAGATAAGTGCAGCTCAGGCTACCCTTAATTGGCAAACTGAGAATACGCTGGCTCAGAATGCAACATTACAGCGAATTGATGCCAAAGTAACCCAGATAGATACCAAGATCACCTTGGTGGAAGACAAAGTAGATAGTAATACCAAGATTGCCAACCAATTGATTGTATTACTCCACAAAAGACTCCAAGAAGCAGAAAGAAGAATTCCTGAACCAGGACAAGACCTCTTTTACCAACTGGAACAAAGAAGAAATGAAGTTGATAGACTGAAAGAACATATCAGATACTTGGAAGAAAAAGGGGACAATTCCTTCCCCAACAACTGAAGGAGAAGAATTATTCTCATCTCTGAGAAGACCAGTCCAACAATCTCAACCTTCATTGTTTGCTTCATTTATTAGAGAGAAAACTCCTTCTCAAGGATTTTCCTTTCCCACAAGACCTGTTGAAGCCAGGAGGCTCTCACCCTTTGAGCTTAGAGAACAAATCAGGAGGCAAGAAGCTGAACAAAAAAGAGAAAGGGAAGAGAAAGATAGAAGGGGCAAAGCACATCAGGAAGAAGAACCATCACCAAAAGTTTCGAGATCATTAATGATCCAAAATGAGCAACCACAAAATCCTTTAACCTCTTTCCTCAGAGAATCAACACTTCCAAAGATTGCTACCATGCGTCTACATTCTGATAATGAAGAGTTAAGCCAATCATCAGAATATGAAAGCTTAGATGATTCCCGATCCTCCAAAGAAGAAGGCATCATTATGGTCAGCCCAGAAGTTAAAGTAGAAGAACCAGACCCAATGGATAATGAAGCCTCTACTTCCACAGGGACTTCTTTCCAGACCAATGGAGGAAAATATGTGTTCACACTTGACGATATTCCAGTTTCCAGATGGCCTCAAAGGTTTCAAGAATTTCATGCATGGATGGAAACACAGAAGCTAAGCAGAGAAAGTAATTATGAGATCCTCACAGGATTTACTTCCAGATTAACAGGAGTCCTTAGAGACTGGTGGAATACACTTTCACAACAGGACCAGATTACTTTCCTCACTCAACAAGATTTCTCAACAGCAATACATTTGATACACAGATGTTTTTTGGGAGATCCAGAAGATGCAAAAACTCTAAAAAAAAAGGAGTTTCAAAGAAGAAAATGCTGTTCATATGAAAAGAAGGATTTGCAGAAACACTTTAGCATCATGACAAAACTCTTCTACATGCTTGGTGCAGATCCTAGTTCTAAACACACCATTCTTGCTTCTATACCAGAATTACTACAAAATGCGATTGCCAGACGTCTCCAACAAGTTGGGAAAAGTATTCTCAACCTAACAGTAGGAGACATACAGCAAGAGGCATACATAGCACTTGAGGAACTTTGTGACAGAAAGAAAGTCATTAAAGATTATATGACCGGGAGCAAAGAAATAGACAAGGCATGCAAAGATACTGGTCTAAGTATCAAATGCAAGAAAGAAAAACTATGTCACTGCAGTCGTAAGAAAAAACGTTTCTACAGAGAAAGAAAGGATTCTCCATTCAAAACTTCTTCATATTCAAAAGGCATGAGGAAGAAAGGAAAATGGAGATACTTGAGAAAGAAGCGATTCAAAGGAACAAAGTCCACAAGATGTTATTTGTGCAGACAGAAGGGGCATTTTGCAAAAAATTGTCCAAAGAACAAGAAAAGCTCGATGCTGATCCAGATGATTCAAGAAGAAATAGGAATTCAGATTCCTGATGACGATGATATTGAATCATTATTCTCCATTGAAGATGAACCTACAGATCAATCACTATTCGCAATACAACCGCTAGCAGAAGAAGGATCAGATTCAGAATGGACTACTGAAGAAGAAGGGGTATACATGTTCCAGCACCAGATCAGCCAACCACAAATATCATCAATGGCTATAATTGCACCGGTTCCACAAGTCTTAGCATCGGTTTGCTTGACCAAATATGACAAGCCAATAGAAGTCATTGCATTCATTGACACAGGAGCAACTACAACTGTGATGAATCCAGACGTACTCCCTGATAATTGGTGGAGACCACATACCAGAATATTCTATTCTACAGCAGATCAAAAGTTTGCTACTCATCTAATCAGTAAGCCTATCCTCATACAATTCTTTCCTGGATGCACAATTCAAACAACTGTACTTGGATCGAAGTTGCCAGGAAAAGATCTTGTTATAGGATTTGATCTCTACACCAAAGCAAAACACTTGAGAATTTTACCAACTAGACTTAAATATAAAAGTATGTTTAAGCCCTTTGATGAAATCTCAAGGTTATTTTTGGTAAAGTCTGCTGAGAAGATCCATGCAGTCGTTGAAGAACTCAAAGCCAGATCATGTGCTGATTCACACAAAAAATTCCTATCTAAGTGTGATAATCCGTTGTGGAAAAATTCGGAGTTCTTTATCCGGCTACCATTCAAGAAGAATGAAGACATCAATCCCACAAAAGCCAGCCACTCAGGAATGAATCCCGAACACCAAAGGCTTGCAGAAACAGAATGTACAGAGCTACTCCAACAAGGCCTGATTGAGCCCTCAGACTCTCAATGGGCATGTGAAGCCTTTTATGTTAACAAAAGATCAGAGCGGGCACGAGGAAAACTAAGACTGTTAATCAATTATCAGCCTCTCAATCAATTTCTTCAAGATGATAAGTTTCCTCTGCCCAACAGAAACTCATTATTTTCGAGCCTTGCCAAAGCCCAACTTTTTTCAAAGTTTGATCTAAAGGCATGATTCTGGCAATTGAGAATAAATCCTGAAGATAGACTCAAGACAGGATTTTGTATTCCTAATCATCATTACCAGTGGAGAGTTATGCCCTTTGGAATTAAAACAGCTCCATCTTTATTCCAAAAGGCAATGGTAAAGATATTTCAACCTATCATGAATCAAGCTCTCATTTACATCGATGATATCCTTCTTTACAGCCCAGATGAAGAATCTCATCTCAAATTGTTAGATCAATTTAAACAATTGGTCTTACAATATGGGATTATGTTATCAAAAAAAAAATGGTCATTGCCCAAATAGAGATAGAATTTCTGGGGATGCAAATCCACAAAGGGAGATACAATCCAGGACCTCATATTGCTCAAGAATTGTTGAAATTTCCAGAATCACACCTCACAAAGAAGCAGATTCTACAGTTCTTAGGGATTGTTAATTACTTAAGAGATTTTTTTCCTAAAGTCTCTAAGTATACAAATCCTTTGAGAAAATTACTCAAGAAAAATCCACCACCAAGGAAAGAAATCCAGACCAAAGCTGTAAAGACTCTCAAAGAAAGATTACAGCAATTGCCACCGTTGCAGATCCCTTCTGATGGAAAAAGAATTCTTCAGACAGACGCAAGTGACAAATATTGGGGAACCATTCTTTTTGAAGAAAAGGAAGGAAGAAGAAGAATATGTGGATACAAAAACGGACGCTTTTCTGATGCTGAGATCCACTATCACTCCACTTTCAAAGAAATATTAGCCGTAAAGAAAAGGATAACCAAGTTTGAATTTCATCTGATTGGATATCACTTTCTGATCGAAATGGACATGTCTTCTTTTCCCCAGATGCTCAAGTTCAAACAGAAGATCATCCCAAATCAACAATTGCTTCGATGGGCAGAATGGTTCTCAAAATACTCGTTTGATTGCAAGCATATCAAAGGTAAAACCAATCTCCTTGCAGATTTACTAACCAGACCAATCCAAAGGCTTCAAATCCCCAAAATCATGATGTTCTCCTCATCCAAACCATCCTCCTCAAAAACCAAAACCATCCAACAAACCGCCTTTAACATACCACCAAACCTTAATCCAGCCTTCCCACCAGAAGTTTATAGGTTAGTAACTGAAAACAAGTTTCATTCTCAGGCAAGAAACATGATTTTTGAATATCAATTAGATATTTTCAAAGATTATGGAGGACTAATCCTAAAACCTTTTGGATTACACCCTGATTACCCTTTCATCCATCCTATACCCTTTGAGTTCACTGAAATCCCAGATGAATTGAAATGGTTATTATGGTACTTTACTCATATCTACCATATAGCTATTCAATTTGTCCTTCCTGACTTTATCCATTTCCTCAATAAGGCTATTCAAGGAGATATCAGCCCAGAACTACAAAACCTTGTAACCATACTTCAATGGTTTTTTCCCATTGAACAATGGTTAGATATGATCGCCAAACAAGAAGGGAAGTACATAATCATCATCTTCTACAAACCACATTACTTTGTGGAATGTGGAAAAGCAAAGCAATTAGGCTCATTTCCCTCAGCCTGGATACATAGGATACTACATGAAGATGTCAGATCACTACGACTCCATTATCGAGAATTGCAAAAGTATCTTTGCCAAATCAATGGACAGATTCCAAAAGAAATATGGCCACCACCAAATACAGATGCACCATGGGATGTTTGGCCATCTAACCCAGAGATGTTGACACCTTACCATAAATCAATAATGGAGGCACTACAGACATACAGAGAAAGTATCCCAGACTCGTCCGAATGGTCACAATCTTATCCTTGGGAATACAACAGTGCTAGCAAAATAAATGAATCACCAGTGTCGGCAGAACAGACAAACACTCCAAAGATTCCATTATGTGACAAGATAAGCATGGACCCTGACAACTGGTACGAAGTATACCAAGTGGCAAAGCGCAGAAGAAAAGAAGAAAAGGAAAACAGAATCATTACTTTGAATATTACTGATGATGAGTCGACAGATTATGACGACATGGATGATGAAATCACAGAGATATATAAAGAGCTCACCCTACAAGATTAGAAAACAGCAAAATGGTATGTCCAGTACATAGACGCAAGGAAGCTAGAACTATTATTCTAAGGCGCAGATGGATATATTACAGAATAAAGTCTCTTGGCCAAATACTATTAAGCACTGCGAGGTTCAGACATCTTCCTCAAGTTCGAGAACGGCATGGTAATATTACCAATATGTGTTCGCGTTACTTTGTTGAAGACGTTGAACTAAAAGGGAGACTATATATTATTAGTTTCATGTAAAATAAGTATGTTTGCCATTAGGAAAAGAACTTTATAAGCTGTCGATGGGGTCCAATGAGCACCCGGGCTTTTTAGATTCTTATCCTTACAGCTTTCTAAAGTAGTTTGTCTGTATTCGTCTCCTTAGTCTATAAAAGGAGACTTAGTATGGCTTGTAAAATCAAGAGAAGTTTGAGAAATAAACATATAGCTTATTTTCTATACTATGGCCTTCTAAACCACTTCTCTCTGGTTCAAACGAGAAAATAAAGAATGATAGATCTCCCGTGAGTTTTCCTGGCGTATGCTCTGCAACTTGCCATCTTTGATGGATCCTGTTTGCATCAGAAACCTTGGAAACTTAGACCTGTAAATACTGGTTATGCTAGTATTGTTGGATAGAGAACTGGTTAGATGCTGTAACTAACAGGCAGTGCCCCTTTGTGGCTGTGATCAAGCCTTGTTTGGCATAGCATACCTGTTACAGTACTCCGATCATATCATCTTGAAGAAATTGATTGAGAGGCTGATAATTGATTAACAGTCTTAGTTTTCCTCGTGCCCGCTCTGATATTTTGTTAACATAAAAGGCTTCACAGGCCCATTGAGTGTCTGAGGGCTCAATCAGGCCTTGTTGGAGTAGCTCTGTACATTCTGTTTCTGCAAGCCTTTGGTATTCGGGATTCATTCCTGAGTGGTTGGCTTTTGTGGGATTGATGTCTTCATTCTTCTTGAATGGTAGCCGGATAAAGAACTCTGAATTTTTCCATAACGGATTATCACACTTAGATAGGAATTCATTGTGTGAATCAGCACATGATCTGGCTTTGAGTTCTTCAACGACTGCAGGGATCTTCTCAGCAGACTTTACCAAAAACAACCTTGAGATTTCATCAAAGGGCTTAAACATACTTGTAACCCCCTTAGCCCGGCCTAGACGGAACCAGCGCTAACGGGTTAAACGGGGATTACCGAATCAAACCCGCGAAGGTTCGACTCGATAAACAACCCTAAATGTCGATATATTTTTTTTATTTCTTATCTAGATGCACAATTAGGTTCCTATGTGAGACGGGTTCATATGATGCGGGAACAGAAGCTTACAATCAACGTTCGAACATCCAATCGTTACATACATGACTAGGGACTAAAATGTAAATGTTTGTATTCCGATCATCCACCGGAAACTCATTCCATCAAAACATAATTAAGCATGCATAACATACTTATAACAAATTTCAGATCAAACGGAACCTCGTAGCACCATCAGTTACATGATTCATTAAGTAGAGACCTAAATGTAAAACAAGTAACACATAGGCACAACGTTCAATTTTATATTATTCGATATGTATTCAGGTCAAATTATGCATCATGATGTCATTGCAACTCAAGAATAGCACACAAGTCTTCTATGTTTGTTAATGGAATTAAATCCTACTTGACATGCTTTTAAAACTCGAGAAATACCCTTTTTGAGTCAGGGGTATCGATACCCTGGGAACTGGTATCGATACCTTGGCTATTAATGGCCCAATTTTTCATTCGAATAGAAATGGTATCGATACCACCTTGGATGGTATCGATACCCGACCGTCTAGTGGCAAATGGATTCGAACCATGGTTCGATGCTGCCCTATTTTGGCCTTGGGGTATCGATACCACCATAGGGTGTATCGATACCCCCTGTATTCGAAGACAAGTTAAGCCTTTAAAATGGGTTAAATCCTTCCTAAACTCAACCATTAAACACCCAAAGCTATATGCATTATTTCTAAGTGAAATTAGTATATTCTAATACTCATTTACCAACATCAAAAGCCCCCAAACATCTATAGGCATGCTACCTAAAATTTGTATAAGAACAAGTATATCCATGCTTGTGCAAGTGTACATGCTATCTTGATGGGAATTTAAGTAAGGAACAATCATGTATGGACATGCTTTAGGCAATCAAAACAACCTCAAAAATAAACATTCAATGGTCAAACATTATATGGTCTTATTACAAAGCCTCAAACTAACCAATTACACTCTCATAAGGGTTCGAATTACACATTGCCTTGCCCTATTTATTTGCCAAAAATTCATACCAAATTGCTTGCCCTTTTTCCTTGGTCCTCTTGCTCAAACGAAGCTCCACAAGCCTCTAATTCTCTGCATGGATGAAAAGAGAGCTTAAGCACATAATGCTTAGTGAGGAAGCTCTAAAACATCATCAATGCATCAAGTTAAAACCATGCATAAAACGTAGTTTGCGTTGCATCATCACACCCTTGCTTGCATAATGTATCATATCATGTTTACTAACATCAAAAACCTTTCTTGCATAAAACTTTGCACTAACAATTTATTTCATATAAGATGCTCATTGTTCAATATAAATTCAAGTATGCATATTGGCTTCTAGTGATCACTTAGTGTGAACCTTAAGTCCACCGAATACACGGATCCATTAGAGACCATTAGTCCCGTCATGACACAAAGTCACCATTGACATGACACGAAGTCACCATTGACATGACACGAAGTCACCATTGACATGACACGAAGTCACCATTATAGCACTACCACGCACGGTCGGACACATAGTCACCCTTGTTACGTGTAGGCGGCTCTACCACGCACGGTTGGACACAAAGTCACCCTTGTTACGTGTAGGCAATATTCTTTATTCTCAATAATATTTATAGTGCACTTAAGACAATCCTAATGACATGTCATTTGTATTCGAATCTATAGTTAGTGTCACTAAGCCAATATCATAATCAAATGTGCATGATAATTTGCTGCTCATAATGCATGCATAACATGTTCATCATGTGAACCATAAATCATGCTCAACGGCATTATAAATATATGGCAATAACCACATATTATTCCAATTCATTTTCAGCTCATAATGCATCCATGATGTGTTCAACAAGTGAACCAAAAGTCATGCCCAATGGCACCATTAATTGTAGGGAAATTAACCACATCATATTCCAAATATTTTTCATGCTTACATAAGCCATGGATGCCTTTATAACCACGCATTTCCAGCAAATTACCTCATGCATGCATCATCTCCAAAATCATACTTATGCATTTTCAAAAAATACTTTTGAAATATCAACATAAATGCCATTACCGAAAATAATCGAATCTCATAAGGATGCATCAAAACATTTAATTCACTTACTCTTGAACTATGGAAAGGTTTCACACTATTCCATAGCCCCCAAAACAGAACCGTATCAAAACGATTCGCTTTAAACCCGAAAACCACTCACCGATAAGCGAACGAGCTCCCGCCGATGTTCCGATGGATGCACCAATGCACCAGCCACCTAAGCACTTCTTAGAACCTCTTCTACAACATCAAAAACAGAGCATATACACATCACAACATGCTCAAACCAGCAGCCACATCCGATCACTCTAAAAACATCGAAAACTAAGCCGAAAAGACCGAAAACTAAGCCGAAACGCATCCGAACAACATCAACCCAAAACCTAATGAATCTAACATCTAATCCACATCAAATATGATCCAAAAACTCATATAAACCATCCTTATACCTCCTGCATCATTCTAACACTCGAAACAGCCCATAAAAACACCGAAACACACCTAAAAACAACATCGTTTGCATTATTCCGGGATTAATTTATTGTGCCATCAATCTAATGCTTATTAAATAATTAAATTGACAAAATAACACAATTAAAACATCCTAGTTCCAACATTGAATGAGATCTAAAAGAATCTCACAAAATTAAACACAAAATCATGAGATCTAAGATTAAAAAGATAAAATCAAGCTTCAATTAATAAATCAACAAGCTATTACTTGGGAATTTCAATAAAGAACCTTAGAATTAAAAGAAAATTCAGCAAATACCTTTTTAGATCTATTCACCAAAAGATGAAAAGCTTTCCTTCTTGATTCCTTGCAAAGTGTTGATGATTTTGTAAAATAGATGATTAGGCTTTGTAGAAAATGAAGAGAGGATTAAAATGAGATAATTTGTGTTGAAAAAGGATGAAAAATCAGCAAGGAATTGAAGGATTTAGGTGAAGGAAAATGGAGAGAAAATGAGAGAAAAAGAAGAAGAAGATGAGAGAAAAAGATGGTTACGGGAGAAAATAAAAGAATTGTGTTGTCATCTTTTAAAAGCTATTTATAAAAAATATTTTTGGTGAATAAATCCTTTATAAAAATTAAATTGGGTTTATGGCCCTCTAAGGATTCTAAGTAAAGCTTGTTTTCCAATTTAGTCACTAAAATAGCATTTTTCCAAAATAGCCAATTAAATCCTCCATCCTTTTCCAAAACTTACAATTTAATCACAAATGTAAAATTTAGACACAATTAAAAATTAATTTAAATCTCAAATTGTATCCTCTTAATATTAAAACATATCTTAATATTTTTAGGCAACATTCCAAAAATATTATTTTTCTCTAATTAAAATATTTTTATTTTATATCTTCCCGGAATAATGAACCGGAGAACCCGATTCAACCCGAATCGAATTCCCTTACTAACACCCTAAACTAACAAGCCCTAAAACGGGATGTTACAATACTTTTATATTTAAGTCCAGTTGGTAAAATTCTCAAGTGTTTTGCTTTGGTGTAGAGATCAAATCCTATAACAAGATCTTTTCCTGGCAACTTCGATCCAAGTACAGTTGTTTGAATTGTGCATCCAGGAAATAATTGTATGAGGATAGGCTTACTGATTAGATGAGTAGCAAACTTTTGATCTGCTGCAGAATGGAATATTCTGGTATGTGATCTCCACCAATTATCAGGGAGTACATCTGGATTCATCACAGTTGCAGCTACTCCTGTGTCAATGAATGCAATGACTTCTATTGGCTTGTCATATTTGGTCAAGCAAACCGATGCTAAGACTTGTGGAACCGGTGCAATTATAGCCATTGATGATATTTGTGGTTGGCTGATCTGGTGCTGGAACATGTATACCCCTTCTTCTTCAGTAGTCCATTCTGAATCTGATCCTTCTTCTGCTAGCGGTTGTATTGCGAATAGTGATTGATCTGTAGGTTCATCTTCAATGGAGAATAATGATTCAATATCATCGTCATCAGGAATCTGAATTACTGTTTCTTCTTGAATCATCTGGATCAACATCGAGCTTTTCTTGTTCTTTGGACAATTTTTTGCAAAATGCCCCTTCTTTCTGCACAAATAACATCTTGTGGACTTTGTTCCTTTGAATCGCTTCTTTCTCAAGTATCTCCATTTTCCTTTCTTCCTCATGCCTTTTGAATATGAAGAAGTTTTGAACGGAGAATCCTTTCTTTCTCTGTAGAAACGTTTTTTCTTGCGACTGTAGTGACATTGTTTTTCTTTCTTGCATTTGATACTTAAACCAGTATCTTTGCATGCCTTGTCTATTTCTTTGCTCCCGGTCATATAATCATTAATGACTTTCTTTCTGTCACAGAGTTCCTCAAGTGCTATGTATGCCTCTTGCTGTATTTCTCCTACTATTAGGTTGAGAATACTTTTCCCAACTTGTTGGAGACGTCTGGCAATCGCATTTTATAGTAATTCTGGTATAGAAGCAAGAATGGTGTGTTTAGAACTAGGATCTGCACCAAGCATGTAGAAGAGTTTTGTCATGATGCTAAAGTGTTTCTGCAAATCCTTCTTTTCATATGAACAACATTTTCTTCTTTGAAACTCCTTTCTTTTGAGAGTTTTTGCATCTTCTGGATCTCCCAAAAAACATCTGTGTATCAAATGTATTGCTGTTGAGAAATCTTATTGAGTGAGGAAAGTAATCTGGTCCTGCTGTGAAAGTGTATTCCACCAGTCTCTAAGGACTCCTGTTAATCTAGAAGTAAATTCTGTGAGGATCTTATAATTACTTTCTCTGCTTAGCTTCTGTGTTTCCATCCATGCATGGAATTCTTGAAACCTTTGAGGCCATCTGGAAACTAGAATATCGTCAAGTGTGAACACATATTTTCCTCCATTGGTCTGGAAAGAAGCCCCTGTGGAAGTAGAGGCTTCATTATCCATTGGGTCTGGTTCTTCTACTTTAACTTCTGGGCTGACCATAATGATGCCTTCTTCTTTGGAGGATCGGGAATCATCTGAGCTTTCATATTCTGATGATTGGCTTAACTCTTCATTAACAGAATGTAGACGCATGGTAGCAATCTTTGGAAGTGTTGATTCTCTGAGGAAAGAGGTTAAAGGATTTTGTGGTTGCTTATTTTGGATCATTAATGATCTCGAAACTTTTGGTGATGGTTCTTCTTCCTGATCTTGAAACTTTTGGTGATGGTTTTTCTTCCTGATGTGCTTTGCCCCTTCTATCTTTCTCTTCCCTTTCTCTTTTTTGTTCAGCTTCTTGCCTCCTGATTTGTTCTCTAAGCTCAAAGGGTGAGAGCCTCCTGGCTTCAACAGGTCTTGTGGGAAAGGAAAATCCTTGAGAAGGAGTTTTCTCTCTAATAAATGAAGCAAACAATGAAGGTTGAGATTGTTGGACTGGTCTTCTCAGAGATGAGAATAATTCTTCTCCTTCAGTTGTTGGGGAAGGAATTGTCCCCTTTTCTTCCAAGTATCTGATATGTTCTTTCAGTCTATCAACTTCATTTCTTCTTTGTTCCAGTTGGTAAAAGAGGTCTTGTCCTGGTTCAAGAATTCTTCTTTCTGCTTCTTGGAGCCTTTTGTGGAGTAATACAATCAATTGGTTGGCAATCTTTGTATTACTATCTACTTTGTCTTCCACTAAGGTGATCTTGGTATCTATCTGGGTTACTTTGGCATCAATTCGCTGTAATGTTGCATTCTGAGCCAGCGCATTCTCAGTTTGCCAATTAAGGGTAGCCTCAGCTGCACTTATCTTTTCTCCTTGAAGCTGGGTAGGGATTTTTGGGGTATGTCGGTATTCCTTTTCAGTGAATTCTTCTAGTGGGGGAAAGTTTCTTTCATATGTAGAGCCAGAAGGGCTAAACATATAAATGGAAGTAAGGTTGTGAGTGTCGAGGTGTTCGTTTGATGGTTCTGTTTTTGGTTCCGGGTTTTTCTTGATCCATTTTTGGATCTTTTTGTAGCATGGTTGAACCATTTTTTCTACTTTGAAATTGCAAGAAAGTGGTGAAGGTTTTGGTGGGAAGAATGATGTAGGTAAAGATGGTGGGATGGTTGGTCTTTTTGAAGAATAATCAACAAGGAAAGTAAACCTTCCATTATCTTCTCCCAGTGGACCTACAGTAGGATCACCTTGCTTCCATCTTCTGTAAAGTTGAGAATGGATAGAGTTCTTTTTCTTTCTTGATTTCATCTTGTAAGGATTGTAAATAGTATGATGGCTCCCTTCTATTTCTGCAAAGAAATTGTGCTCAACACAGAGTTCGCATGAACAATCTTCATTCCATGGGCAGTGTCCTGTCACCGGGTCTCTGAAATAGTAAATAGGTTTTCCATCTGCATCGAAAGATTCTATCATCTTTGCCTCAGAACCAGGATGACATAGTTCACAATAGCAATCATCATCATTTTTATCATGTTCTTCTGTTGGATCTCCTCTGGGCTGCATCATCATTTGCGTGGGAAAAATTGAAAGAGTGGGTTGTTCCCTTAGATGACTGTGATCAAATTTGATTTCAGATGTCCCATCTCCTTTTGAAATGATCTTGCTGTTTATTGACCTGATGGGCTGCTTCTTTTCATGAATCTGTTCGTAGTTAGTGACCCATTTTTCTGGTAACAGTTGTATCAGCTCCTTTTTTGGGATTTGTCTCAGGATATGCACACAGTGTGGTTGTTCCTGTGTATTGACTTTTATGAGGAGCGTGTCATTGGATCCGCATCCACCAAGCCGAAAAGCATGGTCTTGTATTCTGTAGACAATCTGATAATGGAGAGTGGCAATTATAGAGTTTTCCACTTGTGGGGCACCTATGATGTGGATCTGGACCTTTAGAGCTTCCATCAGATTCGGATCTTCTAGGGCCATGGTGAAATTTGGAAATAGTGTTATCATCACAAGCCCATTATTCATGGTTGCTTCTACTGTACCAATACAAGCATCTTGGTACTTGAGGTATCTCATGTCCAGTAGCGTAATCCTAGCAACAACTGGTTTTCCTTTAACTCCATGATAGTTGAGGGCCAATCTGATTGCTCCAAAATGGATGTGTGAGTATCCAGCATCAATCCATCCTTTTGAAAACTCAGCCGGAATCTCCAAAGTGACAAATTGTTCCAAGTTAGATCCAGTGATGTAGTGTTTGTCAAACCAAGATGACTGGACATACTCTTTTACAGATTTGGAAGAAGTATGGATAAGAGATTTGATACTTTTGATGACAGAAGATGAGGGTCTTTGATAAGCTTGGTATGGATTTACAAGAGGTAGTTTTGTAGGTTGAATTTTTTCATCTTCAGAATATTCCACCTCATAAAGAGATGAAATTTTCTTTGATGAATAAGACTTATACTTAGGAGTGGATTCCATAGAAACAAAAAGGGAAGTACATAATCATCATCTTCTACAAACCACATTACTTTGTGGAATGTGGAAAAGCAAAGCAATTAGGCTCATTTCCCTCAGCCTGGATACATACTATACTACATGAAGATGTCAGTGTTAGAGTATGCCCAAAGACCAATCATATGATGATTGTATGGATACTTTTATTTACCAATTTTATTGAATAAAGGCATTGCCATTGTTGTTTTCAGATATATGTTTCACATAAACTGAGAAACAATAAGGTCCATATAATAATATATGTATTATTATTAAAAGATCCTTAGTCAAGTATTATTATGGGTATGGATAATAATAATACGCTTAAGACTAACATGTGATTAATTGATGACAATGAGTTGTCATTGACATAGAGATGTCAGATTTAATACATGAATATATTAGTAGAGAATAATATATTGGATTGACCCACTATGAGCATATATCTTGGATTATTATGTGACGGTCACGATATTGCTCATAGTGACAACTATATGTATGATCCTTAGACTTGAGATTATTACTATCTCAACATATGTTGTTTTATGTTTTGATGCAGTTAAATGTGTTTCGTAATTAGTTACACTATAAAAACTGACATTGGACATATTACAATATATGTAGTGAGATGTGAATAATCAAGATAGGATTTGTCCTTCGTACATAATAGGAAAATATATCAAAGGCCACTTGATTGAGTGAGACTAGAAATGCATGGCCATACTTGAATACGTTGATATGAGATATCACAAATTATTCATTAAAGTAGTCCACTCTAGATATCAAGAAACATTAAAATAGGCCATACAAGTGTGACTATTCCAAGACTTGTGCCTATTAAAGATATAAAAGGACAAAAGGATATAATACATTAAAAGAGTTGGTCACGGACATGATACATCGAATCATGATCTCTTGTAACTTAGATGACAATGATATATTGCTAGATGTCACTCATTGTTTTTAATATTAGAATTGTTCTAATATTATTACTAACGTTACAATGAGCCTACAGGGTCACACCCAATGGTTGAAACGGAGCAAAAATATATATGTATAAGTAGTTTATATTTAATCCCAAATTTTAAATATAAAGGATATAATTAAAGTAATTATATCCCTTCTCAGATTCGAATTAAATATAGATTCCGAAATTTAAGGAAATAATAATATTAATTATTTCCTAAACAAACTCGGAATCAAACTCTTATACCTAGGGTTATACCTATATAAAGGATCTTTTGGTCTAGCAGCCAATATCAGAGAATTCTGAATTCCAAACCCTAGAATCACGAAAAACAGTTTTTCGAGATTTGCTCTCTCAACCGGGTGAATTGAGTAGAGGCCGAGACGATATTCGTGGAGGCTAAAGATTCGAATTGTCGAACGATCGTGATTACCACAAATCCAGTTGTTGTTTTTGCTGTTTATCAAGGAACCCAATGTAAGTTATCGTAACTCTTCCTCTTGATTTCGGATTATACGTACATGGATTACTGGAAAGACCGTCGTAATTTTGTTCCGCTGCGCCATGGGGTGTGCCGGCGGTCCCAACAGTGGTATCAGAGCCACTTGTACGATCCGTAATCTGGTTAAATACTTGGGTGATGCGATATGTATAAGATGCATTATTTGTTTTACTATATCGGCGATATAAAATTTGATATTGCTAGTCGATTAGGGATACGATTAATATGTTAATCTGTTAATTACATTCGCCATGTTGCTACAAGGGTTTTACGATAAACATATGTCAATCGGTGACATAGTGATCGACGAAATTGCGATAGCAGATCGCATTTAGGAAAAAGGAATAATTGTTATTCCGATATGGAAAAATCCAATGGATTTTAAAATCCCCAAAACACGATTCTGTTGATAAATCTTATCAAATCGTGATGTTTTTCCATAGAAAAATAGTCGTTATTTTTCAAAATTTCCGGCCGGGGCCACAAGGGGCGAAATACCTTGAGGGTACCCCCAAAGGAACTTCGACCCTTGACCCCTTCGTAGGCAACATAGGTTGTAGGCCCATATTGGTAATATTAACGAATTCGTGATAGCATATATATGATATGCACGGTGTTTGACATGCATGGTTATAGCCCTTGCTTTTACAATAGTTGTAAATTTTAAAATACGGCCTGCGTGTCGTGCCTTCTCTATCTCTATTGTACTTCTCTTCTCATCTTACTCCCTCGTATGTAAAACGAGTTTCTATAATTGTAATATTATTCCAAGAAGCAATCGAGACATTTGGAGCAAAGGCGAGAAGATGCTTGGGAAGCAAGTATTAGGGTTTTAAGGTTCTCCCATTGGCTTGGGATGGGCCACCTTAGTTTTTTATTTTGGGCTATAACCATTGCAATCTTTTTATTTTATATCTATCATATATGTTATGCAATGTATGATATATATCTTCTACTCGCATATATTGATGAGATCAATAAGGGCCAGATTAAAAGAAATAACTATGAGATATTTTATGTTTTCCCTCAAATTAATCTAAGTTAAAATTAGCCATCCAATATTTGCCCTCGTTAAGGCCTTGATCGATCTTATGTGGGTTTTGCCAAAGCATTAGCACATAAGTCCATCTTGGTTAAACGCGAAGAATAAACAAGTGATATTCGTCGGTCGAAATATTGGTAATAACTTAGTTAGGTTGTTCTAATAGGATTAGAAACCTAAAAGCTAAGTATTTGGTTAAGTCATGAGATGACTGAACAAGAGTTGTTCACCAAATGGAGGAGTTACATGAGATGTAATTAGTAAAGGGTTACTTACCTAAATAACCTCTATCCTAAAAGAAAAGCCAAAGCTGATTTAGGAAATTGGTGAATTATGGATCCTCACTCACTAGAAAAATTTTCGTCGAATTTTTCCGAAATTAAAAACAAGAGGGGTTTTAAATTTTGAACAAAATAGTGGGAGTATTTTATAAACAAAGTCCTATTTATAATATTTCAAATTGGTAAATTTATATTATGTATTTCCATTCGTTGTAGATCTAAATGGCAAACAACACTATATCATTGCGATCACTCCTTGAGAAGGAGAAACTCAATGGCGTAAACTTCCTTGATTGGTTCCGCAATTTGAGAATTGTTCTCAAACAGGAAAGAAAGGAATATGTCATTGAAGACCCTGTTCCAGATGAACCGGCAACTAATGCTTCTAGAGCTGACAAAGACAAGTTTAAGAAACATATGGATGACATGTTAGATGTCGGATGTCTTATGCTTGCTACCATGACTCCTGATCTTCAGAAGCAACATGAGGACATGGTTGCATATGAAATGATTCAAAACCTCAAAGATATATATGAGGAGCAAGCACGTCAAGAGAGGTATGAGACCTCTAAAGCTCTATTTCAGTGCAAAATGGTAGAGGGATCTCCTGTAGGAGCTCATGTCATTAAGATGATAGGCTATATCCAAACGTTGGAAAAGCTAGGATTTCCTCTCAAAGATGAATTGGCTACTGATGTTATTCTGCAATCGTTTCCGAATAGCTTCAATCAATTTGTCCTTAATTTCAACATGAATGAAATTAACAAAACTTTGCCACAGTTACTTGGCATGTTACGAACTGCTGAGAAAAATATGTCTAAGGGTGGACCTAAGCCCATTCTGATGGTCCGCAAGGACAAAGGAAAGGGAAAGACAGTGGCAAAGTACAAGGGTAAAGGTAAGCCTATACCCAAAAGACATGATGCACTGAAACCCAAAGGGGGAGTTAGCAAGGAAGAAAAATGTTTCCACTGCAATAAGACCGGACACTGGAAAAGAAATTACCCCATTTACCTTGAAGAGGTCAAGAAGGCAAAAGCAGATGGTGCATCTGCTTCAGGTATTTATGTTATCGATGTGAATCTGTCAACATCTTCTTCTTGGGTATTAGATACCGGTTGTGGTTCTCACATTTGTACTTCTGTACAGGGACTGCAAAAGAGAAGGAATCTAGCTAAGGGAGACGTAGACCTACGAGTGGGAAATGGAGCAAGAGTTGCTGCATTAGCTATAGGAACATACGTTTTATCTTTACCTAGTGGACTTGATTTACATTTAGAAGATTGTTACTTTGTGCCTAGTTTGACTAAAAACATTATTTCTATTTCTTGTTTGGACAAGATTGGATTTGAGATTATTATTAAGAATAATTGTTGTTCTTTTTATCTCGATAATGTTTTTTATGGTTCAGCACAATTGGTTAATGGCTTATATATTTTAAATCTAGAAAATGCCATTTATAACATAAATACCAAAAGATCAAAAACAAATGACTCAAATCAAACTTATCTCTGGCATTGTCGTTTAGGCCATATAAGTGAGAAACGCATATCAAGACTCCATAAAGATGGATTCTTAGATTCATTTGTTTTCGAACAACTGGATGTATGTGAATCTTGCTTATTAGGAAAAATGACTAAGGCTCCTTTTAATGGTAAAAGTGAGCGAGCAAGTGATTTATTGGGATTAATACATAGTGATGTATGTGGACCAATGAACACACAAGCTAGAGGTGGATTTCAGTACTTCATCACTTTCACTGATGACTTCAGTCGATATTGTTACATTTACCTTATGCGCCATAAATCTGAGGCTATTGAAAAGTTTAAAGAATTCAAGAATGAAGTACAAAATCAACTAGGCAAGAGTGTTAAAGCACTTCGATCAGATCGAGGTGGAGAATACTTGAGCATAGAATTTGATGAACTCCTTAAAGAATGTGGGATTGTCTCACAACTTACTCCACCAGGTACACCACAGTGGAATGGAATTTCTGAAAGGAGAAATCGAACTTTGTTAGACATGGTTCGATCAATGATGAGTCATAGTCATCTTCTGACTTCTTTCTGAGGACGTGCACTATAAACAACTGCTTTTACTTTAAATTGTGTTCCGTCTAAATCTGTTCAAAAGACACCATATGTGATATGGACTAGAAAACGTCCTAGTATGTTTTTTATGAAGATTTGGGGTTGCGAAGCATATGTCAAACATCAGATGTCTACAAAGCTCGAGCCTAAATCTCATAAGAGTAATTTTGTTGGATATCCCAAAGAAACTAAGGGATATTATTTCTTTAACCCTAAAGAGAACAAAGTGTTTGTTGCTCGAACAGGAGTTTTTCTCGAAAGAGAATTTCTCAATAAGAAAGAAAAGGGCAGAGACATTGAACTTGGAGAAGTTCAAGAACAACAATTCACTGAACCTGAGATTGAACATGTTCCACAAATTGTTGAGGAACAGTCAACAGATTTAGAAACACAACCACTGCGCAGGTCCACAAGAGAACGCCATGCACCTGAGAGATATGGATTTCTCATTACCACGCATGGAGATGTTCTCATTATGGATCAAGATGAGCCAATAACTTATCAAGAGGCAGTATCGAGCCCAGACTCTGAGAAATGGCTTGAGGCCATGAAATCTGAGATGGAATCCATGTCAGTCAACCAAGTATGGACTTTGGTTGAATCACCTGAAGGGGTAAAACCTATAGGGTGTAAATGGGTTTTCAAGAAGAAAACCGACATGGATGGAAACGTACAAACATACAAGGGGCGACTAGTCGCTAAAGGTTTTCGACAAGTTCATGGTATTGACTATGACGAAACTTTCTCCCCTATAGCTATGTTTAAATCCATCCGGATCTTGCTTGCTATAGCTGCATTCCATGATTATGAAATTTGGCAAATGGACGTCAAAACCGCTTTCCTTAATGGAAAACTTGAAGAGGATGTGTATATGACACAACCAGAAGGTTTTGTCGCTCCAGGAAATGCTGGAAAGGTTTGTAAGCTACAAAGGTCCATTTATGGACTAAAGCAAGCTTCTCGAAGCTGGAATCTTCGTTTCAATGATGCGATCAAAGAGTTTGGTTTTATCAAGAACGAAGATGAGCCTTGTGTTTACAAGAAGATTAGTGGGAGCATTGTTTCTTTCCTAATCTTGTATGTAGATGACATACTTCTTATAGGAAACGATATACCTACCTTACAGTCAGTTAAGACTTGGTTAAGCAGTTGTTTCTCTATGAAAGATTTGGGTGATGCAGCATATATCTTAGGAGTTAAGATCTATAGAGATAGATCTAAACGACTTCTAGGTCTGAGTCAAAGTACATATATAGACAAAGTTCTAAAGAGATTCAGTATGGAAGAATCCAAGAAAGGATTCTTACCTATGAGACATGGTATATCTCTTTCGAAGGAAATGTGTCCTTCAACTCCACAAGAAAGAGAACGAATGAGTAAGATTCCATATGCTTCGGCTATTGTTTCTATCATGTATGCCATGATATGTACTCGACCAGATGTATCGTATGCCTTAAGCATGACAAGTCGATATCAGGTAAACCCTAGTGAAAGTCACTGGGTAGCAGTCAAAAATATCCTTAAGTACTTGAGAAGAACTAAGGATACATTTCTTGTCTATGAAGGCAAAAAAGAGCTTAGTATAAAAGGTTATACTGATGCTAGTTTCCAAACAGATAAGGATGACTCAAGATCGCAATCTGGATTTGTGTTTTGCCTTAACGGAGGTGCTGTAAGCTGGAAAAGTTCTAAGCAAGATACATTAGCTGATTCTACGACAGAGGCTGAGTATATTGCAGCCAGTGAAGCAGCAAAGGAAGCTGTTTGGATCAAAAAGTTCATATCCGAACTAAGGGTTGTTCCAAGCATATCAGATGCTATTGAACTCCGTTGTGACAACAATGGAGCCATTGCACAAGCAAAGGAACCCAGATCTCATCAACGATCCAAACATATTCTTAGACGCTTCCATCTCATTCGAGAGATCATAGATCGAGGAGATGTGGAGATATGTAAAGTACACACGGATGATAACATTGCTGATCCCTTGACGAAGCCTCTGACGCAACAGAAACATGATCGTCACACTGAGTCACTCGGTATTAGATATGTGAGTGATTGGTCTTAGTGCTAGTGGGATATTGTTAGAGTATGCCCAAAGACCAATCATATGATGATTGTATGGATACTTTTATTTACCAATTTTATTGAATAAAGGCATTGCCATTGTTGTTTTCAGATATATGTGTCACATAAACTGAGAAACAATAAGGTCCATATAATAATATATGTATTATTATTAAAAGATCCTTAGTCAAGTATTATTATGGGTATGGATAATAATAATACGCTTAAGACTAACATGTGATTAATTGATGACAATGAGTTATCATTGACATAGAGATGTCAGAATTAATACATGAATATATTAGTAGAGAATAATATATTGGATTGACCCACTATGAGCATATATCTTGGATTATTATGTGACGGTCACGATATTGCTCATAGTGACAACTATATTATGATCCTTAGACTTGAGATTATTACTATCTCAACATATGTTGTTTTATGTTTTGATGCAGTTAAATGTGTTTCGTAATTAGTTACACTATAAAAACTGACATTGGACATATTACAATATATGTAGTGAGATGTGAATAATCAAGATAGGATTTGTCCTTCCTACACAATAGGAAAATATATCAAAGGCCACTTGATTGAGTGAGACTAGAAATGCATGGCCATACTTGAATACGTTGATATGAGATATCACAAATTATTCATTAAAGTAGTCCACTCTAGATATCAAGAAACATTAAAATAGGCCATACAAGTGTGACTATTCCAAGACTTGTGCCTATTAAAGATATAAAAGGACAAAAGGATATAATACATTAAAAAAGTTGGTCACGGACATGATACATCGAATCATGATCTCTTGTAACTTAGATGACAATGATATATTGCTAGATGTCACTCATTGTTTTTAATATTAGAATTGTTCTAATATTATTACTAACGTTACAATGAGCCTACAGGGTCACACCCAATGGTTGAAACGGAGCAAAAATATATATGTATAAGTAGTTTATATTTAATCCCGAATTTTAAATTTAAAGGATATAATTAAAGTAATTATATCCCTTCTCAAATTCGAATTAAATATAGATTCCGAAATTTAAGGAAATAATAATATTAATTATTTCCTAAACAAACTCGGAATCAAACTCTTATACCTAGGGTTATACCTATATAAAGGATCTTTTGGTCTAGCAGCCAATATCAGAGAATTCTGAATTCCAAACCCTAGAATCACGAAAAACAGTTTTTCGAGATTTGCTCTCTCAACCGGGTGAACTGAGTAGAGGCCGAGACGATATTCGTGGAGGCTAAAGATTCGAATTGTCGAACGATCGTGATTACCGCAAATCCAGTTGTTGTTTTTGCTGTTTATCAAGAAACCCAATGTAAGTTATCGTAACTCTTCCTCTTGATTTCGGATTAAACGTACATGGATTACTGGAAAGACCATCGTAATTTTGTTCCGCTGCGCCATGGGGTGTGCCGGCGGTCCCAACAGTCAGATCACTACGACTCCATTATCGAGAATTGCAAAAGTATCTCTGCCAAATCAATGGACAGATTCCAAAAGAAATATGGCCACCACCAAATACAGATGCACCATGGGATGTTTGGCCATCTGACCCAGAGATGTTGACACCTTACCATAAATCAATAATGGAGGCACTACAGACATACAGAGAAAGTATCCCAGACCCGTCCGAATGGTCACAATCTTATCCTTGGGAATACAGCAGTGCTAGCAAAATAAATGAATCATCAGTGTCGGCAGAACAGACAAACACTCCAAAGATTCCATTATGTGACAAGATAAGCATGGACCCTGACAACTGGTACGAAGCATACCAAGTGGCAAAGCGCAGAAGAAAAGAAGAAAAGAAAAACAGAATTATTACTTTGAATATTACTGATGATGAGTCGACAGATTATGACGACATGGATGATGAAATCACAGAGATATATAAAGAGCTCACCCTACAAGATTAGAAAACAACAAAAGGGTATGTCCAGTACTTAGACGCAAGGAAGCTAGAACTATTATTCTAAGGCGCAGATGGAAATATTACAGAATAAAGTCTCTTGGCCAAATACTATTAAGCACGGCGAGGTTCAGACATCTTCCTCAAGTTCGAGAACGGCATGGTAATATTACCAATATGTGTTCGCGTTACTTTGTTGAAGACGTTGAACTAAAAGGGAGACTATATATTATTAGTTTCATGTAAAATAAGTATGTATGCCATTAGGAAAAGAACTTTATAAGCTGTCGATGGGGCCCAATGAGCACCCGGGCTTTTTAGATTCTTATCCTTACAGCTGTCTAAAGTAGTTTGTCTGTATTCGTCTCCTTAGTCTATAAAAGGAGACTTAGTATGGCTTGTAAAATCAAGAGAAGTTTGAGAAATAAACATATAGCTTGTTTTCTATACTATGGCCTTCTAAACCACTTCTCTCTTCTCTCTAGTTCAAACGAGAAAATAAAGAATGATAGATCTCCCGTGAGTTTTCCTGGCGTATGCTCTGCAACTTGCCATCTTTGATGGATCCTATTTGCATCAGAAACCTTGGAAACTTAGACCTGTAAATACTGGTTATGCTAGTATTGTTGGATAGAGAACTGGTTAGATGCTGTAACTAACAGGCAGTGCCCCTTTTGGCTGTGATCAAGCCTTGTTTGGCATAGCATACCTGTTACAGTACTCCGATCATATCCTCTGTCTAGCAATCTCTCCCATGATTGGTATCAGAGCCACGCTCTCAGATCTATGTCTTTATCTCTCCTTGAACACAGAGAGAAGAAACCCAAAATATGACAGACTACCAAATAACTATTTCCCGATCTTCATCCTCGCGTTCTCTTGTTTCTATGGAATCCACTCCTAAGTATAAGTCTCATTCATCAAAGAAAATTTCATCTCTTTATGAGGTGGAATATTCTGAAGATGAAAAAATTCAACCTACAAAACTACCTCTTGTAAATCCATACCAAGCTTATCAAAGACCCTCATCTTCTGTCATCAGAAGTATCAAATCTCTTATCCATACTTCTTCCAAATCTGTAAAAGAGTATGTCCAGTCATCTCGGTTTGACAAACACTACACCACTGGATCTAACTTGGAACAATTTGTCACTTTGGAGATTCCGGCTGAGTTTCCAAAAGGATGGATTGATGCTGGATACTCACACATCCATTTTGGAGCAATCAGATTGGCCCTCAACTATCATGGAGTTGAAGGAAAACCAGTTGTTGCTAGGATTGCGCTACTGGACACGAGATACCTCAAGTATCAAGATGCTTATACTGGTACAGTAGAAGCAACCATGAATAATGGGCTTTTGATGATAACACTATTTCTAAATTTCACCATGGCCCTAGAAGATCCGAATCTGATGAAAGCTCTAAAGGTCCAGATCCACATCATAGGTGCCCCACAAGTGGAAAACTCTATAATTGCCACTCTCCATTATCAGATTGTCTACAGAATACAAGACCATGCTTTTCGGCTTGGTGGATGCGGATCCAATGACACGCTCCTCATAAAAGTCAATACACAGGAACAACCACACAGTGTGCATATCCCGAGATAAATGCCAAAAAAGCCAGCCACTCAGGAATGAATCCCGAACACCAAAGGCTTGCAGAAACAGAATGTACAGAGCTGATACAACATTACAGCGAATTGCTAGACAGAAGATATGACCGGAGTACTGTAACAGGTATGCTATGCCAAACAAGGCTTGATCACAGCCACAAAGGGGCGCTGCCTGTTAGTTACAACATCTAACCAGTTCTCTATCCAACAATACTAGCATAACCAGTATTTACAGGTCTAAGTTTCCAAGGTTTCTGATGTAAACAGGATCCATCAAAGATGGCAAGTTACAGAGCATACGCCAGGAAAACTCACGGGAGATCTATCATTCTTTATTTTCTCGTTTGAACCAGAGAGAAGAGAGAAGTGGTTTAGAAGGCCATAGTATAGAAAACAAGCTATATGTTTATTTCTCAAACTTCTCTTGATTTTACAAGCCATAGTAAGTCTCCTTTTATAGACTAAGGAGACGGATACAGACAAACTACTTTAGACAGCTGTAAGGATAAGAATCTAAAAAGCCCAGGTGCTCATTGGGCCCCATCGACAGCTTATAAAGTTCTTTTCCTAATGGTAGACATACTTATTTTACATGAAACTAATAATATATAGTCTCCCTTTTAGTTCAACGTCTTCAACAAAGTAACGCGAACACATATTGGTAATATTACCATGCCGTTCTCGAACTTGAGGAAGATGTCTGAACCTCGCAGTGCTTAATAGTATTTGGCCAAGAGACTTTATTCTGTAATATATCCATCTGCGCCTTAGAATAATAGTTCTAGCTTCCTTGCGTCTATGTACTGGACATACCATTTTGCTGTTTTCTAATCTTGTAGGGTGAGCTCTTTATATATCACTGTGATTTCATCATCCATGTCGTCATAATCTGTCGACTCATCATCAGTAATATTCAAAGTAATGATTCTGTTTTCCTTTTCTTCTTTTCTTCTGCGCTTTGCCACTTGGTATGCTTCGTACCAGTTGTCAGGGTCCATGCTTATCTTGTCACATAATGGAATCTTTGGAGTGTTTGTCTGTTCTGCCGACACTGGTGATTCATTTATTTTGCTAGCACTGTTGTATTCCCAAGGATAAGATTGTGACCATTCGGACGGGTCTGGGATACTTTCTCTGTATGTCTGTAGTGCCTCCATTATTGATTTATGGTAAGGTGTCAACATCTCTGGGTCAGATGGCCAAACATCCCATGGTGCATCTGTATTTGGTGGTGGCCATATTTCTTTTGGAATCTGTCCATTGATTTGGCAGAGATACTTTTGCAATTCTCGATAATGGAGTCGTAGTGATCTGACATCTTCATGTAGTATCCTATGTATCCAGGCTGAGGGAAATGAGCCTAATTGCTTTGCTTTTCCATATTCCACAAAGTAATGTGGTTTGTAGAAGATGATGATTATGTACTTCCCTTCTTGTTTGGCGATCATATCTAACCATTGTTCAATGGGAAAAAACCATTGAAGTATGGTTACAAGGTTTTGTAGTTCTGGACTGATATCCCATTTGAATAGCCTTATTGAGGAAATGGATAAGGTTAGGAAGGACAAATTGAATAGCTATATGGTAGATATGAGTAAAGTACCATAATAATCATTTCAATTCATCTGGGATTTCAGTGACCTCAAAGGGTATAGGATGGATGAAAGGGTAATCAGGGTGTAATCCAAAAGGTTTTAGGATTAGTCCTCTATAATCTTTGAAAATATCTAATTGATATTCAAAAATCATGTTTCTTGCCTGAGAATGAAACTTGTTTTCAGTTACTAACCTATAAACTTCTGGTAGGAAAGCTGGATTAAGGTTTGGTGGTATGTTAAAGGCGGTTTGTTGGATGGTTTTGGTTTTTGAGGAGGATGGTTTGGATGAGGAGAACATCATGATTTTGGGGATTTGAAGCCTTTGGATTGGTCTGGTTAGTAAATCTGCAAGGAGATTGGTTTTACCTTTGATATGCTTGCAATCAAACGAGTATTTTGAGAACCATTCTGCCCATCGAAGCAATTGTTGATTTGGGATGATCTTCTGTTTGAACTTGAGCATCTGGGGAAAAAAAGACATGTCCATTTCGATCAGAAAGTGATATCCAATCAGATGAAATTCAAACTTGGTTATCCCTTTCTTTACGGCTAATATTTCTTTGAAAGTGGAGTGATAGTGGATCTCTACATCAGAAAAGCTTCTGCTTTTGTATCCACATATTCTTCTTCTTCCTTCCTTTTCTTCAAAAAGAATGGCTCCCCAATATTTGTCACTTGCGTCTGTCTGAAGAATTCTTTTTCCATCAGAAGGGATCTGCAACGGTGACAATTGCTATAATCTTTCTTTGAGAGTCTTTACAGCTTTGGTCTGGATTTCTTTCCATGGTGGTGGATTTTTCTTGAGTAATTTTCTCAAAGGATTTATATACTTAGAGACTTTAGGAACAAAATCTCTTAAGTAATTAACAATCCCTAAGAACTGTAGAATCTGCTTCTTTGTGTGGTGTGATTCTGGAAATTTCAACAATTCTTGAGCAATATGAGGTCCTGGATTGTATCTCCCTTTGTGGATTTGCATCCCCAGAAATTCTATCTCTGTTTGGCAATGACCATTTTTTTTTCTGATAACATAATCCCATATTGTAAGACCAATTGTTTAAATTGATCTAACAATTTGAGATGAGATTCTTCATCTGGGCTGTAAAGAAGGATATCATCGATGTAAATGAGAGCTTGATTCATGATAGGTTGAAATATCTTTACCATTGCCTTCTGGAATAAAGAAGGAGATGTTTTAAGTCTAAAAGGCATAACTCTCCACTGGTAATGATGATTAGGAATACAAAATCCTGTCTTGAGTCTATCTTCAGGATTTATTCCCAATTGCCAGAATCCTGCCTTTAGATCAAACTTTGAAAAAAGTTGGGCTTTGGCAAGGCTCGAAAATAATGAGTTTCTGTTGGGCAGAGGAAACTTATCATCTTGAAGAAATTGATTGAGAGGCTGATAACTGATTACCAGTCTTAGTTTTCCTCGTGCCCGCTCTGATATTTTGTTAACATAAAAGGCTTCACAGGCCCATTGAGTGTCTGAGGGCTCAATCAGGCCTTGTTGGAGTAGCTTTGTACATTCTGTTTCTGCAAGCCTTTGGTGTTCGGGATTCATTCCTGAGTGGCTGGCTTTTGTGGGATTGATGTCTTCATTCTTCTTGAATGGTAGCCGGATAAAGAACTCTGAATTTTTCCGTAACGGATTATCACACTTAGATAGGAATTCTTTGTGTGAATCAGCACATGATCTGGCTTTGAGTTCTTCAACGACTGCAGGGATCTTCTCAGCAGACTTTACCAAAAACAACCTTGAGATTTCATCAAAGGGCTTAAACATACTTGTAACCCCCTTAGCCCGGCCTAGACGGAACCAGCGCTAACGGGTTAAACGGGGATTACCGAATCAAACCCGCGAAGGTCCGACTCGATAAACAACCCTAAATGTCGATATATTTTTTTTATTTCTTATCTAGATGCACAATTAGGTTCCTATGTGAGACGGGTTCATATGATGCGGGAACAGAAGCTTACAATCAACGTTCGAACATCCAATCGTTACATACATGACTAGGGACTAAAATGTAAATGTTTGTATTTCGATCATGTTTACTAACATCAAAAACCTTTCTTGCATAAAACTTTGCACTAACAATTTATTTCATATAAGATGCTCATTGTTCAATATAAATTCAAGTATGCATATTGGCTTCTAGTGATCACTTAGTGTGAACCTTAAGTCCACCGAATACACGGATCCATTAGAGACCATTAGTCCCGTCATGACACAAAGTCACCATTGACATGACACGAAGTCACCATTGACATGACACGAAGTCACCATTATAGCACTACCACACACGGTTGGACACATAGTCACCCTTGTTACGTGTAGGCGGCTCTACCACGCACGGTTGGACACAAAGTCACCCTTGTTACGTGTAGGCAATATTCTTTATTCTCAATAATATTTATAGTGCACTTAAGACAATCCTAATGACATGTCATTTGTATTCGAATCTATAGTTAGTGTCACTAAGCCAATATCATAATCAAATGTGCATGATAATTTGCTGCTCATAATGCATGCATAACATGTTCATCATGTGAACCATAAATCATGCTCAACGGCATTATAAATATATGGCAATAACCACATATTATTCCAATTCATTTTCAGCTCATAATGCATCCATGATGTGTTCAACAAGTGAACCAAAAGTCATGCCCAATGGCACCATTAATTGTAGGGAAATTAACCACATCATATTCCAAATATTTTTCATGCTTACATAAGCCATGGATGCCTTTATAACCACGCATTTCCAGCAAATTACCTCATGCATGCATCATCTCCAAAATCATACTTATGCATTTTCAAAAAATACTTTTGAAATATCAACATAAATGCCATTACCAAAAATAACCGAATCTCATAAGGATGCATCAAAACATTTAATTCACTTACTCTTGAACTATGGAAAGTTTTCACACTATTCCATAGCCCCCAAAACAGAACCGTATCAAAACGATTCGCTTTAAACCCGAAAACCACTCACCGACAACCGAACGAGCTCCCGCCGATGTTCCAATGGATGCACCAATGCACCAGCCACCTAAGCACTTCTTAGAACCTCTTCTACAACATCAAAAACAGAGCATATACACATCACAACATGCTCAAACCAGCAGCCACATCCGATCACTCTAAAAACATCGAAAACTAAGCCGAAAAGACCGAAAACTAAGCCGAAACGCATCCGAACAACATCAACCCAAAACCTAATGAATCTAACATCTAATCCACATCAAATATGATCCAAAAACTCATATAAACCATCCTTATACCTCCTGCATCATTCTAACACTCGAAACAACCCATAAAAACACCGAAACACACCTAAAAACAACATCGTTTGCATTATTCCGGGATTAATTTATTGTGCCATCAATCTAATGCTTATTAAATAATTAAATTGACAAAATAACACAATTAAAACATCCTAGTTCCAACATTGAATGAGATCTAAAAGAATCTCACAAAATTAAACACAAAATCATGAGATCTAAGATTAAAAAGATAAAATCAAGCTTCAATTAATAAATCAACAAGCTATTACTTGGGAATTTCAATAAAGAACCTTAGAATTAAAAGAAAATTCAGCAAATACCTTTTTAGATCTATTCACCAAAAGATGAAAAGCTTTCCTTCTTGATTCCTTGCAAAGTGTTGATGATTTTGTAAAATAGATGATTAGGCTTTGTAGAAAATGAAGAGAGGATTAAAATGAGATAATTTGTGTTGAAAAAGGATGAAAAATCAGCAAGGAATTGAAGGATTTAGGTGAAGGAAAATGGAGAGAAAATGAGAGAAAAAGAAGAAGAAGATGAGAGAAAAAGATGGTTACGGGAGAAAATAAAAGAATTGAGTTGTCATCTTTTAAAAGCTATTTATAAAAAATATTTTTGGTGAATAAATCCTTTATAAAAATTAAATTGGGTTTATGGCCCTCTAAGGATTCTAAGTAAAGCTTGTTTTCCAATTTAGTCACTAAAATAGCATTTTTCCAAAATAGCCAATTAAATCCTCCATCCTTTTCCAAAACTTACAATTTAATCACAAATGTAAAATTTAGACACAATTAAAAATTAATTTAAATCTCAAATTGTATCCTCTTAATATTAAAACATATCTTAATATTTTTAGGCAACATTCCAAAAATATTATTTTTCTCTAATTAAAATATTTTTATTTTATATCTTCCCGGAATAATGAACCGGAGAACCCGATTCAACCCGAATCGAATTCCCTTACTAACACCCTAAACTAACAAGCCCTAAAACGGGATGTTACAATACTTTTATATTTAAGTCCAGTTGGTAAAATTCTCAAGTGTTTTGCTTTGGTGTAGAGATCAAATCCTATAACAAGATCTTTTCCTGGCAACTTCGATCCAAGTACAGTTGTTTGAATTGTGCATCCAGGAAATAATTGTATGAGGATAGGCTTACTGATTAGATGAGTAGCAAACTTTTGATCTGCTGCAGAATGGAATATTCTGGTATGTGATCTCCACCAATTATCAGGGAGTACATCTGGATTCATCACAGTTGCAGCTACTCCTGTGTCAATGAATGCAATGACTTCTATTGGCTTGTCATATTTGATCAAGCAAACCGATGCTAAGACTTGTGGAACCGGTGCAATTATAGCCATTGATGATATTTGTGGTTGGCTGATCTGGTGCTGGAACATGTATACCCCTTCTTCTTCAGTAGTCCATTCTGAATCTGATCCTTCTTCTGCTAGCGGTTGTATTGCGAATAGTGATTGATCTGTAGGTTCATCTTCAATGGAGAATAATGATTCAATATCATCGTCATCAGGAATCTGAATTACTGTTTCTTCTTGAATCATCTGGATCAACATCGAGCTTTTCTTGTTCTTTGGACAATTTTTTGCAAAATGCCCCTTCTTTCTGCACAAATAACATCTTGTGGACTTTGTTCCTTTGAATCGCTTCTTTCTCAAGTATCTCCATTTTCCTTTCTTCCTCATGCCTTTTGAATATGAAGAAGTTTTGAACGGAGAATCCTTTCTTTCTCTGTAGAAACGTTTTTTCTTGCGACTGTAGTGACATTGTTTTTCTTTCTTGCATTTGATACTTAAACCAGTATCTTTGCATGCCTTGTCTATTTCTTTGCTCCCGGTCATATAATCATTAATGACTTTCTTTCTGTCACAGAGTTCCTCAAGTGCTATGTATGCCTCTTGCTGTATTTCTCCTACTATTAGGTTGAGAATACTTTTCCCAACTTGTTGGAGACGTCTGACAATCGCATTTTATAGTAATTCTGGTATAGAAGCAAGAATGGTGTGTTTAGAACTAGGATCTGCACCAAGCATGTAGAAGAGTTTTGTCATGATGCTAAAGTGTTTCTGCAAATCCTTCTTTTCATATGAACAACATTTTCTTCTTTGAAACTCCTTTCTTTTGAGAGTTTTTGCATCTTCTGGATCTCCCAAAAAACATCTGTGTATCAAATGTATTGCTGTTGAGAAATCTTATTGAGTGAGGAAAGTAATCTGGTCCTGCTGTGAAAGTGTATTCCACCAGTCTCTAAGGACTCCTGTTAATCTGGAAGTAAATTCTGTGAGGATCTCATAATTACTTTCTCTGCTTAGCTTTTGTGTTTCCATCCATGCATGAAATTCTTGAAACCTTTGAGGCCATCTGGAAACTAGAATATCGTCAAGTGTGAACACATATTTTCCTCCATTGGTCTGGAAAGAAGCCCCTGTGGAAGTAGAGGCTTCATTATCCATTGGGTCTGGTTCTTCTACTTTAACTTCTGGGCTGACCATAATGATGCCTTCTTCTTTGGAGGATCGAGAATCATTTGAGCTTTCATATTCTGATGATTGGCTTAACTCTTCATTATCAGAATGTAGACGCATGGTAGCAATCTTTGGAAGTGTTGATTCTCTGAGGAAAGAGGTTAAAGGATTTTGTGGTTGCTCATTTTGGATCATTAATGATCTCGAAACTTTTGGTGATGGTTCTTCTTCCTGATCTCGAAACTTTTGGTGATGGTTCTTCTTCCTGATGTGCTTTGCCCCTTCTATCTTTCTCTTCCCTTTCTCTTTTTTGTTCAGCTTCTTGCCTCCTGATTTGTTCTCTAAGCTCAAAGGGTGAGAGCCTCCTGGCTTCAACAGGTCTTGTGGGAAAGGAAAATCCTTGAGAAGGAGTTTTCTCTCTAATAAATGAAGCAAATAATGAAGGTTGAGATTGTTGGACTGGTCTTCTCAGAGATGAGAATAATTCTTCTCCTTCAGTTGTTGGGGAAGGAATTGTCCCCTTTTCTTCCAAGTATCTGATATGTTCTTTCAGTCTATCAACTTCATTTCTTCTTTGTTCCAGTTGGTAAAAGAGGTCTTGTCCTGGTTTAGGAATTCTTCTTTCTGCTTCTTGGAGCCTTTTGTGGAGTAATACAATTAATTGGTTGGCAATCTTTGTATTACTATCTACTTTGTCTTCCACCAAGGTGATCTTGGTATCTATCTGGGTTACTTTGGCATCAATTCGCTGTAATGTTGCATTCTGAGCCAGCGCATTCTCAGTTTGCCAATTAAGGGTAGCCTCAGCTGCACTTATCTTTTCTCCTTGAAGCTGGGTAGGGATTTTTGGGGTATGTCGATATTCCTTTTCAGTGAATTCTTCTAGTGGGGGAAAGTTTCTTTCATATGTAGAGCCAGAAGGGCTAAACATATAAATGGAAGTAAGGTTGTGAGTGTCGAGGTGTTCGTTTGATGGTTCTGTTTTTGGTTCCGGGTTTTTCTTGATCCATTTTTGGATCTTTTTGTAGCATGGTTGAACCATTTTTTCTGCTTTGAAATTGCAAGAAAGTGGTGAAGGTTTTGGTGGGAAGAATGATGTAGGTAAAGATGGTGGGATGGTTGGTCTTTTTGAAGAATAATCAACAAGGAAAGTAAACCTTCCATTATCTTCTCCCAGTGGACCTACAGTAGGATCACCTTGCTTCCATCTTCTGTAAAGTTGAGAATGGATAGAGTTCTTTTTCTTTCTTGATTTCTTCTTGTAAGGATTGTAAATAGTATGATGGCTCCCTTCTATTTCTGCAAAGAAATTGTGCTCAACACAGAGTTCGTATGAACAATCTTCATTCCATGGGCAGTGTCCTGTCACCGGGTCTCTAAAATAGTAAATAGGTTTTCCATCTGCATCGAAAGATTCTATCATCTTTGCCTCAGAACCAGGATGACATAGTTCACAATAGCAATCATCATCATTTTTATCATGTTCTTCTGTTGGATCTCCTCTAGGCTGCATCATCATTTGCGTGGGAAAAATTGAAAGAGTGGGTTGTTCCCTTAGATGACTGTGATCAAATTTGATTTCAGATGTCCCATCTCCTTTTGAAATGATCTTGCTGTTTATTGACCTGATGGGCTGCTTCTTTTCATGAATCTGTTCGTAGTTAGTGACCCGTTTTTCTGGTAACAGTTGTATCAGCTCCTTTTTTGGGATTTGTCTCGGGATATGCACACAGTGTGGTTGTTCCTGTGTATTGACTTTTATGAGGAGCGTGTCATTGGATCCGCATCCACCAAGCCGAAAAGCATGGTCTTGTATTCTGTAGACAATCTGATAATGGAGAGTGGCAATTATAGAGTTTTCCACTTGTGGGGCACCTATGATGTGGATCTGGACCTTTAGAGCTTCCATCAGATTCGGATCTTCTAGGGCCATGGTGAAATTTGGAAATAGTGTTATCATCACAAGCCCATTATTCATGGTTGCTTCTACTGTACCAATACAAGCATCTTGGTACTTGAGGTATCTCATGTCCAGTAGCGTAATCCTAGCAACAACTGGTTTTCCTTTAACTCCATGATAGTTGAGGGTCAATCTGATTGCTCCAAAATGGATGTGTGAGTATCCAGCATCAATCCATCCTTTTGGAAACTCAGCCGGAATCTCCAAAGTGACAAATTGTTCCAAGTTAGATCCAGTGATGTAGTGTTTGTCAAACCGAGATGACTGGACATACTCTTTTACAGATTTGGAAGAAGTATGGATAAGAGATTTGATACTTTTGATGACAGAAGATGAGGGTCTTTGATAAGCTTGGTATGGATTTACAAGAGGTAGTTTTGTAGGTTGAATTTTTTCATCTTCAGAATATTCCACCTCATAAAGAGATGACTGGACATACTCTTTTACCAATTTTATTGAATAAAGGCATTGCCATTGTTGTTTTCAGATATATGTTTCACATAAACTGAGAAACAATAAGGTCCATATAATAATATATGTATTATTATTAAAAGATCCTTAGTCAAGTATTATTATGGGTATGGATAATAATAATACGCTTAAGACTAACATGTGATTAATTGATGACAATGAGTTGTCATTGACATAGAGATGTCAGATTTAATACATGAATATATTAGTAGAGAATAATATATTGGATTGACCCACTATGAGAATATATCTTGGATTATTATGTGACGGTCACGATATTGCTCATAGTGACAACTATATGTATGATCCTTAGACTTGAGATTATTACTATCTCAACATATGTTGTTTTATGTTTTGATGCAGTTAAATGTGTTTCGTAATTAGTTACACTATAAAAACTGACATTGGACATATTACAATATATGTAGTGAGATGTGAATAATCAAGATAGGATTTGTCCTTCGTATATAATAGGAAAATATATCAAAGGCCACTTGATTGAGTGAGACTAGAAATGCATGGCCATACTTGAATACGTTGATATGAGATATCACAAATTATTCATTAAAGTAGTCCACTCTAGATATCAAGAAACATTAAAATAGGCCATACAAGTGTGACTATTCCAAGACTTGTGCCTATTAAAGATATAAAAGGACAAAAGGATATAATACATTAAAAGAGTTGGTCACGAACATGATACATCGAATCATGATCTCTTGTAACTTAGATGACAATGATATATTGCTAGATGTCACTCATTGTTTTTAATATTAGAATTGTTCTAATATTATTACTAACGTTACAATGAGCCTACAGGGTCACACCCAATGGTTGAAACGGAGCAAAAATATATATGTATAAGTAGTTTATATTTAATCCCAAATTTTAAATATAAAGGATATAATTAAAGTAATTATATCCCTTCTCAAATTCGAATTAAATATAGATTCCGAAATTTAAGGAAATAATAATATTAATTATTTCCTAAACAAACTCGGAATCAAACTCTTATACCTAGGGTTATACCTATATAAAGGATCTTTTGGTCTAGCAGCCAATATCAGAGAATTCTGAATTCCAAACCCTAGAATCACGAAAAACAGTTTTTCGAGATTTGCTCTCTCAACCGGGTGAATTGAGTAGAGGCCGAGACGATATTCGTGGAGGCTAAAGATTCGAATTGTCGAACGATCGTGATTACCGCAAATCCAGTTGTTGTTTTTGCTGTTTATCAAGGAACCCAATGTAAGTTATCGTAACTCTTCCTCTTGATTTCGGATTAAACGTACATGGATTACTGGAAAGACCGTCGTAATTTTGTTCCGCTGCGCCATGGGGTGTGCCGACGGTCCCAACAGTTGTATCAGAGCCACTTGTACGATCCGTAATCGGGTTAAATACTTGGGTGATGCGATATGTATAAGATGCATTATTTGTTTTACTATATCGGCGATATAAAATTTGATATTGCTAGTCGATTAGGGATACGATTAATATGTTAATCTGTTAATTACATTCGCCATGTTGCTACAAGGGTTTTACGATAAACATATGTCAATCGGTGACATAGTGATCGACGAAATTGCGATAGCAGATCGCATTTAGGAAAAAGGAATAATTGTTATTCCGATATGGAAAAATCCAATGGATTTTAAAATCCCAAAAACACGATTCTGTTGATAAATCTTATCAAATCGTGATGTTTTTCCATAGAAAAATAGTCGTTATTTTTCAAAATTTCCGGCCGGGGCCGCAAGGGGCGAAATACCTTGAGGGTACCCCCAAAGGAACTTCGACCCTTGACCCCTTCATAGGCAACATAGGTTGTAGGCCCATATTGGTAATATTAACGAATTCGTGATAGCATATATATGATATGCACGGTGTTTGACATGCATGTTTATAGCCCTTGCTTTTACAATAGTTGTAAATTTTAAAATACGGCCTGCGTGTCGTGCCTTCTCTATCTCTATTGTACTTCTCTTCTCATCTTACTCCCTCGTATGTAAAACGAGTTTCTATAATTGTAATATTATTCCAAGAAGCAATCGAGACATTTGGAGCAAAGGCGAGAAGATGCTTGGGAAGCAAGTATTAGGGTTTTAAGGTTCTCCCATTGGCTTGGGATGGGCCACCTTAGTTTTTTATTTTGGGCTATAACCATTGCAATCTTTTTATTTTATATCTATCATATATGTTATGCAATGTATGATATATATCTTCTACTCGCATATATTGATGAGATCAATAAGGGCCAGATTAAAAGAAATAACTATGAGATATTTTATGTTTTCCCTCAAATTAATCTAAGTTAAAATTAGCCATCCAATATTTGCCCTCGTTAAGGCCTTGATCGATCTTATGTGGGTTTTGCCAAAGCATTAGCACATAAGTCCATCTTGGTTAAACGCGAAGAATAAACAAGTGATATTCGTCGGTCGAAATATTGGTAATAACTTAGTTAGGTTGTTCTAATAGGATTAGAAACCTAAAAGCTAAGTATTTGGTTAAGTCATGAGATGACTGAACAAGAGTTGTTCACCAAATGGAGGAGTTACATGAGATGTAATTAGTAAAGGGTTACTTACCTAAATAACCTCTATCCTAAAAGAAAAGCCAAAGTTGATTTAGGAAATTGGTGAATTATGGATCCTCACTCACTAGAAAAATTTTCGTCGAATTTTTCCGAAATTAAAAACAAGAGGGGTTTTAAATTTTGAACAAAATAGTGGGAGTATTTTATAAACAAAGTCCTATTTATAATATTTCAAATTGGTAAATTTATATTATGTATTTCCATTCGTTGTAGATCTAAATGGCAAACAACACTATATCATTGCGATCACTCCTTGAGAAGGAGAAACTCAATGGCGTAAACTTCCTTGATTGGTTCCGCAATTTGAGAATTGTTCTCAAACAGGAAAGAAAGGAATATGTCATTGAAGACCCTGTTCCAGATGAACCGGCAACTAATGCTTCTAGAGCTGACAAAGACAAGTTTAAGAAACATATGGATGACATGTTAGATGTCGGATGTCTTATGCTTGCTACCATGACTCCTGATCTTCAGAAGCAACATGAGGACATGGTTGCATATGAAATGATTCAAAACCTCAAAGATATATATGAGGAGCAAGCACGTCAAGAGAGGTATGAGACCTCTAAAGCTCTATTTCAGTGCAAAATGGTAGAGGGATCTCCTGTAGGAGCTCATGTCATTAAGATGATAGGCTATATCCAAACGTTGGAAAAGCTAGGATTTCCTCTCAAAGATGAATTGGCTACTGATGTTATTCTGCAATCGTTTCCGAATAGCTTCAATCAATTTGTCCTTAATTTCAACATGAATGAAATTAACAAAACTTTGCCACAGTTACTTGGCATGTTACGAACTGCTGAGAAAAATATGTCTAAGGGTGGACCTAAGCCCATTCTGATGGTCCGCAAGGACAAAGGAAAGGGAAAGACAGTGGCAAAGTACAAGGGTAAAGGTAAGCCTATACCCAAAAGACATGATGCACTGAAACCCAAAGGGGGAGTTAGCAAGGAAGAAAAATGTTTCCACTGCAATAAGACCGGACACTGGAAAAGAAATTACCCCATTTGCCTTGAAGAGGTCAAGAAGGCAAAAGCAGATGGTGCATCTGCTTCAGGTATTTATGTTATCGATGTGAATCTGTCAACATCTTCTTCTTGGGTATTAGATACCGGTTGTGGTTCTCACATTTGTACTTCTGTACAGGGACTGCAAAAGAGAAGGAATCTAGCTAAGGGAGACGTAGACCTACGAGTGGGAAATGGAGCAAGAGTTGCTGCATTAGCTATAGGAACATACGTTTTATCTTTACCTAGTGGACTTGATTTACATTTAGAAGATTGTTACTTTGTGCCTAGTTTGACTAAAAACATTATTTCTATTTCTTGTTTGGACAAGATTGGATTTGAGATTATTATTAAGAATAATTGTTGTTCTTTTTATCTCGATAATGTTTTTTATGGTTCAGCACAATTGGTTAATGGCTTATATATTTTAAATCTAGAAAATGCCATTTATAACATAAATACCAAAAGATCAAAAACAAATGACTCAAATCAAACTTATCTCTGGCATTGTCGTTTAGGCCATATAAGTGAGAAACGCATATCAAGACTCCATAAAGATGGATTCTTAGATTCATTTGTTTTCGAACAACTGGATGTATGTGAATCTTGCTTATTAGGAAAAATGACTAAGGCTCCTTTTAATGGTAAAAGTGAGCGAGCAAGTGATTTATTGGGATTAATACATAGTGATGTATGTGGACCAATGAACACACAAGCTAGAGGTGGATTTCAGTACTTCATCACTTTCACTGATGACTTCAGTCGATATTGTTACATTTACCTTATGCGCCATAAATCTGAGGCTATTGAAAAGTTTAAAGAATTCAAGAATGAAGTACAAAATCAACTAGGCAAGAGTGTTAAAGCACTTCGATCAGATCGAGGTGGAGAATACTTGAGCATAGAATTTGATGAACTCCTTAAAGAATGTGGGATTGTCTCACAACTTACTCCACCAGGTACACCACAGTGGAATGGAATTTCTGAAAGGAGAAATCGAACTTTGTTAGACATGGTTCGATCAATGATGAGTCATAGTCATCTTCTGACTTCTTTCTGAGGACGTGCACTATAAACAACTGCTTTTACTTTAAATTGTGTTCCGTCTAAATCTGTTCAAAAGACACCATATGTGATATGGACTAGAAAACGTCCTAGTATGTTTTTTATGAAGATTTGGGGTTGCGAAGCATATGTCAAACATCAGATGTCTACAAAGCTCGAGCCTAAATCTCATAAGAGTAATTTTGTTGGATATCCCAAAGAAACTAAGGGATATTATTTCTTTAACCCTAAAGAGAACAAAGTGTTTGTTGCTCGAACAGGAGTTTTTCTCGAAAGAGAATTTCTCAATAAGAAAGAAAAGGGCAGAGACATTGAACTTGGAGAAGTTCAAGAACAACAATTCACTGAACCTGAGATTGAACATGTTCCACAAATTGTTGAGGAACAGTCAACAGATTTAGAAACACAACCACTGCGCAGGTCCACAAGAGAACGCCATGCACCTGAGAGATATGGATTTCTCATTACCACGCATGGAGATGTTCTCATTATGGATCAAGATGAGCTAATAACTTATCAAGAGGCAGTATCGAGCCCAGACTCTGAGAAATGGCTTGAGGCCATGAAATCTGAGATGGAATCCATGTCAGTCAACCAAGTATGGACTTTGGTTGAATCACCTGAAGGGGTAAAACCTATAGGGTGTAAATGGGTTTTCAAGAAGAAAACCGACATGGATGGAAACGTACAAACATACAAGGGGCGACTAGTCGCTAAAGGTTTTCGACAAGTTCATGGTATTGACTATGACGAAACTTTCTCCCCTATAGCTATGTTTAAATCCATCCGGATCTTGCTTGCTATAGCTGCATTCCATGATTATGAAATTTGGCAAATGGACGTCAAAACCGCTTTCCTTAATGGAAAACTTGAAGAGGATGTGTATATGACACAACCAGAAGGTTTTGTCGCTCCAGGAAATGCTGGAAAGGTTTGTAAGCTACAAAGGTCCATTTATGGACTAAAGCAAGCTTCTCGAAGCTGGAATCTTCGTTTCAATGATGCGATCAAAGAGTTTGGTTTTATCAAGAACGAAGATGAGCCTTGTGTTTACAAGAAGATTAGTGGGAGCATTGTTTCTTTCCTAATCTTGTATGTAGATGACATACTTCTTATAGGAAACGATATACCTACCTTACAGTCAGTTAAGACTTGGTTAAGCAGTTGTTTCTCTATGAAAGATTTGGGTGATGCAGCATATATCTTAGGAGTTAAGATCTATAGAGATAGATCTAAACGACTTCTAGGTCTGAGTCAAAGTACATATATAGACAAAGTTCTAAAGAGATTCAGTATGGAAGAATCCAAGAAAGGATTCTTACCTATGAGACATGGTATATCTCTTTCGAAGGAAATGTGTCCTTCAACTCCACAAGAAAGAGAACGAATGAGTAAGATTCCATATGCTTCGGCTATTGTTTCTATCATGTATGCCATGATATGTACTCGACCAGATGTATCGTATGCCTTAAGCATGACAAGTCGATATCAGGTAAACCCTAGTGAAAGTCACTGGGTAGCAGTCAAAAATATCCTTAAGTACTTGAGAAGAACTAAGGATACATTTCTTGTCTATGAAGGCAAAAAAGAGCTTAGTATAAAAGGTTATACTGATGCTAGTTTCCAAACAGATAAGGATGACTCAAGATCGCAATCTGGATTTGTGTTTTGCCTTAACGGAGGTGCTGTAAGCTGGAAAAGTTCTAAGCAAGATACATTAGCTGATTCTACGACAGAGGCTGAGTATATTGCAGCCAGTGAAGCAGCAAAGGAAGCTGTTTGGATCAAAAAGTTCATATCCGAACTAAGGGTTGTTCCAAGCATATCAGATGCTATTGAACTCCGTTGTGACAACAATGGAGCCATTGCACAAGCAAAGGAACCCAGATCTCATCAACGATCCAAACATATTCTTAGACGCTTCCATCTCATTCGAGAGATCATAGATCGAGGAGATGTGGAGATATGTAAAGTACACACGGATGATAACATTGCTGATCCCTTGACGAAGCCTCTGACGCAACAGAAACATGATCGTCACACTGAGTCACTCGGTATTAGATATGTGAGTGATTGGTCTTAGTGCTAGTGGGATATTGTTAGAGTATGCCCAAAGACCAATCATATGATGATTGTATGGATACTTTTATTTACCAATTTTATTGAATAAAGGCATTGCCATTGTTGTTTTCAGATATATGTGTCACATAAACTGAGAAACAATAAGGTCCATATAATAATATATGTATTATTATTAAAAGATCCTTAGTCAAGTATTATTATGGGTATGGATAATAATAATACGCTTAAGACTAACATGTGATTAATTGATGACAATGAGTTATCATTGACATAGAGATGTCAGAATTAATACATGAATATATTAGTAGAGAATAATATATTGGATTGACCCACTATGAGCATATATCTTGGATTATTACGTGACGGTCACGATATTGCTCATAGTGACAACTATATTATGATCCTTAGACTTGAGATTATTACTATCTCAACATATGTTGTTTTATGTTTTGATGCAGTTAAATGTGTTTCGTAATTAGTTACACCATAAAAACTGACATTGGACATATTACAATATATGTAGTGAGATGTGAATAATCAAGATAGGATTTGTCCTTCCTACATAATAGGAAAATATATCAAAGGCCACTTGATTGAGTGAGACTAGAAATGCATGGCCATACTTGAATTGAAATCCATCCTATACCCTTTGAGTTCACTGAAATCCCAGATGAATTGAAATGGTTATTATGGTACTTTACTCATATCTACCATATAGCTATTCAATTTGTCCTTCCTGACCTTATCCATTTCCTCAATAAGGCTATTCAAGGGGATATCAACCCAGAACTACAAAACCTTGTAACCATACTTCAATGGTTTTTTCCCATTGA